>JADRCH010000011.1:6655891-6761578 GCA_019843965.1 Rhynchomys soricoides | reverse complement strand
CTCTCTCTCTCTCTCTCTCTCTCTCTCTCTCTCTCTCTCTCTCTCTCATTTGTCTGTTTCCCATCTCCCCACCCATGCTTTCTGGCACCCTGGGAACTCTCTTGTCTTCCCTGTCACATCATTCCTGTGTGGACTGTTTCTTCTCCAGTAACCCTGGCACTGTGTAAGTACCTACCTGATGGGCTGTCTTAGAGTTTTCACCATTCTCTCTAACGTCCCAACTTACCATCCCACCAAGAATTCTTAGATCATCGCTTTGCATGAATTTTCAAATGTGTTTAGGAGTATTTGGCTGGAGTGCTTTTTACATTAGAAGCTTTTATATGAATTCATGGGTATGTTGGAATGCCCTCCTCCTCACAGTAGAAAATTTTAGTAAAGCTCACGAAAGGGGGTGGCTAGCATTACACGCAGCATGCCCGAGAGTTAGTGATGTAATTTAGGTGTCCTTTTTTTAGTATTGCTTTAAGAAATAACCGTGGATGACCTTCCTAATTTTGAAGGTCTATATTTTGAAATAAATTACTTGCTCTTGAAAGTTCAATTTTTTTTCTATTTTCAAAGATTTAAAAAATCTTAATTTTAAAAATCTTTAATTATAAAATCATTAATATTTTTAACATAATCATCCTATTAAATGTTCATACTGAGTAGGTAAATGTTTAGAAATGTTTTGTTATTTAAAACTGAGACTTTGAGGCTGTGGTGGTAATTGCCATGAGGTCTACAATATATTTTCTGTAAACCTGTCATGGTAACTACTTCATGGTATTATGTTATTATTCTTTGTGTCTTACCTTGAAGCCATTGTTTCATGTCTTGAGAGATGGAACTCATGTAGAGGCTAAAGCAAACCATATTTACAAGACCCTAGATTCCATGCCCCTCAGTGCGTAGGCTGGGTGTAATGGCACACACCTATAATTCACCAGATAGAATTCTAGTGCTGGGGAGGTGGGAGCAAGACGATCAGGGTTAGAGGGGCAGCCTGAGTCACCTGTCAAGTGTTGCCATCAGCCTGGGCTACATGAGAGCCTATCTAATAAAAGAACTTATTCTCGACATTGGCAATAATTTAAGAATAAACAATGCTTTTGGACTAATTAAGGAGAAGTTTAAAAATAATAAGCTTCGTACCTGCTCTAAAATTTTCAAGAACTTATATAAAATTAAGAGCCTTTTAATATATGCTAAAGACCGTGTTTTTACAAACTTTTTTCTCCCAGTTTCTGAAATTTTTGTTTATTTTTTAAAGGATTGGTTATTGTTCAGTATTCATAAATATTAAATAGTTCACTTCTGTAGTCATGAAATAGCACTGTAAATTACGTGCCTTACTTTTTCTGCACAAATGTTGCTTCTTCTATCATGTATATGACTTGTAGTCTTAGCTCAGACTTTAGCTAATTAGCTCAAAATTGCAGCTAATTTTGTAGTCTTATTGAAAGAGCGGTCTGAAGATTCCTGTGGAGCATGATCTGTGGAAAGCCGTTTACATCATCATCTACCTTATTTATTTCTCAGAGCCACCTTTAAGACAGAATCCCCGTTTCCAGGTCTGAGACTTAGAGCAGTTAAGTGACTCACGTAAAGCACACTGAGTGGGGAGCACAGTCCTCCAGACTGTCCACGTGAACTCAAAGCCAGAGTTATTCCCTTGGAAGAGCTCAGGTGCTGAGACAGTTTCGATGGTGTGGCAGCCTGAATGCTGCCAGTCCTGCGCTGAGGTAGTTTTCTGGGGTGAGTTAGACTAGCAGGTCTGACGTCCACATGTAGACACATTTGGGACATTTTCTCTGCTCGCACTTTCCACCAGACAAGACTTGAGCTCGTTTTATTTTATTTTCTGAAATTAAACCTATAGCTTCCAATATCTGACATTGACGTATTTCAGGAGAAGGAGAAAATATTTATTTTGTTCAGTTGATCCTGAGTAATGTTTATCATGACTCCCTTAATTTTTATGCTATATTAGTAAAAACATGAAAGTTCTTGGCAAACTCATTGTTTGAATATCATACCTTCCATGTCTTTGGCATACGTGGTTAAACTTAATTCTCAAAGCACCACTTTATGTGGTGGTTTTTAACTTTGTTAATGCAAAAAACTGTGGCTCGGTGGGATAGACTTGTCTAGAATTGTAGTTCTGAAGAGTGATGGTGGCAGCGTTTCAACCTTGGTTCCTTAGGGAAATTGCACATCTTCACTGTGCTGACCTGGACCACGGCTCTGTTAGGACGGAAGATACTGTATATACAACGGAGAAAGTTGTGGAAATAACGTTTATGTCCCTTCCAAAATGATAGTTGTAATTGCTAATTTATCCATGTAAACCACTCTCAGTTCTGAGCCTAGGAAATACACAACAATCTGATTTGTGAAAGCCAGTCCATTATAGCGTTCTAGAAGACGTATTCATACGGAATGCCAGAGTCCTAGTTCATCTTGTTGTATACGACCTAGGATGAATATCACAAGTGTTTTCGAATTGTTAGAATTTGTTTGTATTGCTGTGGGCTCCCCACTGCCATCCTTCCTTATCTGTCTCTTCCCTTCCCTTTCTTCATGTTGGGAATCTTTCTCCTGCTGCCTGCTCTGTCACTGGAAAGGAAAATTCCACCTAAACGGTAATCTTTCTTTTCTGTACAACCCATTAGCACAGTTTCCTCTAACCTATGCATGTATTTTACTACTATGTCAGTTTAGAAGGATATTTTAATTGAGTATATTTACACAAGCTGTATATAAAGGGAATATTGAGAATTAAATATATAATTGGTAGTTTACCAAGGAATATTTTTATCATCAGTGCAATTTAAATTGTAATTATTGGTTTTCCCTTTTTTATAGCCCACCCAGAAAACACATTGTGGAGCGCAACACGGAGTTTTATCACATACCCACTCACAGTGATGCCAGCAAGAAAAGGCTGATTGAGGACACTGAGGACTGGCGCCCCCGGACTGGAACGACTCAGTCTCGTTCTTTCCGGATCCTTGCCCAGATCACTGGGACTGAGCATCGTAAGTGAGCTTCTAGAGAACATTGGAGGGGAATGATTAGGCTCTGATACTAATACTTAGGCTTATTGGCAGTTACAGAGGACAGTCCTGGCAAAGGTTGCATGTAAATTATGTTGTACATAAAAACATGCCAGTCCAGGGAGTTGCAGTGAAAAGAGGGGCGTACTACTAGTCTTGGTGTATAGCCAGTGTAATAATGATATGGACTTGTTTTAGTTGTCTCTGACATTTGATATTCATACATAATTCATAATTATATCATTCATAATTAAATCATAAAGATTTTGAAGATAAACATTTTAAAGGTTAATTTTGGATCATTTTACATTGCAGTGCAAGAATCTGAAAATGACAATACAAAGAAGGCAAAGTAAGTTCTCTTTTTATGAATTGAATGCTTTCCTTTTGTGAATGGTCTCATTTTGTTGTCTTCACACTTTCAAGTGTGATGTTGCAGTTCTGTTGTTTTTGTAAATACAAACTAAGGCTTTAACTCTTGGTGCCTTTAGTGTGACCTCAATGTGTAGCAACAGATTTGCAAATTAGTTGAGATTGTCTGGATTTTATGCCTAGAAAATTTTCTCTGTAATATTGAAATAATGAATTGGCAAAGGGTATCTTACTAACAGTGCAGAACTCAGTGATTGGGTTTCTGTGCTGTCTTGAATTCCCTTTATTTGGTGCATAAAAGAATATTTCCAGGAGGATTCTACAAACTAATTTCTGTATTTCCAAAAGCTCTCTATTTCTAAACTTTGGCTATTTTTAACAAAACAGCTGTCTGAAATGAAGCGTTTGCAAGGCATGTTTTCTGCATGTTGGAATTAGTGTAGAACCTTTTCCTTCCACCTTCTTATGACTCTTCTATCACTCTTCTTTTTATTTCCACAGGGAAAAGATACCCCTTCACGTCTTTAGCCCCAAATATACAAAATTACGTGACTGGCACCATGAAGTTTCAGCACGTGCTCTTAACGTACAGTGACTCTGAGCCTTGCTCCCCCACCTAAGCAGCTAGCACATACCTTTCATTCACGTTTTCTTTCTTCCATCTCATAGCAAAATCTGTTTTACATTTAACTCGTGAAAACTAGAACAATTGATGTACTTTCCTAATAATTTCCAGTTGTGGAAACGAGAAGACTGAATTTGTGTGTCTTAATTGGTAGCTCACAGACGCAAAGTCAGAGGATGGAAAGGAAGGGACCTGTCCCCTTCAGAGTATTTACACCTGTTCTCACTGCTTCCGTCATGATTATGGTACAGGGAGTCTTTTTGTAAGGTTGATTGGTTGAAGCAGAGGTAGATAAGCAAACAATGTCCTTGTCTAATGAGGGAAGTGAGCCCCTTGCGTTATCACCTTTCCTAAGTTGACTTTCAGGTTCCTCATTGAGGAATGTTCAAAGTTGATTGTAAATTCTCCCAAGAGAGCAAACATGAGGAGGCAGATTCAGCAGAGAAGACTAATAGAGCTCATTGTAGACTTAGGCATCCTGAAAAGCTGACTGTTTAGGTGGCTGCAAAAACAAAACGACAACAACAAAAGATATTTTACCCTTGCTTGCGTTGGGGAAACAGTAAAGGTCCTGGTATCTACTAAAGGAAGTATCTGTAAAGCACTGGATGTTCTCGTGGATACACAGTTTTAGGTTCCAACAGTAAGACAGGTAGAAGATAGCTTTGCTGCGTCTTTATGTTGGAGAAAAATGCCATAAAATAAGTTTCAATTTAAATGTCTCTGATATTGGAGACATATGTTTGGGGTTATAAACTACCGTGTGTTGTTGCTGCTGCTCTTACACAGATATTTTGGGCAGTACAGGGAAATGTGATATATCTGATTATAAATGCCTTCTGCCTTGTAATATAGTACATTATATATTAGATCTAACGCAGTAATAAATGCATTGTGACTTTTGGAAAGACTTGTAATAAAGTTATCTGTACTTTTGCTCTATACTTGTTTTCTTTCTTTGAGGCTAGTGACCTGCTGTCCAGTAAAATACGTAACTACCTTGTCTTTTCATTTGGGAACAAGTCTTCATGAAGTTACCAAAATGTGAATGTAAAACTGGCAAAGACCTACTTTCTCCTGTGTCCTCTTGAGTTTATAATTGTTTAAAGCAGCACCTTATGTGAACAATATATGATCTGTCGTTCCGTGACAAGCCAAGAACCTTTCTTTCTATAACAGTGATTACTGAGGTTCTTGCCTACATTTAGAGGCCAATTTTCCCTTTTCTCTGTGTTCCTGACTTTTTTTGTCACCATAAACCAGAAGTATTATGGAATAAAACAATTAACATTAATTTCAATTAGTGACTTGCTATTATGCAACCTTTGGCCATCAGATGCATTTAAAAATAGTTCTAGGATTTAGGTATGTCCCCCATGATGTTAAGGATGCCCTTTTATTGAAGCATTTTCTCAGATATATGAGGGCTTCCTTACTTGTGTTTATATGATCTTGACATTTTTACTGCATCTCTGTCCTCTGAAAGAAACTACTTCTTTGACCAGGTTTTTTGTGCCTAATAATTCTTTGCTGATTTGAAAAATCAGTCTCTGAAAGAAGATTGAGTTAGAGTCACTTAAAAATGATATATCCGAGTAAAGATGGTATTTTTCTCAGCAAAACCTAGTTTTCTTGAGAAAATAGAGAGGTTAAAGAACTATTAGAATTTTAGATAAATATTTTTCCTAATAAGAAGAACATGTGTAGAACATTTTTTTTTATTTTACTTGAAATAGATGGTATTGAAAAAAGAATGCCTTGCCTAATTTCAGTTAGTGTTCAACATACCATCAAAAGGGCAGATGACCGAAATAATCTGCATGGGAGTGTGAATCACATCCAGCAGCATCAAGATGTTCCATTTCATCTCACCAGAACTTGAAACCCTGAGCCCAGTGACTCTTCTGGGAGAGTGTATACTCCTAGCTTAAAAATTCAACCAGACATTCTAAAAGTGTATAAAAAGTATTTTGTAAGGGTAGTCACCTGATTTATGACTTGTTGTCTCTCTTACACAGGTTTCATCATGGGCTTCTTTTCAGTATGAATTAGGACGTTATGCTCAACATATTTTTCACATAGCATTTTACTATTCAGAGCATGGCATGTGTCTTACACAGTCATATACGTTTGTGTCTGTGCCCCCAAATATATTACTTTTGCAAACAGAGACATACTTAGTTTGTTATCATTATGCTCTTTAGTAAAGTGTGTGTGTGTGTGTGAGAGAGAGAGAGAGAGAGAGAGAGAATGTGAATAATGTCATTAAATTAGAATACAGAATAGCAGTTTTTTTTTTTTTAAGTATGGTATGAATTGGGCTTTCTCCAGGCAAATAATTTTATACTTGCTTTGTTTTTGATATGATTTATGATCATTCCATTATTGACTCATTCATGCTGTGCTCATTCTTTCAATTTAGTAATGATTTGAATATCAGGCACCAATCTCTGCTGTGGATACCATAGTAAATAATGGATAAATAAATACACAGGATGGTCCAAGGTCATTTTATTACCAGATCATAGAGTAGGCTAATATGAAACAGACTTGGCCTGGTAGGGCAGGTTGCTGTGGATTATGTGGCTCTCTGTGGGCTTGGCCTAGTGCTGACACTTTGGAGAGAGTAAATCGGCTGTATGAGGATCCCAAACAGTGCCTGAGGCAAAGGAGACAGGTGGCAAACGGGGTGGCAGGTCTGTGGATCGGGGTGCACGGTTCAGCAAAACCTATAGCGGAAACAGGTAAGAAAACAATTCTTGAGCATGTAAGCAAATAATACTTATTCCAAGTTTAATTACTTTAGTAAAATTCAAGATGAAGAATTAGGACATATTAGGGGGTTGACAGCTTTTTAAATAAATGCATACCTAGTAGTGTGTCCAACACTGACAGTCAATTTAATATTTTTTCTATTGATATTCAGTGAAGATTTAGAGGGAGAAAAGGCTTGAGTACACTGTCTTTGTAGTATGTCTGAGACAGAATATGCTATGAACGCAGATAACAGAAAACAACAAAGTTTGAATGTCTATAGCTCGGCCTGTAATCCAGGACCCATAGTCTAGTGGGTGAGTTTAACAGTTCTGTCTTCGTTCTGAAAAGCTGGCTGATTTAGCCTTTTTGTTCCTCTCATCCAACACCATCTCATGATGCAATTAAGGATTTCCTTGATGATTCCTTGAAAATATCCATTATAGCTTTTATTGCTGTTAGAAATAGTGAGAAATGGAGCCATGAATGCTGGGTTTGACTGAGTTTCCACTCCAGGGAAGGACCTCATAGCTATTCCTGGATGTGTGCTTTCCAGGCAGCCTTACTCTGTGATTTACCTCAGTGAGCTCATTATCTTGGCACGGGGATGAAGAGATAAAAAAGTCTGATCATTTCAGCACACGCAGAGACACTTTATAATGTCTCTTGCATCTCTAGGACTGCCATGGCAGGTCCACTGAGGCTGCCCCAATCCTGAATGGCAGTTCACCTCTGTTCAACCCTGCTACCTGACTGCTCTTTTTTATAGCTCTTAGCTCTCGGCACTTCCTAGTAGGTGCCTTCCATGCTCAACTCTGAAACCTGGTGACACGGCTTCTGCAGCATGGTCCTCTTCCCAATCTTCTCATCATTTTGGTCTGCAGTTTCCCATCCTTACTCCTTGATCTTCAGCACAGACCACAGCCACAAAGTTAAAGGATGTGTTTGAAGTTAAAGATTAGTTACAGTGCGTGGAAGTTAAAAGGAAGATTCATTTACTGTTCTTGCCTTGAATCAAAAGTGTTTCTTTGTTCATTACCTAGACTGAATGAATGGGTAAAGCTATTTAGAAAGAAATGATAAATCTATGTCAAAGAAGCATGAAGAAAGAGGAAAATGACTTGTATGTGTAGTGCATACCTAAAATATTACACTTTGAATGTTGTACGTTTAAGTGTTTAGCATTTTAGAATCCTGTGTATTTGTCTTTCGATGAGCCATTTAATAAATTGTATCTGGGTGCACCTGTTCTCTGTACATGGCTAACTATACCTCCTATCTCTCCTAGGGGTGATGCTGCTCCCTGTCTCTTAGTAATGCGTTGGGTAGTATGCAGGCACACAAGGTTAGGGGGTGCTTCTCAGAGAAGTCACTGGATATCCTCTGATGCACTGAATAGTCCCACCAATTTAAGACTTGTCCCGTCTCAGTGCCAGCGCTGTGATACTGAGAACCACTGGCCTACGTGCTGCTGTCCTCTGCAGAGTTTCCTGACACTGTGCTATAACTTCACCTGCATATTCTCCACAACCTACCCTCTTTACACCCACCCCACAGTGCCAGTGAGCGCACCTCTAAACTAACTTACTGTACAGATTCTAACTCTCCATACATACCTCCGTTTCTGGTTTTACCTGTTAGTATTTGTCTACCCGTCCCGACTTTCTACCAGCTCTTGGAAGACAAGGGTCTTTATATAAAACTACAAATTGGAAGAAGAGTCCCCCTCAGGGTGTAGTATTTCCCTCCGGATGCAGCAGCAAGCGTATAAGTAAAGGTTTGTGCAGTTCTATGGAGTGGTTCACCTTGAAGACATCTTAGGTTCTACGATTCTCAGTCTACCTCTTGATTAGAAATATGCGCTATTAGGCAGGCTTGCACAAGATGCACATGTTAGGTGGCTTAAGTACATGGATTCATTTTTCTGATAGTTCTAGTCTAGAATCTAGATCACCGGATCGGCAGGCTTGGTTTCTGGTGAAGTCTGGCTTACTGATAGCCGCCTTCTCACTCTCTTCATGCAGCAGGTTTTGTTTTTGTTTTTTTTCTCGGCTAGCTCACAGGATAGCATAAACCATGGCAGGTAAGAAGAGTTAGCCTTTTAATTTCCCCTCTTCTGCTTATAGGACACAGTTGTATTGTGCTTGGGTCCCATGTATCCTTAATTATACATCTAAAGAACCTCTGAATAAATTCCATCACACGGAAGGTGTGGGCTTCAGTATACGAGTCAGGGTGGGGAGGCCTTTCAGACCATGGCTGAACCATGGCCTCTCCTCACCCTCATTTAGATAATTGCTTAAAAAGTAGGTCTGAAGGGGAGATACTGCCCTGGACCCAGTCATAAGCACTGCCACTTCCTCTGTGCCACTCTTCCCACTTTGGCTAACAGGTATTTGTACCCCTGTCCTGTGGGCCCAACTAGAATATACGCTCCTAGAATGGAAGCATCTTAGAGTTCTCTACTGTGCTTGATAGTAGCAGTCACTCGTTGAATGTAATTGCCCATTTTTCTGCTCTCTGCTAAACAGTTAGGAAAATTAGTTAATACAGTAGCACACCATTCTAACTAAAGAATCAGTAGTAGAGGGTCAAGTTTTTGTTAAAACATCAACAGTAATGCCTACATTAGGAGTAAAAAATGGAACGTACCTGTCTCTTGAAAGGAAAATTACAGTACTTCTGACCATGCATTTGCCTGTAGTTGATACTTTTCTACTGAAGGTATCTGCTTGTGACACAGGTATGGAAGAGCGTTGTGTCTGTTTGCATCATTAATGCAGCCTTTGCTTTTTAGTCTTTCTTTTGTGTTTATGGGCTGCTTCTGCAGGAATCCTGGTGTATCATCGATGGAGAAAACAACTATGCTTTGAAACAAATACAGGAGACACTTAGAGCTCTAATTGGGAAAAGAAACAAATCATTTGCCATTCTTGTGTAGAGAATCTTTGTATCATGGACTTACAAAAGGCAACAGCAGGGCCATGATCTACTTAGAGTCCTTGTTCTGTATATATTAAGTCCTGGGTTTGGTCTCCAGAACTACGGATACAAATAAATAAGCTAAGAATCATCATGTTAGTAACACAGTCTAAATAGAAAGGATGACGGTGATGGTGGTGGTGATGATGGGGATGACAGAGATGATAATAAGTGTGCACTAGGATAGAAAATTATGGGAAGCCATTGAAATTTTTAAAAAATTATTTCCTTAAAACATTTATATGTAAAATGCATAATTTTGTCAAACATGATACAACTTATTTAAAATTAAGGGGTGCTCTTCACGATGTCATAACTTTCTCTACTAGAAGGAGTATTAATAGTATTCAGTTTATATGTAATGAATGTAAACTAGCATTTTACTTGAGCAAGAGAAACTGCTTCAACTTGTTAGGCTGAAGCACAGTTTCTCTTTTATCCTTAGTCTTTTATCCGTCTTCCACAACAGAGGAGGGAGGTTTAGTGTCTGGTGGTGAAGAGTTCGTTCATTATCATGTGGTGCTGAGCAGGTGGCTCAGCAGGTGAGAGCACTTGTGTGTGTGTGAGGATCTGAGCTGAGTCTCCAGCGCTCAGGGAAAGAGAAACTCAGGTGTGATTGTCCGTGCCTGAAACTCCAGTACGGGGACACAGAAAGACGGACTCTGGGAGCTCCCCGGACAGCTGGGCTAACAAAATGGTGAACTTCTGATCCAGTGAGAGATGCTTCTCACGGTAGCGAGGAGAGTGATACATGCACTAAGACATCAGCGTCTTCCTCTGACCTCCACATAAGCGTGCATAGGAGCACATACCCGTACACTTACGTGAAGGAACACCCACAGATCACACACTCAGTATTTCCAACACACGTACATGTCACACATAAACACAGAGAGAATTATAACACAAGGTGTGGTTTTCCGGTTTTCAAAGAATTAAAATGATCGGCAGGTGAAGAGTTTGTGAGAAGTTTCAAACTGGAATCTCCAGTTATACCACACAAAGCTGAAAAGGTCGTGGAGGGAGGAATCTCCTCCTCAGGGCTGCCTGTGGCACCAAGTGAGGCCCAGATGATTCCTGCGTTATAGCCATCAGAGTGGGATTTTCCACTGAAAGAATGCTTCGAAGTTAGTTACTTCTGAACCTGTCATATTTACATATTCATCGAAAATTTAGAAACAAACTGCAGGAGATTTCACTAATGCATTCTTTTGCAAGTTAATTAATTTATTTTTTAAAATTTCTTCACAGGCGAATAAATATGAGCCCATAAAAGTTGAAAAAAAAAAAAAAACATTCTGGCCGATTTCATGTTTTCTTTATTGTCCTTTTTCAGAAACATATTTATTAAGACACACGCAGGGCCTGGGGAGATGGCTCTACCAGTAACGTTCTTACCCTGGCAAACATGAGGACCCAAGTAACCCCAGATACTGTAACTAGCTAGTCCTTGTGTACATGTGGGGTCGAGACAAAAATCCCAGGGTTGCTGTGGGCTCAGGGAAAGCATCTAAGATTAAGGTGGAAGGTGAGAGAGTAAGACACCATCGTTGACTTCTGGCTTCCACATGTACACGTACACAAGTGGGCACACCTGCGTACGTTTGTGCATATACCTACACATACACAAACACAAGGGTACATGATAGTTAAGCATGTTTGCTACCCTAAACTGCTATTTCATAAGCTCTGCAGAGGAAGGGAGAATTGTTCCCCGTCTGATATTTGTTATGAGATCAGTTAACAATCACACTTAAACCCAAAGGACAGAATGCCAGAACCCCCACATCAGTTTAAGTTTATGAAATGATTCTGAAAATAGCTAGCTAGGATCCCCTAGCGACCACTGTCTTAAGTATTCCTATGTAGTATGAATGGCAATCTGGAAGAGAGTCATAGGTCAAAAACGGGTACCTGAGCAAGTTATCTGTGTCTTGCACATATAGAGTATTTTCACGTGATCTCCCTTCACGTTCTGTTGGTACATTATTCCATGGTATGATCAACAGTGTTGGTGACTAATGCAGCTGTTGCCATCTACTGGACATAAGTGATTATTACACTTGAGTCTTTCTGGAAGTTCCTAGTTACTCTGCATTTTTATGTGTATTTAAGTTGTTCTCTGTATAGTTCAAAAACTGCTTTATGACTCCGTCAAAAAGCTCTTGATTAGAATCAGTATTTTAATATGTAGGCCTGATTTGTTTATAGAGCCCATAATACATGCCAAGTGCCCTAGAACTTGGGCACACTTGTCAGATTGGTAAATGTTAGGGTGCTGCTTGAGTTAATTTCTTCCACACCTCCTCTCACAGAATACGCACAATGTAACAAGACTCCTGCAGGCCAACTTTTCTAACATAGAACAAACAACAACTTGGAATACTTAGTCGCATTGACAGTAGTCAGTTTCACCATGATGAAGCCTTCATTTGACCTTTTTTGCTTCTAGTTAATTTCATATATTTCAACTACCTGATATTTCTGAGACTAACTTATTCTGTTTTTAAGTTTAGACGAAGATGTTTTTATTATGTTATAAAGGAAATAAAGTTAATACATTACATGATAAAAAGTAAAGGATGAGAAGGATTTTATAACTACTTAATTTCCATTTTCTTAAAGAACTTGATTTTCAAGTTACAAGCATCTTAAAGCCTATCTCACCTTGCCCCAGCACTGCCTTCCATGTCTCCATTTTAGTATCTATTGAAAGGTGTCTGCTGAGCTACCCTGTGTCTGCCTTAGCAACAGACGCTCGTCTCACACGTGTCACATGTGCAGTTAATTGCTCTTTTGGTGGCTAACCTTACTGGTTTGGACAGAACATGTTAAAGGTGGATAATCCTGGGGAAATTTTCAGGTAACATTGTCTTTTTATGTACTTTGTTCTCTCTCATGGTAGTCTAGCAATTCATAAGAGGGAAACTGAGAATGAACTTTTTGGAAGATTTTTATAACTTCAGATACTTGTATACATTGATTAGACAGTAGGTAATTTAAAATTTTAATACAGAAAAGGAGCATGTTTAGACACACAGTAAAAATCAAGGGTATCAAATTGCATGAAAGGAAGCAAACATCTGTAGCTCTTACAAAGGAAATTGTAAGCATATCACATGATGCTAAGAAAATGAACCTTGATGTAGATTGCTTTCTGTTGCTGTTATAAACACCATGTCTAAAGGCAACTTGGGGAGGAAAGGGTTTATTTGGCGTATGCTTTTCAGGGCATAGTGCATCACTGAGGGAATTCTGGGCAGGAGGTCAAGGAAGAAGTTGAAGCAGGAAACATAGAGGAACTCTGTCCAGACACACCTGCCCAGGGCTGATACAGCCTACAGTCAGCTGGGCCGTCTTCCACCAATCTCAACGAAGACAGTTCATCACAGACATTGCCACAGGCCACTTCTTTAATTGAGGCTCTCTCTTCCCCGGTTACATGTGGCTGTGTCAAGTTTCTGATAAAGACTAACAAGCACACACCTCTATCTAAATAAATAAAGTAAATTACCAACCAGCATTAATTTGAGGCATTAAAAAAGGGAAGAAACAGAAGTGTTTTCAGTGGTGATTGAGATTTTTGTCATTGTTGGAAGATATACTGGAACATAGATAACCTGATCTCAGAAGCATATACTGAAAAGGTTTTTTGATTTACTCACCTCTGGAAGGAATTGATGCCCACATATAAACTGATTATAAACTACTTTGAATCAGTTTTAATTTTTCTCCAGTCATGTTTTTCTCAGTGTTTTACAAAAGAAGATTCCTAAGGAGCATTGTCTACATTTTTTTAAGCTGAAGAATGGGAAAGAAAATGGAATAAGAGGAGGAAAATGTTCTGTTTTTAGAAAGGAAAGGTTTACTTCTAAATAAACTAGTTTGAGTTTGAGGTCACATGGCATGAAAATCTAGGTGACATTCTGAGAGAAGGAAGTACGAGAGGGAGAAAGAGCACATGGTGTGTCTATGTGTCCGTACACATATGCGTGTGAATTTGGTTACTTGCATGCCATGGTGTGAGTGCATAGGTCAGGGGATACTTCGGTAGTGTTCTTTCCTTTTCATCTTGTTCGAGGCAATTTCTTTTGCTTGTCTTTTTGCTACAAATGGCAGGTTAGCTGTCTTGTGGACTTCTAGGAATTCTCCTGTCTCAGTCTCCCATCTCCCTGAAGAGAATACAGATTATGACTCTTGGCACTTAGCTTTTGCAGTCTTAGGATTCTAAGTTATTCATACATCAGTGGCGAGCACGTTTACCCATTAAGCCATTTATTTAGCCTCTAGATGGTATTCCTAAACACATAGCTAGTGAGAGATAAGACACATGAGCAGAATTGACAAGAGCCAGAATGAATTCTCAAGAGATAGATTACATACAACCATAGCATGGATTTCAAATGGTTGAGGGAAATAGTAATTTCAACAAATCATCAAAGAAAGGTCTTAAGACCTGTGTACAGTTAATAATGATTGATATGCATTTATATCCTTAGCAGGTTGGTGGGATTTAAGCAAAGACTACTGCTTAAAGGGCCAACCATTGACTTGGCTGAAGACTTCCACAACCCTGCCCCCTAATTTTGTATGTATTGTGAAGATATTCATCTATTACCAGATCAGCCTTCAAACATGTATTGGAGATTTATGAAATTGGGCCAATTCTAGTGAATAGGAAATACAGAATTTAATGTATCTATGTGCAGTTGAAACCAACATATTTTATTCTTCTGTGATACTTGATACAGAGAAAGATTCTTCCTCTGTATTTTAAGAGCAAGATGTTTTAAAGTAAACCTTATGAAGTACAGTCATGCCCGAAAGACAGTGTTTCATAGAGCTTCTCATCCATCACCTTCCCCCCTCCCACCTCTTCTGTGATGTTTCTTGTAGCTTCTACATATATTGGCACACAAATACAGTACTGGTAAATACCACCTGGTATATAGCCTTTCAATTCTTGACATTGGTTTCTAAGAGCTTCATAAATAACAATCCTGAAAAACAAACAAACAAGTAGCCAAGAGATTACTGTGCAACAACGTATTTTTGGATCAGGGATTGCTACATTACACATTTAACATTATGCTTTAATTGCAAACCTTATAGATTAGCAATGGCTCGGGCTCATGTTTAGTTCATTTGTCCCTCCGTATCAGTGTGTCCTCATCCATAAATCCACCCAACTATGGATCTAAACCTTCCCATCGAGATTGTATGGACTTTTATTAGTAGCCATTCTCTATACAGTATCACACCCATCTCCATGACGTTTACATTGTGTCTGGCTTTATAAGTAGACCTGTAGGACAAGTACCAGTGCTCCGCACCTGTCGTGTAGCCATATCAGATGGTGAGAGAGGAGAATGGAACGTTCAGGGAGATCGTAGGTGACAGAGGGAGACCTCGCATAAAATCCAGCAAAAGCTTACACCTTTTGTCTTACTTTGTGCCACTCACTTTCCAAGTGCTAGATCATAGGAGAACCAGAATGCTGGCGGAGCATAGAAGAACATACAGTATGACAAGAAATGCAAAAGTGGTTTTAGTTTACCATGAAGCTTATATATGGCAGCATGAGGTGCCATATGAGAGAAAAGGTGAGGTTAGTAGACACTAGTTAGGGATCCCCATTTACTTAAATTCCTCAGCAAAACCATTTGCTTAGTTCATCAGTCTCTTATTTTCCTTACTCAGGTTCATGGATAACAGCCTTCGTTAAATTCCAGACTGGGCTGTCTCATGGTCTCATCTCTGGGTCCCCAGCTCTGGCTTCAGCACCTGTCTCCTCTTTGCCTCATCCCACAGTTGTTACTAGTCACCTCAGTGACAGTATGTTGAATCACCAAATAATTCTTTGACTTATTTCACTTCCGGGATATGCTTTTCCAAAACTAAACTTAAGTCTTGGAATATGGCAGCCATGCAACCCATGTCCATGTAATGCGCACAAAATCTAGATTTTTCTAAGCATCCTTACTCACTCTTACCTCCTGATTTCTATGAGCCTTTTCCCAGAATGAACTTGGATTGTTCCTGTGTGCGACACCATTTCCAGCTCTGTCTTATCCTCTAGTATTTCTGCAGTCCACTCCTCCTCTAAAGCACAATACGAGCTAGCTCCACAACAAAAAGGCAGAGGTTAGAGCAAAAAGAGTAGTATTTGTGAGTGCTGCCAGTGAGGGGACTTAGCTGGATTAGGAAAGACAGAGAAGTGTGAAGTAGGAGCCTAGGAAATGATGGATGAGCAAGAAGAGAAGCCCAAGGGGATTCTTCGTTCAGGCTTCTTGGAGGCTCTAGCAGGCAACCCTTTGTGGAGAGGTCTCACAGGGAGAAGTGGTTTGCAGAGATACTTGAGAGGTTTCATAGTTCATTTGGTGAATTGTAAAGCATGCTAAGGATTTTAGGTGTTGTGCTAAGTACAGCAAGTACCCACTGAAGGGTTTTTGTTGTTTTTTTGGTTTTTTTTTTCCTGGTTTTTCGAGACAGGGTTTCTCTGTGTAGCCCTGGCTGTCCTGGAACTCACTCCGTAGACCAGGCTGGTCTCGAACTCAGAGATCCACCTGCCTCTGCCTCCCAAGTGCTGGGATTAAAGGCGTGTGCCACCACTGCCCCCCACTGAAGTTTTTAATACAAAGGATGATATGAAAAAATATTTTAAGGCACTGTGACTGAAACACAACAGGACTAGATTAGACCAAATTTGGTAATAGTGAAGTAAGAAAGAAAATAGATCCTTATCACACTGCTGGTGAAAGTGGTTAGTCTAGGTGGATAAAGGATGATGGCTGTGTCCTGGAGCAGGAGGATGGGTTCAAGGTGGACTAATAGAGCCATGGTGATGGAATCGGAGGTCATGGTGGAGGTAATGTAGGTAAAGGTTTCTTCTAGTTCCCGATAACGGTATGGCCACCAAATGGAATAACATATTTTGGGGAAAGTCTTAAGAGTTCATTTTGAAAAAAGAAAAGTTAATTTAATGTTGATATGATACACACACAGAAAAAATCTAAATGTACATTCACAGCACAGGCTGCTGTTGACAGATCACTGAGATAGAGACAGTGTTACATTGCTACTTAAAGATATGAAAGAGTATAATGTCATTCTACAAATTGCTGTGGTGGTGACCTGAGAGAAGGCGTAGCAGTGAAATACTGATCTGGCAAATAGTGGGGTGGTGGCACTGAAAACGAGATTTGGGCAGTTAAGTCAGGTACTGAGACTGGGGAATGGTCAGTCCCCTGTGTGAGGTACGACAGTGCCAATCTCACGTAAACAAAGTAGAATTGTAGAGCTGGTAAGCACTGTAGACTTGCAAGCTGAAAACATTTAGGTTGGTTCATAATGTTATTTAACAATACTGAACTATACATTAAAATAACGATAGCACATTTTATGTTTTGTAGCTTTTTTTTTTTTTTTTTTTGGTTTTTTGAGACAGGGTTTCTCTGTGTAGCCCTGTCCTGGAACTCACTCTGTAGACCAGGCTGGCCTCGAACTCAGAAATCTGCCTGCCTCTGCCTCCCAAGAGCTGAGATTAAAGGCGTGCGCCACCATTGCCTGGCCTATGTTTTGTAGTTTTTAACTACCATAAAAACATGACATATCCAAATTGTCAATCCAATTTAGTCATAAAGAAGTCATGAGTGACCTTGACAAAAATATGAATATATTGAGGCTGAAGTGTGACAAGTTGTAAGGACACAGTTATTTCAGTTTGACTGAAAGGGGCATAGGAAATAGAAGATGAAGGTAGTTTGCTGTTATTGAAGATGTCTTTGAAAGAACTCCTGGCATTTTGAAGGGCACATATATGTAATACGGGGTGTAGGAGGAGAGCTCAGGTGAGGTGCTTGAGAGAAAGGAAGAGCTGGAGAGACAGCTTACACATGCTAGACAGCTGTGCAGGCTGGAGGCCAGAAAGCATTCTTCTCATTTGATCCAGCAGAAGGGGTGAAGACGGTAGTGACTGATTTGCCTAGATAGATTATTAATATGGGTGCAAATGGAAACACTTAGGCACGGCTGCAAAGGAGAACACAGTCCACAGATAGCTCTTTGTTCATTTCTCCTGAGAAAAGCAGCCAAAGGCTACAAGCCAGGTTCGGCAGTATATCTAAAGAGCAAAAACTTCAGACCTTTCTTGTGGAAACTGAAAGCTCGGTTAAGCAGCAGTCAAGGCAGAAAGTTGGACTGCTCTGGATGTGCTGTTCATCAGAACTCTCAACACTAAGAGGAATGAATATTAGGGACTGTCAGGATGAGACTACATCTTGATGTCTGCTCCATATTAGAGGTTTTAAAGTCTGTCATAAACCTGGTCTTTTTGCAAACTGGCTAAGTAACAAATAGGTAATCATGTGTAACACGTGGAAAACTTCCCATCTGCATTGTTCAGAACTTGAAAAATCTAGCTTTTGAAAGTATTATATAAATTATATAAAGTTTAATCTTCCAATATTTCTAGTCAGCATAGCTTCTAGAAGCATCAAAAAACTTCTTCAACCCAGTCTTTTGCAAATAAACTCTAATTATTAGTTAGCATGTAAATAATTAAAATGCATTATAGTTCTCTTAAAATACAAGGTTGATATAAAACACATTCTATGCACGTGTTTTTGAACCCTAGTCATTTCTTTGATCATGTGTCCTTTCCTAGACAATAATGTTTGTTTAGCTGGACTGTGATATGTCTCTGGAGCTACAAATGTTCTAAGACAAACACATACACATTACCATGAGCTCTGTATTTGAAAACAGGAAGTTTCACTGATCAGTCAGTAAATATTTAACTTATGATAAGTATTTAATTTTGTATCTGTCTATATCATGGTTTCTGATTTTAGGAAAATTTTTTAGTGTGAGAGTCTGACTTTAAACAAATTAGTCACACAAACAGTACAATACAATAATAACACATTGCATGCAGGAAAACACAAAGTGTTATGAACATATGTAACAGTGACAATATCGCAGAGGAGTTACCTTTAAACTGAGTTGAAAGGATGCTTAGAAATTAATCATGGGAGGTGTGATACAGAGACGCAGTGAAGTAGTAGAACAGAAGTAGCAGAGTTTGGTCTCTTTCAAGAAGAAATAGAAAGCTAGAGAGAGGAAGCACTCAGTGAGAATGCTGGAGCACATCTAGAAGAGTCAGCTGTCGTACATCAGTGCTGGAAGATCTAAGCAACACGTCACAAGGTTAGTACTTTAAAGGGCAGTATGATAGCTATGTGCTATTCTCTGGGACAAAGCCCAACAGCTCAACACCTTTACACCCTTTCTCTCTTTTTCTTTTCTTTTTCTTGTTTTTTGGCTTACTAAATGTCCAGATCACAAACACATTGAACTTTGTGGGTAATATAGTGTGCCATAATTACTCAACTCTTCACATACTGTTAGTAGACAGACAGACATAAATGAATGAGCTTAATAGTGTTCCAATAAAACTTCATGTATACATACCAAAATATGACACCATGTACCTTGCATGAGTGAAATCATGGGAAATATTCTTAGTTTTGTAAAAATAACTTTTTAAAAATTTGGAAACTATTTTTAGTTTGTAGTCTTTGCAACGTAAGATAGTGGCTGGTTTTGGTCATTGGGCTGTGGTTTACTAATGTGTGCTGTATAATTTCTTTGTACCTCTCATGATACTTTATTTCTATATGGCAGTTTCTCAAGTTGCAATTTTTTCAGTACTTTAATAAAGAGATGACCAAGTCTAAATAAAAAACGACAATACAAGTGCTCCTTTTCTATTTATCTACCTTAAACTTACATTCCCGACATAAGAGTCAGGGTAATATGGCTGACCAATTCCATTTTTCCATGAATAAGCATTTAAGAAAATGGGTAATTTTGTATTTTTCTCAGTATATCTTCCCAATGTTATATTTGGTGCTTGCTGGCTCTGAAACCAACACTTTGCTGCTTCCATCTTTTCTTTACCTGGTAATATTTCTTCTAAATGTAGTGTCATGCCCTAAAGAAAAATTGGCATGGATTTTTTTTTCTTTAAAAAAAAAAAAATGAAAAGTCAATGACAACAAAACTTGAAATAGGAGAGAGATTTGGGAAAGAGGAATACAAGCAGATACTGGGGGGACTTTGATCAAAGAACATCTTTATAATAAGTATTTATATAAATTGTAAAATGTTAAGAAGGGATGTGTAGGAATTGAGAATATCAATACAATAAATTCTATGCAAGTGTTACTTAAAAATTTAATTACATAAAAAAGCACCACAGCTGCTTACAACTGTTGGTTGTATAACTAGATAAACTACTTTCTTTATATACATCTAGATGGATACCATCCCTATTATTTCAGATCTACAGAAATGTAGTACATTACCCCAACCAACAGAAACAGTAAGGGCAGACTTGGCCCAAATTCCATGTGACTTGTATTATATGTGCAGTGTTGACACCTTATTAAGCTTTTGGAGTTTAAATTTTTTAAAGTAATTCAAAGCTGAGTAGTCAGTGAATGGGGATTTCCAGCCTCCTTCCCCTTTAAGCATAATGTCTTATCACATGGGTTTAGCCATGTTGACCAAGTTGGGAGAAGAGCCTATGTTTGGTATTGAGAGACAGTATTGGATTTGGTTTGTAGATGCAGCGCTGGAAATAAGAACCAATTAGACTATTTCTAGATGTGAATTACTGACACTTAAATGGCGGTGTGGATGGCAAACATAGTTTTAACTTTATATTAATCTTTCCTTTGCCTTGTTTTTTCACTTTTGAAAACTTAGGTTTTACAGTTCTCTGGAAGACCTACTTAGGAACGGACCACACCCACCTCTAGCTCCCCAGGTGATGAATGTTCCTAGTCAATCAGCCACAGTTTCTAAAGAAGCAGCCATTTACTCTAGGTAGAGTTCTTTTTCCATCTCGGTGCTGGTGCCGAATCTAACTACTAAACTCACTGAAAATGAGAGCACAGCTGTGGATTAAGGAGCTAATGTCATTAACAGACATACTTAGCCCCAGGACACTGCTTTACACAGCTTTTATATTCTATGTATGCTTTGGTTTAATTTTTGACTTCTAATACGGAATGAAAAAGTCTGTGGCTTTTGTTTATTCAATTTGAGATATATGAAACTAACTACCTGAGTTTGGCTTAAGTCTGCTCTTCAGTTGCGTCATTTACCTCTGGAAGAAGAGAGGCAGAGAGAGATCTCATGCTCCAGACAGACATGTCTAGTTGATAGAGAAGAAGCATACTACCTGCAAGACATTCATAGTTCTTTCATATGTATTTTTATTTTTTAAACCATTGGAGGGAAGAACTTAATTAGGTTCCTCTTTTCCTGGACTACAGGATGGTTTGATGTTATATATTTAGCTGATTATTTTAAACTTTGTTTCTGGTTCTTATTCACCATCACTTGCCCTCAGTAGTAACCATTGACTCAAAGACAGGAGTGGCTGAGAACCCCAAACACTGAATCACTGGCAACTGCTCTTCCCCCAGCACTCACATGTGCTCACTGCACTAAAACCATCTCCATTTTCTCTCCCCAGTCTTCTTTACTAACTCTTCATGGCAGGTGTTACACCTTAGCCATTCTGCTCCGATTACGGACATGGAGATCACCCTTGTTTTTACGTAATAGGCTGAAACTGCCTTCCTGTGGTTTCTTCCCAGTGATTTACATAATTACATCGGTGGAGTTGAATTCTTCATAACCTTTGTGGAATTTCCCTCCTCATGTGTTGGAGGTGGCCATTGTCACAACCTTTTAAACCAAAGAGTAGTTATAGTGCCGTAGTGATGTTATTATTAGTAACTTACGTCTGATAAGGAAAGGAAGAAAACCCCACGCCATGTCCTTAGACTATCCTACTTAGATTAGAAAATTTTTCAATTAAACCTTGATCACCAGTTTTGAGAGTACTGCATTCCTATTGCCGGAATGTAAATTCCTGCCCAGATATTTTACTATTTGTAAAAAAGTAAAAATAATTATTTTAAGTCATAAGGATACTTCTGAGTATGAAATTTTATCTCATTTAAAAATCTTACACAGCTATGTGAAAATAGAAATGGGGGCTTTTGCAGAGAAGATGCTGCTTTGGTTATTTATATTCTTAAGTAGTTTTATTTTTGCAAAGATTCTTACCGTCCAGAATAGCTCAACTTCTATTATTTTAAAGTTATCTCTTGATCATGTTAATAAATGCTGTTGCTTCTGAACATGTAGTCAGTTCTGCTTCTAAAACCATTTCTCGTTAAGATGCCACCCCCTTGGTGTATATCTGCCCCAGACAGCACTTCTTATGTAAAGACTTTCTTAGGAAAGTCCCCTTATGTCTGCTTAGAGAGACACAGCTTTTATTTTCTAACTCATTTTCTTAGTTGCATGTGTATTGCTCTTCAAATATGTGATATATAATTTTGATGTAGTTGACATTACATTGTACGTGGTGAAAACCAGTCAATTTTAGATAGGCTTATGCATTAGATTTAAATGTCTGAAGTTTGGGATGTAAGTGACCTGAACAGCTCTCACCCCTCTACGAGGCTCACCTTCATGGCTACACTGCTGATCCAGAATGGGTGCTGACTTGAGTTTTTTCTGCTGTCTTTCCTTACTTCTATGTTTTCTTCCCTGCCTTTCTTTCCCGATCAGTGTAAGCAGCTCTACAAGAACTGTAGAAGGTTCTTTGGAAGGTTTTGGAAACTGCTCTGCCTTCTCCCCTCCTGCTAGATACAGTGCTGTAGTTGTCAGTGGTGCGGCTGCCACTGTGTCTGCTGCTCTTGCTGCAAAAACCAGGTAGAGTTATGTGTGCAGTGCATGTCAGTGGTCCCAGCATCATCCGGTGTCTGACAGGTCACTTCAGAGAGAACTGACCGGTCCAGAAGCAGGTTCTGTAATGAGCTCCCCCACGTGTCGCATGCATTCACACAGGTTGTAAGTAAATCCATGGGACTGGAGACTGTTCTTGAAAGCAGCTGTGCCCTGTTTCCATAGCTCCTACTTGTGCGTGTCACTCCGCTGTGCTCGTTATTATGTGTTACGTTCTTACAGAGGTAGAGTTTTACAGCTTTCAGTTGTGTACGGGCTGAGTCAGGTAGAAATTAAATTCTGATGATGCCATCACACTCCACAGCATTGGTGAGTTAAAGCCTGATTACTCCCCGAAACGGCCCCTCTATGTGCCTTGCTTCTGTATTATTTCTATCACGTTTATAGGTTTAAATGCTTTTGAAAGCGAGCCTTGCATTCCTGTGATAAAAATTTCCTTAGTTGTTTTTGTATTTGAGACAAGGTCTCTCTGGATAGACCTAGCTGTCCTAGGAACTTACTTTGTAGACCAGGCTGTTTTAAATCAAACTCACAGAAAGAAAAATCTGCCTGACTCTGTCTCTCAAGTCCTGGGATTAAAGATGTGTGCCATCCTGCCCAGCCACATTTCATCAATTTTATATAAATGAGTAAAATAATACAATGAATTCATGGTGTTTCTTTCCACCTTCCCCACTGCTTTTCTCTCTCTCTTCCTCCTCCCCCCTGTCTCTCTCTCACTCCTAAAGGAAATGTCTCAGATCATAGATGAAAACCAGCTTTCTTTTGTGGACACTGCAAGTTTTCACTGACGCCCTTCTCTGAATGCTTGCCAGGCTCTCCGGCCCTGAAAACTCCCAGTCCCTTCTGGATGCACTTTGCATTAGCACTGTTCCCAGGCCTCTAGCTCTTTCCTGTCTTCGGTCCTCTGAGGAGTCAAGTGGTTCTATCCATGTTAAGAAGAGCAGGTACTGCAGGGGGCATCATGGCATGTGGAAGTTTGCTTCCTCTAACAACATACTACAATGGTGACAGGCCAGGTGAAAAGTTGTAGAAACGATGTAACCAGTTTCGAATCAGCTGCAGTTTCAATGTAGTGCCCACGCACAAGCATGCTCTCTCATTTGCCTATCAGCCCACTTTCTAATCCATTGTGATGTCTTTACTAGAACTCTTATGTTTAGTATGAAGTCATGAATAATTGTGTCAATATTTAAACTGTAGTGGAATCTGGACTTTTATCGCATGACTATAGCTGTAGTAGCATAGTCAAATGATTCATAAGCCATGCAATTTCAAAAGATGAAGAGCAATAAAATTATTATGGCTGACTACTATCTTATAGTCCATACACATGAGAATCTTACTTGGAAAGTAACTTAATTTTTATTCTATGTGCTAAATGCATGTGTTCAGCTTTATAGTGCTGAGATAATGTACACGAGCTAAGCAGTTTGGGTGGAAGGAAGGATTATTGTGGCTCGTGGCTTTGGATTTTCAGTGCGTGGTAGCCTGGCTCCTTGCTTTTGTGCCTGAGGGACGCAAAGCATCATGATCAGGACCATGTGTTAGAGCTGAGCTGCTTAACCTCACAGTGGCAGGAGAAGGAAGGGAAAGGGAGGGGCTGGGTCCCCATTCCCCCTGGAAGGGCACACTGCCCATCACCTGACTGCCTTCCAGTGGTGGTCACCTCCTCAAGGGTTCACCACTTCCTCTAGTGCCGGAGGCAACCTCTTAAGCCTTTCCAGAGCCAAACTGTAGAAATTCAGAAACAATAATAACAAAAAGTGAATGGCTAACCCAAAACTTACTAAGTATAATACAGAGATAAAAATACCCCATGTTGGCTAAATGTGTAATCTTAGCAAGTCCACTCGAGAAGATACTTTGTGACAAATGTAAAATCAGTAGCAAGTAAAGAGCTGCTACTGTAGCTAGTAGTGGTGTGCTATAATGAGCTGTTAGTTTCTGGAGCTATCCAGCAGTACAGAGATTCTCATGCTACACTCCAGTTCTCTATTAAGGTATTTACAGTGGTCGCAGAGAGAACAGACCATTTCTAACAGGGTGTGTGTGTGTGGGGGGGGATTGAAACGGTTTAAATTTTGGGTTCTTGAGTGTAGTTGGACCACACTTTAAGAACTGGATGAAATGTTAGGTGAATGTACTCCATCAGAGTTCCTTGGCTCATTGTCACATAGGTATGCCTGCAGCTCCAGCCTGAAAGAAGCTCTCTGGAAGCCATGTGAGAGGGAACATTAGTAGTCCGTACTTTGCCTTTTATCAATGGCGATACAGACAGCACATATTTTGATATTTGAGACAGGGTATAGAGCTAGGAGCATGGCTCAGTGGAATGCTTGTCTAAGAATTGAGAATCTGGGTATTGTTTCTATTACTGGAAAAAATAAACATATATAACATACATAAGTACATATGACTTAGATTTTTATTTTAGCTTTTTTTTTTTTTTTTTTTTTTTAGTGTGCCTCAAATCCTTAATGTTTGAAGAGTAACTTTAAAATTTAAGTATTATTTGCCACTGGAGAGAGAATTTATATAAACCCTTGTATAAAAAATACAACCTAAATTAAAACATGTTAGCTTACAATAATCTTCATAGGACTTTTAACATCATTTAAATAATTGTCATTTAAAATTGTAGCTCAGATTAAAATCTAGGATGGAAGCTATATTTATAAGTAAATTTTCATAAAATATAGTTTAGTAACCGTATTTACTAATGATATCATTACCATTGAACTACATACTTAGGACGTAGACACAATCATCAGTGCCATTTTCAATGCATAACTCTGTGCTGACCACTGTACAAGTACTTTATGAGCAATACCTAGAATTTTAGTTCATGCTTGTTATAACCCTGGAAGAAAGGCAATATATTTGTACTGTTGAAGACGGAGAAATTTACCAAGGTTTAGTAATATACCCCTAGCATGGCAGAGTTCTCATTCTCAAGTAATGTACAATGTAGTGAAGACAAGGTAGATATAAAACTTACAGTTTTTAAAACAGCCATGACAAATGAATGTAAATTTATATGCAAGATATTAAATAAATGATAATAAATAAGTGAATTACAAGTGTGTCTACTTGTAGCAGCTCGAGGAGCTAAATATAAAATGTGTGTGATAACTGCTTGTCATAGAGCACAGCACTAAGTGGGTACTATCAGTTCTTCTGTTAAGCATGGGTAAGATTTGGATGCTGGCAAAAGGAAGATGTTGAAGGCTACCTGCTGTACAAAGTCTGGCTAGAAAGAAAAGTAAAGTATAGCACAGAGAATAAGGATGGCCAGAATCTGTAGTTTCTGTGACACAGCAAGCCGGAGAGCTGAATTAGACCTATAGATTATAGCTGTGTCTTACAGGCTTGCCTGACATGCTGAACTGTAACTCAGTTCTCCTCTTTCTTCTTGGCCACTCCCATCTAGAGTTCCCATCTTCTGTCTAAGTGCCTCTCAGTTGAGACAGGACTTTCAGTGTGTAAGACACAGGATTTTTCCTTTGAATGGTTTTCCGTATTAGGAAAGCCTTTATTGAACCGCATCCATCTTGCTGCAGATTGGGTCTATGAGCGGTACATATCAGGTAACCACATAGAACCAGCCCACATAGATGTGCAAGGTTGCCAAGGCCACTCAAGGTATTTCATACCTTGGGCCATCCAGTATTGCTACTTCCAACACCCAGATTCACTAGTCTTGGCATTGAATTCCTGTCACTTCCAACACCCGGATTCACTAGTCTTGGCATTGAATTCCTGTCACTTCCAACACCCGGATTCACTAGTCTTGGCATTGAATTCCTGTCATCCAGTTTACTGACTCATAAGTTTGGAAGATAGCCTGGAAGTCAATTTTAATTCCTTCAGATGATTAAATGGCAATGGTTTGGACTTTAGTATTTCTGGATTTTATTTTTGTGTATGAGTGCTTTCCTTAGAGTTATGATTATGTAGCTCATTATTTTGTGTAATATACATGAGTAATTTAGTCTCAGAATAAGAAGTTCCCGTATATAGCGACTTAAAACTAATTTATCTGTAATGGGTAAATATACTGAATATAGGTATTTTACTGTTTCAGTATGTTTATTAGCCTTTCATATATTAAGCTCACATTCTATGCCCTAAATAAGCTAAGCATCTTGTGTTTAATTATTCTACTTAAACCACATGGTGTTTTTATCACTAAAGTATTAACGGCCTTATTTAGTTTAGATAATAGGCTCTAGAAGCAAATAACCTATCTAAATTGAGAAAAGAGAATAGTAGCTGAATCTCTTCTCTCCTGGTGTGACGAACCTAGAACACTGGACATTCTACAGGTGGGTGACACTGTCTCTTTGTTACAACATCTGGCATACGGTAGATGTGTAAGCACTACTGAATGGGCAAGTGACTATACAGTGGAAAAGGGTGACTGGCAAGGTGTCAGGGAGACAGTTCGTGCTGTACCAGAAGACTGTGTACAGAGGCCAACGTTGATGCCTTTTCGTACAGGTTATTAAGGACACTCCAGCAACTAATGCTTGTGATCTGATGATACTTTTGAAATGGTAACTAGGAATGGTTTGGTTATGTAGCTGACTGTAGACTATTTGAAAATAACTTCCATCATACAGAAAAAAAAATGTTAACTGCTTTTTCGTCTTAACAAAGGGAAGTCCCTCATGATTTCAGAATTCTTTGTATAGTATCTGCCTGTAAAGTAGCAGCCTTCCGTATGGCGTTTGCTTTGTTGATTTCCTTCTTTGCTCTCCAACTCCCCACCCCTCTACCGTGTCCCGCTCCCCACTTAACCTCACTTGTGTTCTGTTCTCCCAACTCACTCTCAGAGTTTTCATTTTTAAAAATAAAAGTTCTCTGGTATTTTGTTTTCCTTAAGTATTTAATAGATTTGGAGAAGCAAGACTCGTTGCTGAATTAGATTGACCCAGCTCACCACAGCTGTTCCCTTCCCTTCCTTACAGTAGCACACAGGAGTCTTCTCAGCAATCAGCGTCATCTGGAGCTTCACCTCTGAGCGCGTCTGAGGGCCTGGAGAGCCCAGGTTCAAGCAGGCCAGCGGTGGCTGGCCTCAGGTCTGCTGCTGCATTCAAGCCTGTAGGATCCACCAGCGTCAAGTCACCAAGCTGGCAGCGTCCAAACCAAGCAGGTATTGCAAAGAATTCCCTCACTCTTGGCTTTTCTAGAACAAAATTTTGAAAACATGTTCTGTCGTGTACAATAGACTTTGCTAGTGAGAACCGTTCTCAGTGATTTAAGATTTAGGAAGAACTATCAAGAATATCAGTGGCTGCTTTGCTCCTCTGAATGTCTCAGCATCATCCTTTGTTACCTCACACGTGCCCTTGCCCCTTTGCTTGTTCTGGAGACATATTAAGCAAGAGAGGAAAGGAACACAAAGTACTGGAAAGAGGGAATTTAAATACTGACACATAACACCTCAGGCTCATTGAAGAAAGCTGAATTCTCAGTCACCTCTGTAGGTAAGAACTTCAAATACAGTTATTCATCCCTCTGACCCTCGGTCCTCTGATATCCAAGCTTCAGGAAGCCTAATCTACCTACTGTTTCTCCACCATAAGCAATGGCTATGGCTGTATGACAGAAGTAGCTGTGCTGGGGGTAGGGAAGTAGCTTAGTTGGTTAAGACCTTACACATTAGCCAGGTCTGAGTTCAGTCCCCAGAGCTCACGTCAAAAAGCCTGCATAGCTGTATGTGCTTGTAATCCAAGCATGGGGAGACAGAAACAGGAGGATCCCTAGTGCTCCACAGCCTGCCAACCTGGCCTACTCAGCAATTCCCAGGCCAGGGGGAGACCCTGTCTCATAAAACTAGATGGATGGCACCTGGGAATCAACCACAAGGTTGGCCCTAGGCTTTCACAACACATGTGCACACAGACACACACACACACACACACACACACACTACCTCTGTTAAAAGGATGGAACTATACCTTGGGACTTGCCAACCTCAAGTTCAGCTTCGCATCTTCTCTGTGTTTTCTTTTCTGGATAATGTGTCATCCAAGTTCCTGACTAATACAGGTGTCTTCAGCAATAGAGTCTTAACATGAAGTTTAGAAGTAGGCTAATGGCCTGGGAAAATAGCTTGGTGACAGGCTATTTTCCAGTTAGCCAAGAGCAGTAGCCACAGTTTTGTGCACAAGACTAACCCTAGATTGGGCCCACCACTATTCCACTCTGGTTTTGAAAGAGGCTTGGGAAGCTGCCACCATTTAGCAGGTTGCCAGGGATGGGCACACTGTTTTTGTCAATGGTGTAGGCACTGATTAAGTTGAACAAAATCCAGTGGGTAGTCCCCCATCCATGCTCATGTGTACTACTCTTAAGACTCAGTGAGTCACCAAAGCATGTGCACAATCTTTTGCTTACTTTAAACTGTCCGAAGGTTACCCACCTACTTAATATAATGTAAGTGATATGTAAATATTGCTGTACTGTATTGTTTAGGAGACATGATGAGAAGTTTGTAAGTGGTTAGTACACACTTCTTCCCCCGAATACGTTTTATCCAATATAGAAACTTCAGAATGGAGGGCTGGCTGTGTCTGTGTTTGGAGGAAAAGAAGGTAGGCCATTACACATCTGTAATACAGACCTCTGAAAAATTACACTGCTATATTATGTCTAAAAACAAAATGTTCAGACTGGCCTCTGACCCTTGTGTGCCATTGCCATAGAAGACCTTGTTCTTTGGGAGGAAAATCGTGATAAAGCATAGTCATACTCAGTTATTTCCATTCACTTCAAGCCCTTCTATGTGACAGGGACTCATTGCAGTGCATTTAATACCAAAATAATTTTAAGAAAAAAAAATGGCTTCTATGTCATTGGAATGTGACAGGACAGTGTCTTATAAGAAAAAAAGCACTTATTTCCTAAGGAAGGTCAAAGCTCAAGTGCTGACAGAAAAATAAACCTGATGATTAGGTAATTCAAAAACTCATAGTAAAATATTCTTCTCTAAGTAAAATAATTCCTGAGGAAAACACTACATTAAGACTACCACAAGAGGGTGATAGAGTCCTTTCTTCTCTGAGTCTTAAGAGAATAATCAAATCGGACAAGCAGCAACTGTGATCATGACCCATATGCTTAGTATTTAAAATATGATATTTTTGTAGAAACAATAGATAATTTAATGTGAGAAATATAACCTGGTAACATACATATTACAAAACAGAATTGTCAAACAAAAATATCTTTCTGTTGTGAAATTGAAATTCAATTGCATCATGACCTTTCCTCAAAATACAAAGGAGAGCAAAATGACACTCCTTTAGAATGTACTGTTAGTATTTGGCATGTCTAAGAGAGTCTTAATGGAGATTTGAAAGTCCTTTGGAATTAGGGCATGGTTGGTGGTTCTTGATTGTTTCACAGTTCACCTGTGAAAGCAGCAGTGCAGGTCAAAGGGCAGCAAAACCTGACAGCACAGGTCACTGGGCCATGGTGACTCCCACAGCATGAAAGCCAGACACATGGATGCTGCCCCACTAAGAGCTTCACGCTTGTTTTTCTAGTTAGTTCATAGCTTTGCTCTAGTATCCAAAAAGGAAAGGAAGACAGACTTGATCTAAGTATTTTAAAAATAATTCCAGTAGTTGACTGAGAGAGAGAGACAGAATGAACAAGTTCCAGTCTGTGATCAACTTAGTTGATTCTGAAATCAGTGTAATAGCTTGGAGATAGCATTTATTTAGCTTTATTTTGTTGGGACATATTTGTAAATCTTTATGAGGTACATTCTGATAATTTGGCACATGTATCTATTGTTTGATGATACAATCAGTAATAAGTACTTCCATTTCTTCAAAAAACATTTTATTGTGTTGGAACTATTTTATTGTGTTGGAACTTTGTCCTGTTGCATGTAGCCAGCATGCCCCAAAATGAAATAGAATGGTGCAGAACATACCAGAGTATTTTGATGTGCTATTTAAAAATGCTATGAGAACTGTCATTTTATAAACATGTTTCTTGAGATACCTCCATAGAAAGATGTGGGACTGTTCAGAGGCTAGCACACACAGATATGCTTTGGATCAAAAGGTGAGGAAGTGTGTTTCTTGCTATGCTAAATAGTGTAGAAAACAGTGTGAAAGACTTGATTTTAAAAATATATATTGTACTTTTTGGTAATTGAATTAGTAATGCATTTTTAAATGAAAGGCTAATAAAGCTCAAAAGAAAACAAAGGAAGGACTTTACCAAAAAGGTTTTTTGAAATTATAAGACATTCTAGTGTATTCTGAGCCTGTCCCTCACTTCTCCAAGTCTCCTGAAGTTCTGCCTTTATTAGATGTTTCCCTTGAGGTGCTGTAGAGCTTGTATGTGGTATACACTCTAGTCTACAGTGTATAGTTGTGTATAGTACTCCAGCACCTTCCAGACTACAGTGATGCTAGACTAGATGACAACTAGGAATTGAGTGTGCATGTAAACGCACTAGAGGTCAAACTAGTTTAAAAACATATATCTGTGTTTTTGTAGGTGACCTAATTTGCTATGTAAAGGTTTTTCTACATTCCTAGTAAGTTATGATTATCAGATTAGGTAAACATAACTCACTGGATGCAAATACATGTATAAAAATATTACTGTCTTACCAAATATAGTAAAACATTTTTCATGAAGGCACAGAGGGCCATTTTGTGTTGAAATACGTTAATCAGCTTAATCATCACAAAATGTAAATGGTGCCTTTGCTGGAATATAAGCAGAGCCTTGCTATGTCAGGCTCCAATGTTCTTGAACTCAGAACAATGTGTGTGGTGGGGCTGGCTCTGGTGAGTGCAATGTGGAACCGGCCAGGTATGAGTTCTGCAGGGCTACCCTTTCCCGTGTTGTGCTTCTGCTTTTTCAAGAAGGGTCTCATTGTATGGTTCTGGCAGACTTAAAACTGGAGATCCTTGTGCCTCCATCTTCCTCGCAGCTATGATTATGGATTTGTACCACTGTGCCCAGCTCTGAGCTTTGAGTCTATAATTTCTTTGTTAAAATAAGGATCTTAAAGTACCTCTGCAGTGCTGTGGTGAGCACACGATCTGGCATATTAACTTAGAAGAGGAAGGGTTCAGATTCCACCCTTTGACACTGTCATAACAGAACTTACACTGCTGTGAACCAGCAAAATAGATGTCACACAATGGCCGTGTGCAACGGTTTGGAGCTCCCTCCTGCAGGTGGTATAGCTTCTTCCCGGGGCCTTCAGTGAGTCTCCTCCTCACCTCCACTGTCTTCTGCAACCTCATGCCATAAGGTTGCTCCATGTGTTTCTAGTTCAGTCCTGCTGAAGGTGCTAACCTTTATTCACACACCTCCATGTCTTGTATGGGCTGCTCTTGTGTGAAGTACTTCTGCTCTCTCACCCTGTAACCTCTCCAGTCAAACACCACTTATCACCTGCTTAGTACGGTTTCATTGAGCCTGTGGCTGGGCACTTATTCTTTCTCCATGGTCCGTACAACTGTAGTAGTGTCTTTACCACAGAAGTCAGTATGTTCATCTTAATTGTTTTTACAGACCTTGAAGGGTGTGGCCAAGGTTTCCCATAGCAATCCTTGCTTTAGAGCACCTGCCCGATACGTGGCAGTTTCTTTGGTAAATGTTAGTGAGTGAGTCCATAGACCAAATGCCTTGTTTTGAAGCCTTTCATGTAATTTGGGGGACACAACATTCATTTGTCATCATGTTGTTCAGTCTTCTTGGGTTTCAGATTTCTTTCAGTGTTAACTGAACAGTGGTGAAAGCAGCGTCTGACAAAGCAGCTATTTAAAAATAGCAAAGCTCTACGGAGAAGACCATGCTGCTGGCCTCATGGAGCATCAAATTAAGAGTTAAAGGGGTGGATGGAAGCAGTACTCGAGCTAGTGCTGCCCTCTATATCCAGTAATTCAAAATATCAGCAATTCTGTAACCATCACCTGATTTTCTTTCTCTAAAAAATAAAATAAGGAAATCCTTGTAACCAAGGGGCCAAGCAGTGGAGTGCAGTGGGGATATCAGGGGTATGGGCTCATCTTACTTTGGATAGTAAATTTGAGCACAAAGCACCAGTATATTGCGTAGAAATCAGCAACAGATACACACAGAAAAGTTAACTCTGCTTACAGGGCCCAGGTCAGAAGATGTGAAACTGCGTCAGCAGAAAGGGAGTAGAAAACACTTGAATGAAGAATACATCTTGGAGGTGGAAAATATATTTGTTTATGGTGGAGTTTTATTTTGTTCAGGACTAAGATTTTAATGTTTATGCACACATACGTACAAACAAACAAACCACTCCACCCCCCCCAGAACCTCAAGACTGATTTCTTAAGTGCACATTGTTCTGGATGCTTTAGTTTCAAGAGAGAAAGTAGGATTTAATGGATTAGTGGGGGACCTGGCCAGTGAGTGCTTGGAGCATATCCTAGTGTGGGTTGCTTCTGAAAAGAAGCCACTAAAAGATATGTAATCTGTGTAGTAGCGGAGGCAGGTTGGCTCAATCTAAAGATCAGCATATCTTTAATGTGTTTAGCAGACCATGCTGATTTCTCTGTAGTGGTTAAGACTGGAGTCCAGAACCCAATAGAGGTGTTCTAGCGTAGCAGCAGTGATGGCGGGTATCAGTCGCCTTAGGCACTGGTGCTAGGAATGGAGAGTTCTGGGGAGAACAGACCTGTGGCCTTCTTAGCATCCTTTTTTTAGATATTTTATTTACTTACATTTCAAATGTTATCCCCTTTCACAGTTTCCCCTCCACAAACCCACTATCCCATACCCCCCACTTCTATGAGGGTGCTCCCCCACCCACTCTTGCCTCCTCGCCCTCCCATTCCCCTACACAGGGGCATCAAGCCTTCATAGGAACGAAGCCCCCTACTCCCTTTGATGCCAGATAAGACCATCCTTCTTAGCATCTTTCCCTAAGTCAGGTGCTGCTTTAACCACTGTTGTCCCAGGGAAGGTATTGTGATACAGAACTTAGGCATCACATTCTAAAACACTGTTAGAATGATCAAGTATGTCAGTGTGTAGCCTAGAGAAAACACATTCTACCTATTCCCGACCCCGTACCCCATATCCAGGGATCTACCTTACTTTCATGTTGGCTGATAGTGGCAAGAGATGGATGGATAACTTTTTTTTTAAATGTCTTATTATTAAATGCTTCCATGCAAGAACAGCTGTTCTGATTGAAACAAAGGCATCTACCTGATGTTACGGCAGCACACTCAAACCCAGTGAATGTGTGGCGTTTGGTGTTTAGCATACCTAACTTCTGCTACTCTATATTGAAGAAACACTGATTTCCGTACTAGTTTAGGCTGAGCCCTGCCCTGTAGCCTTTATTGGCCTAAGACTCACTGTCTGGCTCTTCTCCCAGGTGCTGAGATTACAGACAGGTGCCATACACCCAGCTTTCCCTTCATTCCTGTTCTCTTTATAAAAATCAGGTCACACACAGTTTTTATTAATCATTTGCTTTTTTTCTTGTTTTGTATGTGAGTATATTCAGGAGTGTGTGTGTACTCATATGTGGGTATGCTTGCTTGTGTATGCCCCTGGTGGGGACAGAGGTCGGCAGTATCTTCCTCTCATTCTCCGGTTTGTTTTTGTGGCAGGGTCTCTTCACTGAACCTGAAAGTCACTATCTTAACTAGATTGTCCCCTCACTTCTCCACACTGCTGGGGTTACCTGAGCATGCCACATGCTTCATTTTTACATATGTGCTAAGCTCTCCTGCTTGTTGTTTGCACAGCGAGTATTTGCTCTCTGTGCTAGCTCCCCAGCCCCCCACTTGCTTTTCCTTTTATGACACAAATGTGTAAAGCAGGGGAGTCTTAATTGATGGTGATGTCAAAGTATAAAATGGGTGCTTTCTAAAGAATAAGTTGTGTTTTGGAGAAGCACAATACAAATAAGCTTATTTATGTTATATAATCTAAAAGAGTGATCAGTTAGGGATATTTTACGTTTGATGGGGTCAGAGGTAAAGGAAAGTGACAAACCATAGTTTTCGAAGTACTTAGTTGACTATAGTGCCCCTTACACTCTTTGTTGAAGGAGAACTCATCATCCCTACTCGAATATACAGGCAGCCTAGAAAGGACCAAACCGCATCACCTGACAGTGACATTAGCAGTTCATTAGCAGTAGTCATTTCAATGGTATTTCAGCTTTAAAAATATCTTTATCAAGACTACACTTTAAGTCATTACAATTACGTTGACTATAATCTTACTAACAAGTAAACAGGCTTTGAGAAAAGTAAAAGAAGCTATCCCACTTACAGTGCAGTGAACCATTACTTTGACTCTAGATAACACATTTCCTGTGTCACATGATGGCATTAGTGATTACATCAGGAGGACCAGATCTCAAAGGGACAGCATAGAGAGGATTCTTGTTGAGGATAGAGAGAATTAATTCTGTACCTGGCAGCTGCTAAATCTGTTTTGGGTGGCATATTGCTTGCATCTAAACTTCATGTTTGAAATTCAGATCATTTAGCTACGATTTAGTTAATCCACCCCTTTATTGTGTGATGCCTGAGCATGCCTTTATTGTGTGGAGTACAGTTCTGAAGTAAAAGACAGCCTTTTGCTTTATTATGAGTAGACAGAGCCGGGGAGAGATCTGATATGTTACTTTTCTTTCCAAGAAAGACTCATTTATTTGTGAGATTTGATTAGATCCAAGGCTGAATGATGTTCATCTCAGTTCTAAGTGGATATAAATTCTATCTTTATTTGAAGGCGAAGTAGATAGGGGTGAGAAAGGAAATTACTGGTACTACAGCCACCCCAAATTTCATTGCAGGCTTTGTGCTACACTAATAAATCGAGGTAAATGGATTTGCTCAGCGTAGATGGATGGATTTATTGGTTCTATTTTTAAATTTTTGTTTGAGTAAGTAAATTGCTACCAGTTGCATGTATTTCATCTCTTCTAATAATATTTTATTATTGCCATCTGGTCCCTGCATTTTTACATCATTAAAAAGTCCACTCACTACGAAAGTCCTGAGTGGAGCTGCCCACTGTCAGGATTGGAGCGTGATACAGAGTATGCTCGCAGTCTTCGTAGAGCAAATCCATTCGAACTTAGAACCGTGGGTCTTAGAGAGAGCATAGAGTGACACCCTTAGCGATCCACTTTCTTTTCTTGTGACTGTTTTCCTTGGGATCTTTGTTTTGGTGTTGGAGTCCGTTTAGTGTTGGGGGCATCTGTAGAAGCCCTCACTCTTCCGCTTGTCATCTCATGCTGCATGCTCAACCTTTTCATAAGAACAGTATCTAGGTCTGTTACTGACACTGTTCTTAAACAGTCACTACTCTTATTTCACACATTTGCTTCAGGTGTCTTTGGTCACACCTGGCCTTACCTGCTATCATTTTTTTTTTTTTTTAAATATAAAGTTTTACTGAAGCGTGGCCATGCTCATTTCTTTACCTATCAGCCATTGCTATTTTCAGGCTTCAGTGACGTATTTAAATATTTGCTGCCTTAGTTGGGGTTTTATTGTTGCAAAGAGACACCATGACTAAAGTAACTCTTAAGAAGGATGCCATTTAATTTGGCATTTCTTACCGTTGAGTGGTTTAGTCCATTATCATCAAAAGCATGGTGGCAGGCAGACATGATGCTGGAGAAAGAGCTGAGAGTTCTACATCCAGATTAGTTGGCAGCAGAAAGAAAGGGTGAGCCACTGGCCCTGGACTCAGCTTCTGAAATGTCACACCATAGTGACAACTATTCCAACCAGCCCACCCTTCGTAAGAGTACAAGTCCCTAAGAGCCAGTAGGGGTCTATTTTCATTCAAATCACATTTTCAAAAGAGGTAAAAAGTCATCCAAAGCCTGAAATAGTAATTTCATGGTTCCTTACAGGAAAACCCAAGCCCTGGATTCAGATTGTATGTACAAGAAAGATGTTATGCTTCCTAATTCTGCACAGTAGGTGCACACTTTCCTGGGGAGCTGGCAGCACCTTTTATAGTATTAACCCTGTTGCACGTGTGATTACTTGTTGGCTTGTCTGAAGCCAACAGATGTTTGGAGGCAGGTGCTTATCCCCGGGTATATCTTCCAAGTAGAGTTCTTGGTGTAGTAACGAGCCTAGTCTCTAAGGAGTGTTTAATAATTGCATGTTGTGTTTATCAGGTGAAGTCTCATGTTGAGTTTGACACCGGGCATGCATGAGGCATCTGTGCACATTCTAAAATGTAGGTACATTTTCTTCACACTGCTTCATCCTCTTTCTTCACATTTGGTGGTAGTTATTGTTTTCCACATTGGGAAGCTGACCACAATTAATGGTGTTTCTCATGCTGCAGCTTAGAAAGCAGTACCATCTAACATGATAAAATCTTGCATTTGTTTTCTTCCTGTATCAGCCTTCCTTTGCCTAATGAGGAGTCTATTTATGAGGGACTTGGGGTTCTACTTCTTTTCCTTCCTTTTCTCTGAGATTACATTGTTTACTTGTTTTTCTTAGAAGATGGTAAACGAGGTTTTATTGCATGTTGAAAATTATGAAATAATGTTCATACGTGCATGTTTTCTTATGCAAATACGATCAAAATTACAATTATTTTTATAGTTATATAGTCCAGTCTGTTCCCAAACTCACTATGTAGCTAAAGTTGACCTTGAACTCATAACTCTCCTGCCTCAACATCTCAGTAGTAGAATTGTAGGGGAGAACCATGGTACCTCGCTAGAAATTTAGTCTCCATTTTTGTGTGCATGTATGTATATACATGTTTTTATGTGTTGAGGATGGAGGTCAATGTCATGTCTTCCTTGATTGCTATCCGTTTTATTTTTTAGACATGGTGTATTAGTCAGGGCTCTCTAGAGGAACAGAACTTATATAACGAATATATGAAATATAGGACTTATTAGGATGGCTTACAGGGTGTGGTCCACTAGTCCATGGATGGCTGTCTACCAACTGAAGGTCCGAAAATCCAATAGTTGTTCAGTCCATAATACTTGATATCTCAGCTGCTCTTCAGTACAGTGTATGCCAGAATACTCAACAAGTAGGCCCTAATGCTCATAAAGGAGTGGACCTGCCAGCAAGAATGAGGACAAGCAACCAAAGAGAAAGAACTTCATTCTTTTATGTCCACTAATTTTAATTTTAATATTGAAAATTAAATCTGGTGTGGCCCACATTAAAGATGGATCATCCCACATCAAAGGATCTGGATTAAAAGTATGCCTTCCTATTTCAAATGATTTAATCAAGAAAAAGATTCCTCACAAGTATCACCTGCCTCTTGGGTTTTAGTTAATTCCAGATGTAGTTAAATCTAGATAATCCTCAAAGTTTATCTAGACTGGCTAGCCAGCAAGCCCTAAGGATTCTCTTTACTTCCCCATGCCTGAGATTTTACATGCTTGTCACCGTGCCTGGCTTTTCTGTGGGTACTGAGGATCCAAGCTCCAGTCCTCATGGCCAGCATTTTACAACGGAGCTGGCTCCCTGCCTGCAGATAAGGCTAACAGTCCTTTTTAATCTTCCTGAGGTTATAAGTTACACCTCAATTTTGCTTTTTAAGAGAATGTGTGTACGGGTAAGACATCTATGCAGTTACAGGTGCCTGCCATCAACCTTGCTGAGCCTCATTTGATACCTACAACCTCATGATGGAAGGGGAGGACTGACTCCTGCCTATTGTACTCTGACCATCTCGTGTGTTCTGTGGCACACACACAAACATGCAGAGTCACGCTAAATAAGATTTTTAGATTTTTCAAAAATAAATATTTTGAGTTTTTTGTTTCTTTTGCTTTTTATTCCTTCTCATTTTTTATGAATAGTGCTGGTGTCCCACAATAAAAGCATGAACTTTGTTTCCTACTGTATGTCACATATAGCAACAGTAATGAAATTATTCAGAAAATGCTGTACGTATTATGATAAATGAAATCATTTGCTGACTTTAACTAATCATAGCAAAATCCTGTGTGTTAACATCTTGTGTTTTTTATCTGCTGTGTAATTGCAACTATCACCTAAAGAAAATTTTTATGTAAGGTTAATAGAGAGAAAAAGGCGTATCTGTGTACTGAGTAATATTTGGTAACATGCAATATAAAAAAAAAAGAAAGAAAATGATGCTTAATCCAAGTTCCTATATTCACTTTAATTAAGACTTTCTAGATCCAGTTTAATCTGAGTTCTCAACGTTGAAAGGACGGCTGCTAATGGAAGAGACTGTCCTTGTGAGGTGGCAGCGATATTTGATACTTAGCCTTAGATGCACCTGTTCCAATTCTTCATGGCGTACATGCCAGCATTCCCCACTGCTTACATAGATGATAATAGTTTAATCTTCTAATTTTGCTTTTAATCATTGAATTAAGCAAGTCCTTGATTCCACTTAATAAAAATTGCACAAACCTCAGAGTGTCCTCTGATCTTAGATCTTGGCTTAACTCTTTCCATTTTTGCTGCATATAATTTTACGCCTGGATTATGAAAAGTAGACTGTTGTTTCTGCTTTTAACAAGGAGCTTGATAGAAAAATGCACAGACCCTGTTTTTCTCTTGGCCACCATCTGTTTAAAATGGTTGGAAGGGGCAGAGGAGAAAGCACTCACTGCATGCAGTAGTATGCACACATGCTGCCGTACTGCTATCGATTTAGTGTGTATAAAATTTCTACCGTACCTTAGAGACCACGTTCACACACCCTCCTCCCCTCCCTACATAACCTCTTTCTCTACAAATCTCTTTTTTAAGTTCACATCTGTTTGTCTTGTTTGTGACCTACTGAGTTTAATCAGGACTGTCCAAGTAGCAATGGGTTTGGAGCTATCCACTGTAGCTTGGTAGGCTCAGCAGTAGGTACACAGCATGAGACAATGAGTCCTCCTCTCCTAGACACTAGCAAAAGCCATTAGTTCAGTGGTAAGTCCACTGCTAGTACGTAAAATCTCTGTGTCTTATGGTAAAGGAAATTCTGACACTCGTGCATGTAAACATGCTTATTGGTTGGAAAGTAATTGGTGGAACTTGAGTTGTAAATCACAAGAGTCCTCTAAGGTCCTTCCACTCCCATAACTGATCATTGATGGGACCTGTCTTGTGTAGATTCAGTGCAGGTAACGACAGTTGTGAAATCATGATTGCAGATGTCTGTGTGGAGTCTTGAGGTTGGCATTTCACAGCCTTTCACTGTATTTTCCAGCTGTCGTATACTTCCACAAAGTTGTTCAAGTCTTGGAGTCTTTTCCATGTAAATGTGCAGTGTAGGCTGAGTCCTCAACTGTCAAGTATTCTCATCTTCTTGAGCATCCACAAGACTCTACATTTCATTCCCAAATCACTGCAATGAGAGGCTTCTCTGATTAAAGCTAAAGATGTTTGGTCTAGGTACAACATATATTTAGAAGTCAGATTGGTAACTATGTCAACATAGTTACCCTACTTAGGGAAGAATTCTCCATGCCGCTTATTAGATAGGCTTACAGTACCAGGCATGGGTTCTCTATGGAGCAGGCCTCAGGTCCAATCAGAGGACAGTTGCACACCACCAACAGTAGCACTATGCACTGGCTGGTTTTGTGTGTCAACTTGACACAAGCTGGAGTTATCACAGAGAAAGGAGCCTCCCTTGAGGAAATGCCTCCATGAGATCCAGCTGTAAAGCATTTTCTCAATTAGTGATCGAGGGTGGGAGGGCCCATTGTGGATGGTGCCATCCCTGGGCTGGTAGTCTGGGGTTCTATAAGAAAGCCAGCCAAGCAAGCCATAAGTAACATCCCTCCATGGCCTCTGCATCAGCTCCTGCTTCCTGCCCTGCTTGAGTTCCAGTCCTGACTTCCTTTGGTGATGAACAGCTGCATGGAAGTGTAAGCTGAATAAACCCTTTCCTCCCCAACTTGCTTTTTGGTCATGATGTTTTGTGCAGGAATAGAAACCTTGACTAAGACACACTATTAATACACAGATTTCAGTCCATTGTCCTTTTTGACTTGTGAATCTGTTATGAAGTTTCATCATGACATGAGTGTATGGCACCTCATAGCCCATATCAAGAGATAGTGTAAACTCCTACTAGGCCCCACTTCATGAAAGGGCCTACCACCATCTCCTAGCACCTTGGATGGGGACACAAAGCCATGTCAACTTCTCAGAGACATTTTATATCTGAACTGTATTGCACTGTAAACAAAATCAATTATTTGCTGGTCTCTAACCTTTTTTAAATTTCAGGAAGGCATAAATCATTCCTAGTTATAGTGGTAAAGCCAAGCTCATGGCTCGATGCTGAGTAGTTCATAAACCAGTTGCTTAATTTCATGTCTATGGCAGTCCCATCCTTTCCTGGCTGTACGTTTTTCATCTGTTAAGTGGTAGCAATAACAGTCTTGTAATGATGCAACAGTTCCCCTCCTCCCTATTCCTTTCATTTTTAAACATAAGAACAACAACAAAAAATCCATAGATGTGTGGGTGGTTTTGCCTGTGTAGTTTTGTAGATGTATGTGTGCTTTTATGTGTAGGTGTGTGCATGTGAGCAATGTTGCAAGAAGTGGAGAGATGTAAGAAGTAACAGATTTGGTACATCATCATGACAAATATTTTTAAAACTAGTAACTCAACTGTTCACCATTCTATGTTTGCTTGATTAATTTAACAATTTTTTATTTGCTGAGCAATCTAGTATACTGATAAAAGTATCTAATACATGTTTAAATTATTTGGTGTTAATCTCTGTAAACACTAAATGTTGAAAAGCAAATGGAATAACCAAGTATGGATGTGTGTCATTCTAACCATTGAAAAACTCTGCAATATTAGTTAATGAAAAGGACATTCCCAGGGTTTATCATATAATAGCTAATGGATTTGAATTTCTAGAGCTTTGTGGTGCTGAAATCTGTTTATTACAAAAGGAAAACGTTTCAAACAAAGTTCCAGTTGGGTAGAGATCATCCACAAAAGAACCCAAGTTTAATGAAAATTGTTCAGGATTAAGGTTGAAGAAGAAATCTAATCTAAAGTGGGGCTCACTTCCCACTGTACTGACTCATGACAGTTTTTGTGACTTAAATTTCCACCTCGTGCAATGGGGTGATTCTGTGTTCTTATGATCTTCCTAGAAAGTAAAGGGAAAGAAAAACAGTGCTGTCGATAAGTAAATTACCTTCAAGACAAACAATTTTTACAGTTGGTTCAATATACTTGAAGCATCTAGTCCCCAGGGACAAGTATTTTTCTGAGATGGTGAAGTATTATCATGGAAACAACTCATTTTACTCATTCACCCAATGCCTCATTTTCTTACACTGCCAAGTGACTAGAGCCATAGAGTGGTACTGAGCTACTCACGAAGAGTGAGATTCGGTCCAAAGAAATAGTATTTGATCCATATCATAAGTAACCATGACTTATGACTGCTCAGGGCCCATTTGTTACCAGGGGCTACATAGCTTTGTGTGCTAGCACACAGCAGCCAACAAGTGTGAGAATTTTCTTCACATTCAAGGTGGTATGTAAGACTAACAGAAAGCAGTAGCACTTAAAACCTTCTTATTTGTATTTAAGATACAGCCGCATGTTTTGTGATTAAGAACGTGTTTCATATAAATACATCAGTTCCTCATGTACCTTCTTGAGGCCTGTGCCAGGTGGATTATATCCCATTCTACAGTGACTGTTTAAGCGTTTTTGTACTCATTCATTGCTTAGAAACGTCCAGATGACTCAGTACTTTAGGGCTTATGCATAGATAATGTGATACGGTAGATGAAAGGGTTTCATTCTCTTTGAGGTCTCATTTCCAGACTTTCCAATTAGTAACTTTCGAATTTGAAACCCTAACCCTAATCCACATTGAAGAAATGGCTTTCCATATAGTCTAAGGGTGGAGACAACAAAGTGAACAGACCTTCTTTTTCATGTTTCGTTAAGTATCTTTCACTTTCTAGTATTAAGGTGGTTCTCCAGTGGCAAAAAGGAGTACATATTTTGTACCCATTTTAAGAGTTAATTGACTTGGAGAAGAAAAGATGTTAATAGGAGTTTGACAAACAGTATGTAAATTATCCAGGCCGGCCGCTGTAAGAGAGAACATGTCTACAGCGGTCAGTGGACACTTTGGAGAAGAAAGCAAAAGTTGAATGATCCTTGCAGAATAGGGCAAGGTTTAGTAAATAAGTAGCACTTATTGGACATTTCATTGCCTGAAGGTCACAGAGGTGAGGGTCCATTATGATTTTCTAAAGGGACCCTGAACAGAGTGTGTGTGTGTGTGTGTGTGTGTGTGTGTGTGTGTGTGTGTGTATGTGCCCACAAGAAATGGGGAGAGGGGAGAAATCGCAGATTGCACCTGAGATAGTGGTGAAACTTGTCCTAAACGTCAAATGATAGGGTTTGCATAAGAAAGGAAGGATTGACTTAAGAACACTTGTTCCGAAGTAGTTGCTGGAGTCTGAACAGGCAGTATTAGGGACATGGGAGGCAGAATGCCATCCACGCCTGCCTGAGGGGAGAATTTAAAAGGGAGGTTCTCAGGGAAGGCTTTAGTGTGTCCAAGAAGAGATAGATCTATTTACATGCTTTAAATGTAAAAACTTATACATTGAGCATGGAAAACGCTCCCTAGTACTTCAGGAGATAGCAAACCTGAGCCTAGAAACTGAAAAGCTAGGGTAGGGTTGTATTGTGAGAGTAAATGAAGGTTTCTAAGTGGGTATGGCACTAAGGTCCTTAACCATTTGTTTAAGAGAATATGTGAACCAAAGAGCGTGGAAACGCATTCCCAGCCAAGTCCAGTTCCCTGGGGTTGAAAGCCTCACTTCATAGAGTGAACACCACCCACAGCACCATAGAAGGGCAGGGGTTCTGGGTCTGTAATTGCAAATCCTTACAAACATGTTTTATTCTGATAAAATATCCTGATAGCTATCTTAATTAATTTTATCCAGTTCTAATCACACCTGTAATGGAAATTGTCCTCTTGGGTGGGTATAGAAGAATATATGTATCACATGCTATTGATTTGTGTTACATGTGTGTGCTTTCAGTTAAAGTGTTCCCTTTAAACCGTTTAAATGTGTATCTTTTCTGTACCATTAGATTTTAATTGTTTGTGGCTTAAGAGAAGTCCTCTGCTGGTTTCAGACCCATTTATGTTTACTCACCAATGTATTGATTGATTTATCCATTCATTTCAGAGATTGTATTTGTCAGAGCATAGGTCTAAGAGCTCTCGGGAACACGCTTTGTTGAAGAAGAAAATACACAGAAGTATTAGTGGGATAATTAAGACATTCATGTAACATTATGAGAGCCTAGGAGACAAATATTTGATCTGTTATGTGGAAGGAACCATGGTAGATGTGGGTCAGGGAGAAGGTCTGAATAGTTCACTGAGGAGTTGAGTCTTAAATCATACATGGTTATTGTTATGCGTACAAAGGTAAGGGTAGAGAAATGGCGTTGCTGGGAGCAAACGCAGCCTGTGCATAGGAGATCATGTGTGCAAGAAAAGTGATGCAGTGTGGTATTGCTATAGCACGAAGTGAAGGAAGAAAGGTGAGAAAGGGCATTAACCAGGAGGTGACTGGAAGGACTCGTGCACAGTGCACATGAGCTGCATTCACCGGTCAGAGCAGGGAGACTCCTGAGGCACTCTACAGAGTCTGGTATGCCAGCATTTAATCTTGAGTGCTCACTGGGAGAATGAATATGAGGGAGAGGAGACATTCTGGCAGCTAGTCCAGAAAGAAAACATTCAGGACCTCAATAGGAATCCTTGTGGAAATGGAAAAGGGAGACAAATCTGGAAACCTGAACGTATTCTTCCCAGAGCTGCTCAGGAAGGAGCAGGGATGATGCTGGGTAACTAGCTGACCTGCCTGGTATCTGATGATGTTGTCATCTTCTTGGAAAATGCAAACTGGAAGACAGTAGAGCAAGGTCTTTATCTTCAACACACTGAAGTTTCCTACATACCTGTGATATGTTTGGAACTAAGTTTAATTAATTAAAGTATGCAGAGACAACCAAATGGAAATAAATACATGACCTATGATGGTCACCTAAGTAGATCTCCTTGTGAAAGTAAGAAAGGAGTGGATGCATGCCATTGCTGTGGCTCGTACTGTGGCTAATCCTTGGGTTATTCTCTGTTCACTAGTTAACTATCGCCTAGTGTTTGGGTCATAATGTGCCACAATGTCAATGGGTAAGTGAATAAGTTAACCATTGGTGCAGTAATTAGGAAAAGTTCATATCTGGCCTTTTCTCATTCTGATTCTCTTGCATTTAACTCCTAGCACCTTCTACTGGGAGAATTTCAAACAATGCACGTTCTTCAGGTACAGGGGCGCCTGTGAACCCAGCTGTGGGGCCACCCCAGCCAAGTGACCAAGACACACTTGTGCAAAGAGCTGAGCACATTCCAGCGGGCAAGCGGACTCCCATGTGTGCCCACTGCAACCAAGTCATCAGGTCAGTCAGTTTGTTTTGAAGTTTTCTTCAAAGTACTTTATACTAATATGGATCTTTTTAATGTTCTGTAACATGTAAAATTTTGTTAGTAAAAAATACTCTTGCTCCAACTCCATGTAATAGGATTACCATGTATAAGTGTACTATTTTGATGAAAAGTAACCCTGGGCTCCCTAAAATATCATCAGTTAATTCATTTCTACCAGATCTAGAAAAATAATTATTAATATAGTAGCCCTTCAGAAATATTAAAATTGTGAGGCTTGAAGAGACCCTGACATCATTTATCTCAATGTTATTATTTTACAAATTATACAAATGAGGACTTTCATTTACTAACTTGTAACATAAAAGAAAGAACTTTGAGCCCTGGAGAAAAGATTAGATTTTAAACACTCGAGCTGTAAAAGTAGACCTCTGTATCTGTTCATAAGTGCCTTAAGTACTAGAATGCATCTTTCAAGCATTTTCTTCAAAACCTATTTTATTGTCTCTTAAATTCCCCAAAGGGAAAATGCCCAAAGAATTTTTAAGCATATTGTACTACAGCTTATTAAAGCTCAGCATCCTTATGAGTGGCTTTTAAAATGTTATGAGGTGTGCGTGTGAATGCTGGTTGCAGACATCTCACCAGAAAGACCTTTGTGAGTTCCTTGTTGGCAGTAAAAGCAGTTGCTTGAAATTCTTATACTGTCTTCTTTTTAAACTGTCCTGTTTTGAAACAGTTGAAACAATGGAGTCTGTAGAGGCAAATAAGCTTAAGGCTAACATTTCCCTTTTTTCTGTTACATTAATATTATCTAGATATTTCTAGACAATTATTAATATGGAAGGTGGAGTGAGCCAATGTACATAAATACTCCTCTTAACCTATCAGTAATTGGATACCATGTCAAGAACAAGAATACACAGCACAAAATAAAAGTAGATTAGCATTTTTATTTTAAAGATAGTTCATTTGTGACCATTTAAAAATGTAGAAAAACATAAACCAAAAGCCCATATTTATACACATCCTGCCGCCCACGTTACCCACTGTTAGTTTTCTAGTTTATAATTCTCGGGGAAAGGCAAGGGGACAAAGGGTTAACACAGGGTTTCACTAGCCTCAGACTCACCGTGATGCGTCTGCCTCAGACTCTGAAGACCTGGTATTCTACTTGTGAACCACTTTGTTCGCCTACTTCACAATTCTAAAACATGCACATGAAAAACAGTTATTGTCTTATAGAAATGGAGTAGATTTTTAATCGTTATTTTTCTTGTAAATTGTAATTATATGTTCTTCATAAGACTATGGCTGCCTAAACATTACTTGATCAATGACAACACCAATAGACATGCTAACACAGAAGAGGGAAATTTCACAAGGCCCTACCCTAGACAAAGGGTTATAGCCAACTAGTTACTGAAAGAGGGAGAATTAGTCCTAAGGGATGAGCCCCAATTGACTATCAATACCAAGTGTTAAACCCTGAAATCATGTACAGATAAGCAACACTAAATGGACTCAGCATGGTGTGTGTGTGTGCGTGCGTGTGAGACACAAGAGAGAACAGGGCATGGGAATTACTGTTAGGTAAGAGATGTGGGTAGACGATGTAATTCTGTTCTAATTAATTTTCTTGTAAAAAGAATTATCCAGTAGCTTTGTTGGTGGTTGTGATTATTACTAAGAGAAGAGCCAGAGCAATAGAGGTCTCCAAAGTCTAGAGCAGTGTAAACTGAGCAGAAGGCATTGAGTAAGTGTTCAGTGAACCGAGGCATGACTGAGTTCAGTCAATTGGTTTTGATTCATTAATTATTTTTCTACAGGTACTTCTATAGGGCTATATTTTACATAAATCTAAAATAAAATCTAATGTAGCACTGTTTTATTCTAGCTAGTAAAATGCTACTTTAATTACTACTCATCTTTGTTAAATCTTTTAATTTAATATTAACAAATAAACTTTAATAAATATTAATAAATAAACTCTGACTGGTAACATGGTTTCTGTAAGTTATCATGGTTACCCATACTGGTGCTGATACTGTATTCTGAATTATGTTCTTCATGGAAACAGAATCATTGCTTTGTGTGCTGTTGTAAGCTGCTGCTTAGTACGTTAGTGTCCCAGCATGTGTGTTGCTATTTCATGTCTGATTATCAACTCTGACACTCTCCTATCATCACAATCTTTAGTTGAGTTTCCCTGAAAATAGGAAGCTCAATGCAGAGGCAGTGTGCACCATTTCTCCTTGCTTGTTCCCAGAGTTAATGGTAGACTGGGATGTTTCAATGTGCAGACTTTCTGCTTTATGAAATCAATGTGTATTCAGCTAAGGAGATGAAGGGCTGTCACTAACTGTCCCCTCATCTGCTAATTTTACGTTGTTTTGTGTCATGCAGCTCTTGTTATCATTGAAGCAGGAAAGCATCATGTACTAAGGAAGTTAGCAGGAGTGAGGATTTGCTCATGTCAAGATCATGTAACAATAATTAGCATAGCACATTTGCCTGGCGCTCAAGTTCTATAGCAGCTTGCATGGCCTGCAGTCGGCTCAGAGCCCTGGTCAAAGCATAAATCCAGTTCTTGCCCTCGGTGACAGTATTACTTACCAAAGCAAGAAGGTGTTAGATCAAGTGACATTATCTGGGACACCTGTTTTTAAAATGAGCTGCAGTTGTGGGCATACTACTTTAACAGAATACTATACCCGGCAACCTGAGAACTGTAAAGCTGAGTTTATGGTGTCAGTTCTTAGAAGAGTTGGCTGTTTTAAGGAAATGTAAGATGTGATGTTAGCGACTGAAGTGTCTGTCTTTGCAGGGCATCCTTGCCCATACTTGACTGATGATTTCATTTTGATTGAATGTTTAAATTTTCGTGTTTATTTGAATCTTGAGAAGTTTATGGCTATTATCCCTAACTTATATTCAAAGGCATTACTTTGACTAGTTACAAATGCGTAAGGTATGATATTTAGAAACCTTTTTCTGAAGCTTTCAGTTTGTGATAAAATATTTTGAATCCAACTTGGACCTACCATTTCACCATCTTTAATGTTTGTGAATTCATTTACTGTTGGAATACAAGTGTAGTAGGAACACATACAGAGGTGACTAATGTAGTTCAGACCAGGCTCTGTTTCTTTGTGGAGCAATAGGCATATGAAGGACCCAGCTTCTTGAATGGAACATTTTGTCTCATTAAAATCAATTGCTATTTGTATTGTACAAGGTTAACCGAACTGTTTTTGTTTAGCATCTTAACATACTTTTGAAAGAGGAAGGAATTTGAGATGCTTGGATTTCTTCCTAAGTATAGAATATTTGGACGGTAGTCATGTTTCTGTCATTCCATCTTTGCCTGCAACACACCAGAACAACATCGAGGCAATTCGTTGTTTATTCCGCTGAGAAAAGAACGTTTTGTATTACTGAGATGTTTTGTGTGGTTCCCCCAAGGAGAATCATGCAGAGCTTATTGCCTGCTGCACCACCCTTGTCAGTTTCTGAACTCCTTTATTTGTAGGTCCCTTTTTATTGTCCATTCTTGTTCAGATTTTATTTGAAAATTAAAGGTTTCCTGGCTTAATGTATCAGCTGCTGAATTTAAGAAAACAAATAAAAACATTGGTCAAGATTTATAGGCAAGGTATAAACCAAAATTTTACTGTTCATGATAGAGAAAAAAAATGAGAACAGAAGAATCTAACATGTATATTTGCAATACAATATCACCATTGAGATCCTGTTTGGATGACGGTGTTTAGTGGATTCTTTAATAGTCCAGATGTTGTGCAAAGTATTTTCTGAATGTTGTTCCCATCTTGTGATTACATTTGCTATTGATACTCTGTATCGATATATAGATACATTAATACTACGTATCAGTACATAGGTGAAGAAACTGAAGAACAGACAACTCACATTTATCAGAATTATTTAGATTGTAAATAATAGTACCGAAATTTAGTCCAGATACATCTAACTCCATTTGTTTAGTATCTGTAACAACCACTGTGTAGGAGAATGCTTACAATTATTAAAATGACAAAAGCAAGCAAAAAAAATCAAAGGAAGCTAAGCAAGATAATAATAAAGCCAGCTGTTTGCTAAATATGATTGATATTGCCTGAAAGCATTTTTGAGATCACTTTACAGCATCTTCAGAGTAACTTCACGAGGAAGGCTTTAGCTGAGCAAACTGGCCCTTAGATTCATATGGACAAACTCACCAAGCTGGTGAAGTAGGAGTGCCGGGACTAGAATCCATGTCTGGTTATGAACTACATCTATTAATTAACTCGTTAAATGTTTACTCAACCACTGTTCTGTTTTGTTTTGTTTTCTGAAAGCATAATAGTAAATAGCCCTTACAGTCAGGTTTCTTTACGAGAAGACCAAAAGGGAACATGGTCAGAGCTAACAGTTAAGATTCCTGAGTCAGTTGACTCAGTGGAATGCTCAGTTTCTTTTTACAGCATTCTGAGCTTTGTAAGTTATTACACATGCATGTCCTAAATAGAAACATACAATTATATATCTTTATTGAGTCAGGAGAAACTTAGCTTCAGCAAGTGTGCTCTAACAGGTCTGGCGGTGTATTTTGTTCATACATTGAAGTGTACAGATAAATAAGAAAGGGGTAGATAGTGTATAGGTTGAACAGGGGGACATTTTTAGCCACTGCTCTAAAATGTAGATTTGTGGAATCTACGTGCATTTCTAAATTCTAAAGTAATAACCTTTTTCACAGTTGCTCAGACCTCCTGGGATCCTTCAGCAAATCTGTTTGGTACTCAGTTTTAAATCTGTGCAGTCACTGTTTCTACTGCGATCCTAACCCAGCCAACATGTCTCGCCTGGTAGCAGAGTTAATCTCTAAGTGATCTTTCAGCCTGCCCTTGCTCGTAGCTGTCTTTCACCAACACAGCAGCTCTGTGAATCTTTTCCCTTTCAGAGCTATGCTAGTAAGTAAACGAAATTGGCAAAACCGACCTTCTTACTCTGCAGTAATAACAAATTGTTGTAGCAATTGCAGGAGTGTACAAGCTGGTTCAGACAAATGGCACTCACTTAGTTCTACATATAAGTATAAAATATAAACATATAAATAACTTGGTTTTGGAACTACTGCGCTTTCTTGCACAGTGTCCGTACCGTTTTACATTCCTGTTAAAGTGTGTCAGAATGTCTACACATCGTCTTCAGCACTTGGTCAACCCGATCGAGTCGACTCTGGCTTAGCGTTGTGTAGCAGTGAGAACCCATACAGTCATTCTCTGAAGGCTCTGCTCAGCTAGCTCTACTCCACCGCACTTCATTATCTCTGTCTGCTGTGAGGTGAAATGGGTGTCAGGGACCGTTGTCACTGGAGACAACATACATTTTGTAATTGCAAGACGCTTAGTCCACCAAGATGGTATAACAGTTACATAAGTACGATTCAGCCATCGGTAGCCGTCTGTGCCTCTGGGCTGGGGAAGCTTCTAGCATTGTCGTCTACACAACCCTGGCAAAGTTGGCAGATTCTAATGTTTTCTTCCTCTGCGTGATGGAGTTCATCTGTTCCTGAGGCTGCTATGGGGACTAGATAAGAGGCAAAAGCAGTAAGCACTTATATTTAGGCTGCTACTTCCTGCTAGCTTGTGCCCCTATGAAAGCAGCAGTTTCCCCTCTCTGTCTATAACTTTTTCTTTCTCTCTGAACTCAGCTTCTTTCCTTCTTTGAGGGTTTGGGGTAGCGTTGGGCAGACACTAGGCGGAGTTAAACGTCATATGAAGTGACCTTTCACCTCAACCGGCCGGATGCCTTAACTCTTCCCCTCCTTCCCTTTGCCAGTCAGCATGAACTTCCTAAGGGCTGGGGGGCTGGACGGGGGATGAACGTTTAATTCCACTGTGCAGTTATCTAAGCTTGTCCTTCCAGGTCACAGGTGGAAACCCAGTGCCACGTGGAGCAAGACGTCCTCTGGGTTAATCTGCTATTAATGAATTTGTTAATAATTTTACTTTACTGACACACAGAAGAAAGTGTGCTTCCTTCTACACAGGAGGCGGCTGTTTAATCTAGACATAACCCCAGGGCACTTGAGGAAGAGGAGGATCCAGTTAGGCAGGCATGTTCCCTTTCGTGCTGGTTTAGAGCAAGACTCTTCTTCTCGTATTTTAAAGCTACAGAGTCATGTTCTTTACTGTCCAGGATTTCCTTTATTGTTCATGGTCGAAAAATAAAAGAAACAAACATTTTAAAGTTGTTCTCTTAATAGACTAGACTATACTTTTAATTATTAATTTAATATTAAAATCTTGGTGTCAAAAAGTTTTTTTTTTTTTTAAAAAAAAGGATTTTAAAGAACACATGCAGTGTGGTGCTGAAGAAATGGCTCAATAGATAAAGCACCTGCCACAAAAGCATGAAGACCTGAGTTGAGATTCCCAGAACACAGTAAAAGCTCAGGATCCCCATGATAAGCTAACTAGCTGAACTAGCTAGAAGTGGCATGCTAAGAACTCAGAGAGAGGTCCTGCCTCAATAAATTAAGGGAGAGTGATCAAAGAAGACACCTAATGTCACCTTTGTGCATCTGCACACATATGCATAGTGCACAATTACCACAAGTAGCTGCATCAAAACACGCAAGAACACATAACACAAGTGTGTGTGTGTTCACGCACACACATACACACACACACACACACACACTTACTCACTCAAGAAAAGCTGCAATGCTAGCCTTCATAATTACAAAGAGGGCACAGAAGTGAGATCATGGGTAAGGCCATTCAGAGTGAAGCTAGTGTTGAGACATGGCCCACAGCTGCCTGTAAGCAGGCTTCCCATTTGGATTTTGGGTTGGTTGGTTGTTTTTGTTTGGTTTGACAATCTCCTGTTCACTGTGATAAAAATAAAATGATTACTCAAGGGAGTCTAACCTGTGCTTGCTGCAGAAATCTGGTGTCTAACTTGTGCTTGCTGCAGAAGTCTGGTGGATTTGTTTTTAAGGATCCCATGTGAACCTTAACCCTGTGTGCTCTAAGAGGACCCTCACCATCATGAACTTCCAGAAAAGCAAGGATGCACGTCATGAGGCTGCTTCCTATAGCGGCTTGATACTGGCTGTATATCACACCAAACAGTACTCATAGAAGGAATGACTCTCTGAGGGCTAGGTCTGGTCCAGTGTTGTGATTCATAGATCCCAATTCTCTAGTGCTCTGATTTGACCCTAAGACATAAAGGAATCTAGGAAACAGAAAATCTAGGAATCTAAGGTATTTTCCTTACCCAGTTGTTAGATGTCTGTCACCTCCCCCCCCCCAATCCCCCCCCCCCCAGAACCTCCTCAGCTATTTGGGATTAGGAGATATGCTCCAGAGACTTGCAGTTTTAATCCAAGCCTGCACCAGCATACACCTTTCAGGAGAATGCAGTTTGCAGCTGAACTGACTTCTTCTGAAAACTGAATAACCAATTAGGATGCTGTCTTCAAGACCAGTTTGTAGTGATGCTTCCTAAGGAAAACCTCAGCCTAGCACTGCGAAAACACTTGTGTTTTAATGGCCATGCAGAATGTGACATCAACCCAAAAGTCCACTGTACCCTACATTATAGTCACAGTGAGTGGATCTTGTAAGGTTTTTTGACTTATACATTCCGATACCTAGCTAGTGGGAAAGCTTAGAACACTTAGAATATTTTGTTTGGCTTTGAGAATGTAACTTCTTGATGTATCTTTGGTAAAGTACTTTCCAATTATATACTGAGAAAAATTAATGAAATAACTTGTGAAGGGAGACTGTTTATAAATAGTTATAAATGGGGGGGTAGCTTACTGGAGGTAACAGATTTATTTACAATAGGCAACACGCCGCCACAATTTCTATTCTTTTAGAAAGTTAACAGATGCCTAGTTAGTCATTGCAGAACTAACCATGAAGTGTTACCCTGTTTGCCTTGAAGCTTTAATAATAATACGCTACTTGCCTCTAATGTAGCAGAGTCACATGAACAAAAATACCATCAAATTCTTAATAAACAGGTTTTGAAAAAGTAAAACTAGAAAATACTTTATGTGCTTCGCAGAAAAAAAAGGTTCATTTACATCAAGGTTTTCTGCTGCCTGACTTTTGCAGAATCGAGAGCTGAGTCTGACTGAATGCTAGTGCTTTTGTTAAGAAGCTTAGCATATGGATTTCGATATGGTGGCACCAGACTGTTGCTTGTGGGGAGCAATTACCAAAAGAGACGAATGGAGATAGTTTTTTCTTTATATGTGTCTGTGTGCCTGTGCCTAGTGTGTGTGTCCTATAGAGTGCATGTGAGTACATGAGTGCATGTACCCATGTGTGCATATGCAGAGGCCAGAGTAAGTCACTGGATGTGCTATACCAATCTCTGCCTTACTGCCTTGGGACACGATCTCTCATGAACCAGAAGCTCACCTCTGGGATGTGCTATGGTGCTCTCAGAGTCCCGATTTTCAGCTCCAGATGTGGAATCACAGGCACATGCAGCCATGCCCTGTGGGATAGCTATTAAATAGCAGTTTGTGTTGTCACAGGTTAGAAGCTGCTCCACGTGATGCTTATTCCCATGATGTCCTGATAGTAATCAACCTAGAAGTCCAGTGCTACACGATTGCCAATAATTGCCTGTGGTCATTCTGTGATACTGGTTTACAGTATTAAAACTGAAAGCCGAGTCTTAGTTGACTAGAACAGTGGGAAATAGAAGCGTCAGCCCTGAACGTTGGCTCAGTCAGAAATTTTTTGATGTTATTTGAATACTCTCTGGCCTTGCCACTCAATCTGTTGCACTGAGTTATAATAATTACCCTGGTCTATCTCACAAGAATATCGTAAGAAGAAATTAGATAAGTGTAAAGGTGCCTTGGAGGTAAAGCCATTCAATGAATAAAACTTAGTGTAACGTAGCTACCCAAAAGTGTGTTACCGAGGCTAGTCTGCTTCATCTCCAAAGGCTTCTAACTAGACAAGGCTTCATAGTGGGTTCCCCTTAAGCAAACCAAACACGCCTTATCATTCCATGACTGTAGTATGTAAGGGAAAGATCTCTACACACACATTTGTTACCTTGATAAAAACTACACATTAAAATCAGTCATGGCTAATCATGATGTTGTTTACATCTATGATCCCAAGCATTTGGTAGGCTGAGGCAGGAGGACCAGGAATTTGAAGCTGCCTAGGGCTACCAATTAATTTTCAGGCCAGCTTAGAATACAAAATAAGCTCCTGTCGCCCACTCCCACACGCCAAAATCTGTCCCATTTAGAGAAGGGGAAGGAGAGATTGGTAGACATTAGGTATAAAACTTCAATTATGCAAGCTAAAAATGATTTCTGTAGAACACCATGCCTGTGTGCGGTAACACTGTCATGCATAGTTAAATACAGTTTGAGGGTAGATCTCATGTTAAATGTTCTTAATGCAATGAACTTTAAATTAATCATATTGGAATGAAATAAAACCCTTCCAACTAGCTCCAAACAACTGATAATGTACAGCTCAGTTTCTGTGGTCAATTTAGAAGGTGAATTTGAAACATTTAATAAAGTTGTAAAATAAGTAGATTACACCATATGTAGGGGAAAAAGGCTGAGTCTTCTCAGGAAATCATTATTTTTAAGGATTCTAACATTGCCAAATTAGAAAAAATTTTCCCGCTTTTCTTTGTGTGTGTGTATTATAAAATATTGTTGTGATTGCCTTTTCTCTATCCCAGTAAGCATTCTTCTTCTTAGTCACAGTGACACAGACAGAAGGACTAAGCACAACTCAGTCAAACAGGCCTTGAGTACTAGCAACAGGGAAAACTGCCAGGGGCTAGGACAACTCTTCCTTTTCTCTTCACACAGATAGTCTCTGTGCAGGTCAACAGTACCACCACACTCAGTCCTGCACAGTCGACAGTACCACCACGCTCAGTCCTATACAGTCGACAGCACCACCACACTCAGTCCTGCACAGTCGACAGTACCACCACACTCAGTCCTAAGAAGGGAATTGAGCAGAGAGAGAGCTAACTAGACATATGTGAAAAGGGTTCACTCCAGAACAACACCACAAGCTTTCAACTTTGATTCAAGATGATCTCTTTCCTTTTGCCAGGGGACCTTTTCTCGTGGCTCTGGGGAAGTCCTGGCATCCAGAAGAATTTAACTGTGCTCACTGCAAAAACACAATGGCCTACATAGGCTTTGTGGAGGAGAAGGGATCACTGTACTGTGAGCTGTGTTATGAGAAGTTCTTTGCTCCTGAATGTGGCCGGTGCCAGAGGAAGATCCTTGGAGTGAGTACTGAAAGCTACTTCTTTATTTTTAGTACATCTTAAAGCCATGTAGATCTTGTAATAAACCTTTTTATTATTTTTACTTTTTTTTCTTCTTGCTTTATCAGCCTTCTTTGCTTTCATTAGTAGTGTTTATTATAAAACAAAACTAAACAGACCTCTAAAGAAATCTATCAGACTCATGGGGTTAGTTGTCTTTGGTTTTGTCTTACTGAGTGCTGGCTTGTCTGGTGAAAGTCTACCTCTATGGGAAAAATAATTGACTGTGGGTGCTACCTCAGCAGGACCATGTTTGCTCAGGAATGAAGAGGTCGCCCAGGACCACACACGAGCTCTCAGAACCAACACCTTTGCTAGTTTAAATTAAATTCCACAGCTTTTATAAGAGTAGCTTTCCCTACTTGTTAGAGTTCAAGCACAGGCCACTGATCTCATGAAATATACAAAATATGTAAAATGTGAACCTTATAATATTTTTATTTGAATAAATATAATGTTTACAATGTGACTTCAGTTATAGAAGTGAAAATGTGATAGGAAAAGCATTTCATGCTGTACTTTCCTTGGCAAAAGAACTTAATAAATAATGATGAATGAATGTATATTCTGTCATGTAACATCCAGTTATCAATGACATCATAAGAGTCAGGCTCCTACTCTAGGCGACCAATAATGGGAATTTGATTTTAGAAGAAACTAATGTTCTTGGCTTTAACATATAAAAGTTGAAATAGCTTTGCTGAATTCTATCAACTCCTCTTAGTATGAAATACAGTAATGAAACTCTAGAAGAATGTGATTTACTGAGGACATACTTAAGTAGGTCTGAAACTTTAAAACTAGTTTCACTTATAATTATGCCACCTGACATTTCTTTTTTTAAAATATTGTATTTATTTATTTTATACATATATGTACTCTTATTTGTATATATGCCTGCATGCTAGAAGATCCCATTACAGATGGTTGTGAGCTACCATGTGGTTGCTGGGAATTGAACTCAGGACCTTGAGAGGAGCAGTCAGTGCTCTTAACCACTGGGCCATTTCTCCTGCCCCTGACTTATTTCTATCGTTTTGTACACTATGTTGGTAATAAAGTAATATAAAGGCTAGCCTTTCTTCATAACTGCTGACATAATCAGTAAACTATACGTTAATATACCATGGTAGTGAATAAAAACATGCTGTGTATCAGAGAATAATTAATAAAAGTCAGTAATAGTTAAAAGCCATAAGACTCTAGTAAGAGAAAGAAAAAATTCCCATGGTATTAAAACTTCTTTGGAGATTAATTTTTTAAATTGCTTTACCTCTTCTCAACTCAAAGGAACAATTCTTGGAAAACTAACAACCCCAAACCTCTTAATTATTCAAATGCCTTCCAAATCTTGCATCTTGGACTATTTAGCCAGAAGGCCATTCTGGACTAGGACTCTTTTGGGGTGCACATGTTATTCAGTGGAGTAAGTGAGCAGTATAGTCACGGCCGATTCCCAAAGCTATGCACTCAGAGAGCTGACTGGATTATACTGATTACATTATTGCTTCCGTAATGCACTGGAGTTGAGGTTTGTTTTAGTTTGTAAATGCTTCCCCTCCTCCATGACATTTTCAACATAATGCCATGAATGTTTTTTGAGTTAATGTGTCCTGACACCCTTTGAAAGAAAGCAGAATGTGTTGTAGCAAGCACTTGTGGGATACTTCCCTATTCACTGTGTACGGAGCTTAGTAGTAGTGATTATTCTTTATGTGTTTGTATTTATGAAAAGCACACATATTACAGTAGTTTCTAGTGGTGTTTGAATCTGCCACTGGGCATTTCTTGTTTCTTTGATGAAAAGTTCAAGATAAATAGGAAATCTGTGTGTGCACCTTGAGTTAGCGTGTTATAGCAATTAGAGTGGATGTTGGTGTGCATTGTGCTCTTTAAACCCATCCACCTTTCTCTGACAGGAAGTCATCAATGCTTTGAAGCAGACCTGGCATGTGTCCTGTTTTGTGTGTGTGGCCTGTGGAAAACCCATTCGTAATAATGTTTTCCACTTGGAAGATGGCGAGCCCTACTGTGAGACAGGTAAGACAATAAGCCGTAAGCACCTCAGTTAAGAATGAGGCTAAGACACATTCTGTAAAATTAAATGAAAAGTTGGGACCAACAAGCTTTTGTAATTGTTTTAGAGGTATTGCACATTACTCTAAATATATAGCAAAACAACAACAACAATAATAACAATTACAATTATTTGTGACTTGTCAAGACAAGCATTTCCAACTTTGTTATGAACATTAAGAATATTAGCATTTCTTGGTAGGAAAAATATTATGCTTGAATCTCCAATCATGTATAGATATCCGTTCTACCCAAAATGTAGCATAAAGCCACTAATTTATGCCAAGTGCTCATAAACACAAAAGATGTTCAACATTCGGATATTACTGCTTTGCTTTCTAAAGCCACAACCTTGAAAATAAATGTGAAATCCTTTGCTACCTTTACTGAATAGAAGAGCAATCCTGGCTTGGATTGCTCCCTGGTAAAGTTATTCTTAATAATTTCGGTTCTAAGCACCTGTCTATTCTGTTTGTGTTCTCATCTTAACGCTCAGCACATCCTTTTCCTTTGCACATCTGCAGTGAGCTTTCACTCTTTATTCAGATATTGCTTCCACAGTGCACTTTTCAAATTATGGAAGGTGCTTTCCTTTATTCTGCCTCTATTAACTACTGTTAACTGCATTCTCACTGTTGAGTTTTTAAATTTACTTTAGATTGAACTTAAAAGTGTGGTCCTAGAAGAAGGACCTTTTGCACAGTGGTGAAGCTCAGGAAGCCATCAGCTTTTGTCTGAAGCTGGTTTGACATCACTTGCTTATTTGCTCACTCTACGCTGATTCTTGCCTTCTCCTTCACCCCGTATGTAGCTAGGGAGGGTTTGGCTCTATTCCATGCTGTCCACCAGGAAGCCCCAGAACCACCAATAAAATATCCCAGGGGTTGTTAGCAGTAAAGTTGCCTGTAAACTGCTTACCGGTCTCAGAATATCTCATGTTTTGCAGCTACTTATTTTTTTCTGAAGAGAGACTTGGTTTTTGTTTAGTTGATTGGCTAGATTGTGAGTTTTAGCAGCTTTGTGAGACACTCTTAAGTGTACCAAAATATAAACGTCTACCTAACCTGTGATGTTAATATACATCTCAGTAGATGGCTGCACAGTCCACTGTCCAAAGGCCTAGAGTTTCTCTCTTTCTCTGTTCTTCCAAATACCAATCTGATAATCTCTGGCATTCCACCTCCAGTAGGTATCGGACAAGCATCTCCATCCATCTCCAGTGTCACCACCATGCTCAGCTTGCTCTTGCTCTGTGCCCAGACTTCCCAATAGCAGCTGTGGAGAAATCAGGGCACTGTCAACAATGCTTGTATCCTGTGAATGACATCTACAAAAAGGACACTGTTCTCATTGCTAGAACCTGCTTTGTGGGCTTTTGTCTGCTGCCCCATTACATCTTGACATGAGATTTAACCCACACGTTATCCCTTTGTTATTTCTGAACATGGCTAAGATTTTCTGGCTCCAGCGCCTTCATACTTAGTCTCTTCTAACTAATCTCAGTGTGATTCCTCCTTATTCCTCAGGTTTCATCATGACTGTTGGATTTTCCTAACCCTCCTATATAATGTAGTGTATACTCCCTCATCAGTCTCCATCACAGCACTTCTTTGTTTGTACTTATCACAGTCTTAACCAAGGTCCCCTGAGATGAGCATCGACACCTGACCTTTCTGCCGCTGAACCTCTGCAGGGCCTGGAGCACTGCCCAGTAGAGTCTCTGATGTGAATTCCACACTTGGTGCTAAAGCATGTTAGCATAGCACTGCACATTATAGAACCTCTCCTCTCCAGCCTCAGCTGTATTGACAGTCCTACAGGCCAAAGCTTGGATCATAGGTCAGCACAACAGTTAAGAATTTCATAAAAGAATAAAAATGTGAAAAAGTGTGGGAAAGAATCACCATACATCTCAAGCACTCTTATTTAGTACTAAGAAAGGACAAGGACTCTCTGCAGAGACTGTCCTGTCCCCCATCCAACCCCGTGAGGAAATCCCCACCAGGCTGCCCCACTTCCTGGGGAGTGCTTTCCTCACCTCCACCTCAGTCTTAACCTTCCTAGTCCTATTCACTTCCATCTCACCACAGTCTTCTGTGACCTGCGATTCCCAAAGCCTCGCCATGTTTAAAGTACATCTCTCTCCTTACTTGGTGCAGACTACTATGCCCTTTTTGGAACAATATGCCGCGGATGTGAATTCCCCATAGAGGCTGGTGACATGTTCCTGGAAGCTCTGGGCTACACCTGGCATGATACTTGCTTTGTGTGCTCCGTAAGTAAACTGCACTGTCCTGGTCAAAGCTCAGTGCTTGATACCCCAAGGTGGGGCGATCCTGAAGGGTGGGCTCTCAGGGGCGAAGGGGAACGGGGAGGGGAGAACTCTGTTAAGGGATACCTGGAGAGGGAGGTTAACATTTGGAATGTAATTAAATACATTAATTATTTTTTTAAAAAAAGCTTAGTGCTTAGTGGGAATAACAGCACGTTGGTTTTCCATTCCTCAAAGCTAAGGAACAGTGTGTGGGGTTTGATGTTCTTAAAAGTTGGATTTGAAATTATTTGGCATATAATAGGATTTTACCCTTTAATGCTTTCGTATCTCTAAGGAGAAGATATGTTTTCTTTTTTTAATATGAGTTATTTTCTTAAATTCTTTTATTAAGAAGTTTAAGGGTTTTTTGACACGTTAGATATGTCTTAAATAGAAAAGAAATTATAAAAAAATCAAGATGGCTCAATTTTCTTCCTGACTGAGAGATAGCTCATGGATTTTCTTTTTAAAACTATGAACATGGGAAAAAAATACCTATTTTACTTGCTTCTTTTTAGTGCTTTGGGGTTTGATTTTATTTATTTTTCTGTGTATGTATGTGTGTTTGTGTGCATGTGTGTGTTCATATGTTTACCTGTTTGTGGAGACTGAAGGGCAATCTCAAGTGTCACTCTGACAACACTGACCACTTTCTTTGAGACAGAGTTTCTCATGGGCCTGGAACCCACCAACTGGGCTAGAACTTCTGGCGAGAGATCCCCAGGACCCTCCTTTCTTCACTTCTCAGTCTTGGGATTACAAGCATGCATGTACCATCAAGCCCAGCATTTGAACATGGTTTCTAGGGGATCAAACTCAAGTGTTTTATTGACTGAGCTATCCCCAACAGCTTTTTGTAGAGATGTGGTCTCACTTTGTACCCTGGCTGACATAGAACTTGCTATAGAGATGAGGTTGATCTTGAACTCATAGAGATCCACCTGCCTCTGCCTCCAGAGGTCTGGAATGGAAGGTGCGCATCACTATACATAGTGTTCTGGGTTTTGTTTTTTTTTATTGATTAAGATACATGAAAAGATTAACATTAGTATAGGATAATTTTTATAATTTAGAAGGGTAATATTCAGTAAAGCTGTTCCATGCCCGTATTTGATTTCTGTCACTGCTGTTAGATGTAATCATACCTAACAGTGTTTAACACCCAGCACATAAGAGAATTAGGTAAAGGTGAAATCAAATAATTTCTCCAACCGTTACCTTTGAGGTCATTCTTATTTTTATTTCGTTAATCTTTTCGACTTCATAAAGTTTATAAAAAAAGCAGATTTGACATATTTTCCTTCTCAGAAAGATGTTCTCATGAGCATTGTCATTGCCACTTGCAAGACAGCAGAAAGAACACGAAGGCAAAGTGTGGGTAGCCTGACCACAAACCACTCATCAGGCAGATACTGCCCGGGACATTCACTGTAGAATCAAGTTAAATCAGTTCTTTCATGAATGGATAGTTTGTTCAGGAAGTAAATTAAAAACCAACCTACTGGGGCTGGAGAGATGGCTCAGTGATTAAGAACACTAACTTCTCTTCCAGAGGACCCAGCATTGGCTCCCAGTATCCATGTCAGGCAGCTGACAACCAGGGCTCTCTGGGTGCCTAAGACACCTGACTCATGCTCATACTCAGTCACATACACATAATAAAAGATGACAAACATTTAACAAGGATCTATGGCCAGTGTGTTGTAGGACAGACTGACATTCCTTGGCGAAAGAATTAAGCTGTGTTTCTTTTTGAATGCTTTAATTCTCTATAAGAGGAAACGTATTTTTGAAAAATTAGAAAAATTAGATTAGAATTTGTATACTTAATGTGACTTTTGGTGTATTAAATTTTTCATTAGGACTGTTTTCCTCTTAGTAAAGAAAAGCAATCATCAGTTATTTAAATAAATCAGACTATGTTCTAGGAAAAAACCAGTCTTTGCTTTTCAAAAATGACATAAAATGTCATGGTAAATCATGAAGTGCCAGCATGTCTCATACAACTGTCTAAAGAACTTGCAATGTTGATCATTCGGGGACAGTCACTTCCCATTGGGATATTTGATTTAAATAATGCTACTTTTTAAAATAATGCTTCTTTTTTTTCCAGGTGTGCTGTGAAAGTTTGGAAGGGCAGACATTTTTCTCCAAGAAGGATAAGCCACTTTGCAAAAAACATGCTCATTCTGTGAATTTTTGAAAATCAACAGTTCCAGGAAAGAGAAGAAATTTGAAGAAAGAGGAGGAAAATTAAAAATACCATTTAATTTTTGGTTTTAATATTAATGGAGTTCTCAAATAATAATAGCCCTGAAGGGATAAACTCCAACATTAAAATTCAAATCTGAGAAATGATTTGGCTTTAGAAAGTCACAGACAGTTTGGCATTTATTATGAATTGACAGTAATTTCTGCCCATGAAATGGCCTTTATAAAAATCAATTTCCTGGCTATTAAGTTCATCTTAGAATAAATTAGCAAAGGATTACATTTTAGAATTAAAATCTCTAGCTTCTATGCTGAAATGATACTTTTTCGGGGGGGGGATGCTATGGGAATCCACAGAAGGCAATAAAAGTGCCTTAAACCTTATTAATAAGAATAATTGTTTAATAAACCCATTTTATCTTTAAAATAGTAAGTGCAAGTTTAAATAAGTTTTACGAGTAGGCGGTAACTTTTTTCTGTTGAGTGAGTGCTATGGTCTTATCATTGGCCTTACCTTTCAGTAAGATGGTCCATGGAAATTCTTGATCAAAGTGTGTCATGCCAGTAAGAGATTTTGCGATCTCTTATGTTCTCCCAGAGGCTGCCATGTTGCTTAAAGGTAACAGATGTTGGCCCCTCTTCAGATGAAGCCGTTGGTTCGCAGTGTGAATGGCTGCCTGGTCTAGACTGCCATGCTTTTCTCTTATGCTGAGATGAAGATATTTCAGTAGTGATAGACTCTAACAGTTTTGTCTCTTTTAGGAACGAGTAGGTAGAAGATAAAGGTTATAGAAATAAGCAATTGTAAGTAGAAAGTTAAAAGAACTACTTCCCACTTCAGATAGTGAACTGACTGAGTTTTACAATTATGTCTCTGAAGATTCGAAAACCCCTTGTCCAGGTTGGGGTTTGTTTTTCCGGATTGAGGATTATGATAAGATTCAATTGTATATTATAGTTGCTGTGTCTTTTGCTTGTTTGGAGCTGTTCTGAGATTGTGTGGGATTCTTTTCTTTCAGTAAGTAAATCCCCTCCATCTGTGCGATCGCTGAGTTAGACAACTTTTGTTCTCTGGCCTTTACTAGTAAGGGGGAACCATGATGCAGTTCTCACATAGTCCTGTCATCTGTTCCTCATGAGTGGATAGAGCATCAGGTAGGCTCCCCTGTAGTCAGGAAAGTGACTGGGAAACAGCCATGCAGATGGCTCACCACTCAGGGAGAAAACAAATGGTGGCATTTCATATTTGCTTTGTTTCTACAATAAATAAAAGCACATGATCCTGCTGAATTATAGCTTAAATCTGTGGGGACAAGGTGCTTTCCAACTCCAGATAGTGTTCCCAGGTTCCTGCTGCCCTGTCACTCAAGTGCACGTGTGCATCTGTGTGCGTGCGTGCGTGCGTGCGTGTGTGTGTGCGTGTTAGAGAGGACATCTTAGACTACAGTATTTGTTTATCCCCCCTAAGAACTTTCAAGGCATCTGTCCTGAATGCTGCTAGTCTATGATCTAGGGAATTTATCTTGTATGCAGATAGTGATGAACTGGGGGATAGATGAACAGCAAGGGTGATGCCACATTGCAAACTGAAAGCTTCTCCAGTAGCAGCCCAGATTACCTCCTCACCCGTGCTTGTAGGGAGGCAGGAAATGTCTTCAGAAGTCAGTGCTGGAACTTTGTACATTAGTTCTCTTTGCTGCTGCAGTGATCAATATCAGACTTGATAACTCATGTACATTAGTTCAGATCTGAATGTCTGTCTTTGGCTTTATACGACAAAATAAGTTGGTGATTTGTTTTGATATGGAAGTTTTGTCTTGTAGATGATATGCAAAGACAATATTTGAAAACTCATTGGCATTTGCATATTCAAAGACTTTTCTTCGACTTGGATTTCTTATAAAATTATCTTTCTCTAAGGATATCATTTTTATTTTAAGCCTTTACTTCTGTGTGTTATTTGTAGAGCATAATGCTGCATTTTATAATGCTGTCTTCCTCTAAATTTAATCTGTGAAAGGCTGGTGTGGCTTGGTAATTTGGCATTGTGTCTTTATTCTTTGCCTGTTTTATGGCAAGTTTTATATCCAATCCAAAAACAGTGACCTCTGGGAGATGAGTTCTAACCGTAGTCAGAAGATCTGTCTGGAGTGGGGTTGATGTGTTTTGTTTACCAGCATGGATCTTTAGATACCTGGCACAGCACTTTATCCTTCTGGCCAGCTCCCTGGGTATTTATTGTAAGTCTTCTGTGTCAGTAGCATTTTTTTTTCCCCTGATAAGTTTTCACCATAGAACACTGAGCTTTCCTCATGCTAGCTGTATATTTTGAAGGCTGTACTTGATAAAGCCCGGATGGAAACCATAGTGCATGACTTTACATCTCTCGTTTGATTGCTCATTTTTCAGACTTTGACGAGACCAGATTGATACTGTTTCTCTAATAGTTCAGTCTGACCGTTGCCTGTCAAGGCAGTAATCTGCCTTTGCTCCTTGTGACTCCGTGTTTCCTATGGGTAAGATTACCTTCCCCATGTACAACTGAAGCCTAATTATTTAGCCATGGTATTAAAACAAAAGTAACCATTTGTTTACAAGTGATTTGTAAACAAAAATCCTTTGAATATTGATATAAAACTTATGTTTAGAATTATCTACAACAAAATGTATTTTTCCCCAGGAACTCTAGGTTAGAAGTACTTCCATAGACAAGTAATTGCTGCAGTGTGAATTCAGTGTAACATTAATACTTTTTGGCATTTGCAGTTCAGTCATCTCAATTGGAGCAGAGAAAAACATGAGATAGTCTTACACAAACGCACCCTTAGTTCAGTCTGCCTCTCACCTCCAAATGTCTAAGTATTGGACTTAGATACTTCTGTGTAGTATGCTGAACCTGTCAATTGCTGTCTTTTCTTTCCTCTCATTTTAAAGTTTGTGTGTAGCTGCTCTTTTGCTTTTGGATATATTTTTAATTAAAAAAATCACACGAGAAATGTAATCTGTATAGTGATACTTTAATGAGCACATACTCAATAAACAACTACAAAGATGTCGATTGCGCGCCTGGCTTCTTTTTCTCTCTGGGTGCTCTGTGCTTTCACTTAAGTGAGCGTGGGGAAAAGTCATGTTTCATCGTCACAGGACTGGAGATGGTGTAACAACCCCTGAGAAGTCTTTGCCATGGTGCTGGCCAATCCCAGCGCCCTAAACATTTGAAAATACTGCTTTTACTGTATTATCTACCTTCTATTCTTTGAATATACAATGTATATAAGACATGTTTGCAAGTTAGTAGATGAGCTGTCTTTAAATATGTTCATTGATAAAATTATTCATTGCAATGATATTGTTTCATGCCTTGTTGTACCATAGATCATAATCAAAGAACAGATTTTCTTCTCTTCACATTTGGCATTAGCCAGGCTGACTCATGTCCTCAGCTCAGTCTCATGAGCTGACTGGGCATTATTAGGTAGGCTCACTCATCTCTTACTCTTTTGTTTATTGGCTTGAGGGAGCTTTTTTTTTTTCTCTAATTGTGTAAATTTAGAGGGATGTCTCTGTTTCAGGCTGCACATTGGGAGTGGGAAAGAAACTCTAGTCTATTTTGCTCACAGTATATTAAACTCCAGAAGCCAAACTTTTAAGGGCATCGAGTTTGCATCTGACATTTTAATAGCTGCTGTTTGGTTTCTGTCAATCACGTCATTGCACATTAAAATGCACCGACAGAATAAGAGATCTGTCATTCCTTCGTTAAGAAACAGTAATCCAGTCCAAGATTTATAGGCTTACATCTCAACTGTGTGTTCACAATAAACCCCCCTTCTGTGCAGAAACCAGAGCAAGCCTCCCCGCCAGTCAGTGTTTTCTACTTGCATGTCCCCAATATAAGATTATCAAAGGTTTTCTCACCGAACCACATATAAAATCCTTTTGCCAGCAAAAGCTTAATTTAGGTTGGCAGTTCCCTTTTTGAGTACTCTCAGACAAGATCTTGGTTATATCAGAAACACATAGGCGCTGATGTATTATTAGCAGGCCTGGTGTTAATTAGGGAGAATTACCAGAAATAGTATGCCTTGTGGAAATTTATTACAGAATCACACTTGACTGATGGCAGAATAGGAGTTGCTGAGAGAGAGCAGCTCCCACACATAACCACTAATTAATAGGGTGCCAAAATTCCGCAGAGAAGGTTTCATCCCAAGTGTGGGAGCCTCCCAGGGAAAATGGTTCCTCTGCAGTACTTAAAATTTAACAGAGGAAAGGAACCGGACACATGGCTACCTTACAGAATAGCAGGCTTCGGGGGCATCGGGCTCTGTGAATGGGAGAGAGCTTAACTCACTAAGTGCCGAGTTTCAGAGTGGCCTGTGAGCATGACTGGCTTACACGCTTTGTTTTGTTTCATGGCCAGATCTCACTATGTAGCCCAAACTGGCCTGAAACTTAAGATCCTTTCTCAGTCTCCTGACTCCTGTGATTCCTTGCTTGTAGCATAATGCGAAACTCTTGCATATTATTATTTTTAATGTGGCGACTATCTGCTAACTAAGCTTCATTTTATAAAGAGAATTTGGTGCTCGCCATGTTTGTCATTGTATGGTATTCAATTATTCTCGGTTCCATGATTTCCTATACCATGTCTGTATAGGTAGCGGGATCACACAGTGCTTAATAGGAAAGAGGTGGCCTCTGCTCTTGAACATGTAGGAGGAGGAGGAGGTGCATCTAATTATGATTGGCACTAGTGGCAGAGCACTGGGGGAGTCCTCCTAAATTACAGTGTGCCAAGAAAGCAATATTTTTTCCTGTCTATAACTACATGTAATTACTCACAATAAAGCTTGGAGCTAATGTTTAGTGTAGAAGAATACAACATTTCCATATCAGAAAACCGCTGATTACTGACCTCGGGGAGAAAAATAAAACAATGTAGAATTCACAGAGGGTCTAATTTTTCAATTTCGCAGTTTTGGTAAATGCAGTTACCAAGGAAAACAACTGTGCCAGGCCCAGGGATTGATTGATACCGTCTCGTAGGGACCCATGGTTTTAAAGATAGTTTCTGTATTCTAGTTGGAGTCCAAGTTAGTTTTTTGTTTCACACTCTGTTTGTTCCCTAATTGAAATATCATTTAGATTTTTCTTCTCTCATTCTTCTCCCAGCCTCTCTCTTTGCTCCTCTCCACACAGCTGGTGTCCTTATAATTTACCCCAAAGTCTCTTTGTTTCAGGTATTGAAATTAGCTCTCACCTTTCAGTATGCCTTTTGCTTCTGAGTAGTGTATCAGTAATAACCTAACTTTTCCCTAGGTCAATGAGAAAAGTGCAAGGCTCTCCAGTGGCATAAATAAAAGTTTTCTTTTCGTGAGACCCTGTGTTGATGCCATCTTGACTCCAGAAGCATTGTCCCTGTTTGCTTGAGAGTTCTCAGTGCCTGACCTGAATGAAGCAGAGAGTGGAGAACGTGGAGCTTACCAAGTATGAACTTCTGACCTGAATGAAGTAGAGTGAAGACCACGTATGAACGTCACTCCTGACCTGAATGAAGTAGAGTGAAGACCACGTATGAACATCACTGTGTTAAACTGATGCATCACCTGACACTTAGAGTTCATTCTTCTCTGCTAAAGTATTATGCTACTGTGTAAAAGTTTTCTCTCCTACCATTCAAAGTGTTTTGAATTTTTGAAAACTGGATTTAACTAGCAGGTTGAAAGGCACTTTGTTCTTGAGAAAGGATTCTAGCCCTTGCACATCTATTAGAACATGCTTGGTCCTGATCCTGCAGACACTGATGCCTTTTTAACAAATACAAAATTGATTGCAAAAATATAAATTAAAGCTAAAGGCAACGTGTGTTTGCTTATTTGTCTTACATTAGTCTGGGTCCATTCACAACAGAAGTCACACCTTAATTTAGCAAAAGTTAAGGAATTTGGCTTAAGGAATTATTAAGCAGATACAAGATAGCAAAATAATGATGGAAATACACAGACAAGTCTAAGGGATAACATAAAGGCCTAGTGAGTTCAGTAAGTACTTGGCATAAAAACGAAGACCCAAGTTCAGTCCTCTGCATCCATGTAAAAAAGTCTAGTGTAGGGATACTGTAACTCTTAACACCAAGGAGAAAGACAAATTTCTGGGACTTGCTGGCCAGACAGCCTGGCTTAATCTATGAGAGTTCCAAGATAGTGGGAGACTTTCTGGAATTATGCATAAGAGATAGACATAAATAATAAATAAACAAATAGCATGTAGCTTGAGACTTCTCAGGGTAGCTCAGTTCCTGTGATCTCACACCCTGAAGACACTGGTTCTAGCCCACCAAATGTCAGACGTTCTCTGAGTAGCTGAAGCCAGACTCCAAGCACAAGGTTGTTGGGTGGCCCCATAAGGAGTGAGGTGCTACTTTGCCTACAGGCCTGGGATAGTATGACAAGAGGCCATTGCAGGTTGTGATGGAACCCAAGCTAGGGATGTGACATCTTGAAAGGCCTGCACTCTGGACACAAGGCTGAGCAGTGCACCATCAGATGTCCCCACACGCAGCACTCCAACCAAAAAAGCTGCCCCTTGCTACTGCAGCATGTTTCTTAGCATGACAAAGCTTAACACTTACTTTGACAAAAGAGAACTGACCTGAGTCCAGGCCAGTATCCTAGAGCAAACACTGAAGGGGAAATTTGGAACTGGAAGTCAATAAAGTTAGTAACTGACACTGGATTCAAAGGAAAACCAAATTCTCTACTAAACTACTAAAGTGACTTGCATAATACAGAGCATTCCACACACTGTTGAATGGCAAAGCCACAAACTGAGGCTGGAACTGAGTCAGTCTCTTACCTAGCATATTGAAGGCCTGGGCTGTAACATCACAGAAACAAACAGGGTTGAACAAGCAAGTTAGATGTGTACTAGGTCATAACCAAAGGATTCATATTTTACAATGATACTTTTCATGTATGGGAAGGGATGAAACTTAATTGGGACTCGAGTGTGCTGAAGTTATTCGGTATGAACCTCAATTCATATTATATGTACACACTAATCATTTACATAGTCCTGTCCCAGAAGGAAGGTTAACAGTTTCTCTTCTGCAGTAGACTTGTCTAGGCCGGATTTGGATTTGTTTTAGAGACATTGTAATTTGTGAAATGTCTTACCTGTTACCTGAGGGAACACTAGTGGTTGAAAGCACTGCCTTTAATAAAGTTCACTCTCTTCATCAATAACTTTTATCATCATACCAATATGATGGTAAGCTACATATGATGGAGATGCAGGCTCTCTGAAAGCCAGTTTAAGTTATTGTCCCAAACACCGATGGTCATGGGTATTTAATCCATTTTTAGAAATGAGGAAATGAAATAACCCTGAGAAGTTATTTTCTAAAAATATATACCTATTACCTGGAAAAATCTGAGAATCAAACTTTTTACTAGACTGGGGAGAAAATATATTTACTTTGAGTTCCTATTACTAATAAGAAGAGCGATTTCTACGTTAGTAGTAATGCTAATGTCAAGAAAGCCAGGGCTTTGATGGAAGACACAGCAATGAATGCTGTATCCACCGACATGCAGTTGCCTGCTGCACAGATGTCAATATTTGGGAGTCTTGCATTGGACCATCTGTTCTTCAAGGGTATTTGTGATGCGAAAGTCCTCTCTGCAATGTGCCAGTTGCTGTCACGGCATTTCACAGTCCACACACTGTGGTGATAAAAATTCACAGGACTCGAGAGAGAGGCTTGGTTTGAAGTTTTTTAATAATCATATTTGAAACACCAAATGTGATTATTAACTAATTAGAAAACCGCAGGAAATGCAGTTAATGTTGCTTCCTCACCCTGAACTCAGTAATGTTCTGTGGAAGATGGCTAGGAAACAAGTCAGCATGGATGACACCCACTAATGTTACCTTCTCTGTGTGATGAATTTGGATCCTAGTGTGAGACTGAAGGATAAAAGCTGGAGGGGGAGGGGAGTAGCGGGAGGGAAGCCGTGTGCTTGTTCAGTTGCACTGATGAGGTTGCACAGATCCTGATTTTATTCAACTGAAATGAAATCTCTGCTGTGTAGTAATGGCTTACACCCGTGCTAAGTCCACCAAAGCATAGCTGGAAAGTCCAGCTGCCCACACATCTGTTTTGCATGAGCTCTCAATCATCGGTAGACACTTCTGCCATCTGAGTGGATGTCTGGGTAGGATTTGGCTATGTGACTTTCTAAGCAATCACCCTGGAAGACATTGACCCAAAATTCACGCATGCCGTGCCCCGTGCCCGGGAATTATAGACTTGTCTGGGTAGTGTTAAGGATCTGACCTATTGAGTGTGCTCACACCTGCTTCTTACATTCAACTTGTTAATCAGAAAATGAGACATCGTGAAATATGTGAACTGGCTGCTATGACTTAAATCTTAAGTGTGTAGGCTCTTAATCCAGCTGGAGCTAAAATAACACTGATGGAATCAAGTGTGGTTTGGACCTAACTTCTATTGCATTCATTATGCTTTAGAGACCTGAACTGCTCACACTGAGATCTACAATTTGGTGAGAGTGCCTGCTTGAGCCCCAAGTGGTGATGAAGCATTCTGTTTAGTTACGTACTGCAAAGTAGTATTTTCAGTTTGGTTTTTGAGGCAGGAACTTGTGTAGCTCCACCTGGCCTCAGACTTGCTATACAGTCAAACATGGCCTTGAATATCTGGTCCTCTTATCTCTACCTCCCGGGTTCTGGGACTATAGTTGTACACAACCCATGCCATGAGCAGTTGTTTTGTAAGTTATTTTCTAACAATTGCTTGCACGCACAGGCGCGCGTGTGCACACACACACACATACACACACACACCACACTGTACTTTGATAATATTCTCCCATTGTTTTCTCATTCCTTTCCCATCCTGCCCACTATGACCACCTCTTACTTTCACAGCATGTGTGTGTGTGTGTGTGTGTGTCTGTGTGTGTGTGTCTGTGTGTGTCTGTGTGTTCATGGCCCACTGCATTTAGTTCAGGTGCTACATGATCATGGGTGAGTTTATGTTCTTGAACAAAGACAACTTCTCAGTAGTTACACCACTACAGACTATCTTTTCCCCCATCCCTTTTTATATGAAATAAAAATCATTGAAGAGTCTCTTGATATGATTGTAATAAAGTTTACCCTTTCAACAAATAAACTGCATACACTAATATGATGGAGAACCACAAGAATATGATCGCGATCAGCTTAAACCATTGCCGAAGTGGAATCGTAAGTGATAATGGAGTACAGCAATGGTGCTTAAATATACAAGCCATGTGCTTATTGGGAGATCTTATTTGGAAGAATGCAGCACTGGCCCTTGAGAAGTCTGGACATTGTGAAATTTACTATACTCAGATGCAACTTATACATAGGTCTCCCACAGGCTGGCCAACAATTTGAATCATATTCAAACCAATTTTTTTTTTTTAAATTACCAATCAAATTTTACATGACAGAGATACTGAGCACTTTGGGAGGAGAGGGGGAATAGAAGGGTCACAGTGGAAGAAAACTGCAGAGATTGGCCTCTTCAAGTGCTCTTGTCCATTGGCCCTGTTGTGTCCTCATCAACAGAGCCCTTGGGCCAGTACTACGTGCTGGCCACCCCAGTTTCCCTTGGAGTGACAACCCCAACCAAACTGCTTCCGGTGTCTCCAGTTCCAACCCAAGAAGTTCTCAGCCTAGGCCCCTCTAGTAAATAATCAGTATTTCTACTCCTTAACATTTCCAGTGCTGTTCAAGATTTCCCAAGGACTTATAACAGTTGGTTGAGGTTTTGGTTGGTTGGTTGGTTGGTTGGTTGATTGGTTGGTTGGTTGGTTGGTTGATTGGTTGGTTGGTTGGTTGATTGGTTGGTTGTTGTTGTTTTAAAATTGGTCTTCCCTTGTTTAGAAAACTTGGAACCCTGGAAAAGTGACAGGGGTGGTGAAGCCTGCATTACCTTACTGCCATTCCCCTGACACTCTTGGAAAAGAGATCTCCAGTGTTCAATAAAGGTTATGACATTTAAGTCAGGTAGTGTGTCCGGAAAATACCAAGAACCCGTGCAGCCTGTCTAAGAGACAAAGAGGCATTATCCATAAAACAAAAGATCTAATCCCATGTTCAGGAAATACAACTTCTTATGGAACTGGAAAGCATCATAATTCAGTTTAGTGATCCCTGTATAAATTTCAGGTTACCATCAACCATCTACCCCAGAGATACACTTTAGCTGAGCAGTATTGCCTCTAAGTTAAAATAATTAATAGTCATATGGATTTTCTAAAGCCATCTGACCATGCATTACTTTACTCAATGAGCACCTTTTCTTCTTTTTCTTTAATTAGTTAAATGTGTGTGCAAGTGTACATGTGCATGTATGTGTGTGTGTGAATATGAGTGTGTATAATTGTGTGTGCAATGTGTAGGTCAGATTACAATTCTTTGGAGTCCTTTCTCTCCTGCCACCTATGGATCTGAGAATCTGAATTTCACTCAAGTTGTCAGTCCTGTCTAAAATTGTTCCTTTGCTGGGTGAGCCATCACACAACCTCAAGTAAACCTATTCTACATAATGCAGTTTGGGAAAGTGGGTTTCCTTCCTCTCTCATAGATTATCTGTCCTTTGCGTGCCTATCTTTGTGTTTTAGACTAGTGGTTCTCAAGCTGGAGAGTGTACTCAGAGCTGCTGAGAGGCTTAGTTATGCATTTCCCTGCTGCCCTTAACCCCAGAGATGCTGAAGTAGGAGTGAAGCAGATCCTGTCAGTCAGCAGCCAACCAGTTCCTTGAGAAGCCCCCCAGCAGGTTCAGGCAGACCATCCCTGATCACTACAGCAAGTGCCTTATAGTGAGAGGCCTGGGCACCTCTCCACACAGCCTGTTTCAGTAGGTGTGGGGGTGGGGAGCAGGGTATGTATGTTTGCATTTCTAACAATGGCCAGGTGACCTGCTCTGACACCACAGAAGGCTTGGGCATCATGAAATAACACAACCAGTTCCTTCCTAGCCAACTGGTGATGACTAATATTTCTCTCCTCTGTGTCTTCTAAAATCAGAGAATTTACACATAGACTTCTGAAAGTTAGATGCTTAGAAAAGTATAATCTACATTACGAATTCCACAAGTTTTTCTCCATAGTTTTCTTTCAAGAGTTTTATGGTAATGTCAGCAGAAGGGAGTGGAACAAGGTTGGCAGATCAGGGTTGCCTGCACCAGAATCCCAAATGCCTGTGACACCATGAACCCAAAGAAGAGTTTGGAATTCAGTTAAATCTCGAATGGCATTGTCTCCTCCCACCATTTTTAGGACTGCTAACCTCCCCATCTTTTTTATCGCTGCCTCTATCCTTAAACTTTATGGACCAATACATCAGCATCTCTAGTGAAAGTCTAAGGGATGGATTCTTCAAGCTGCTTTATAAGTGGCGCTTTACCAGTTCCCACTAGTGCTTTCTTCTTACACCAGTTAGTTTTATGTTAGCTTTACCTAAACCAGAGTCATTTTGGAAGTGGGAATCTCAGTCGAGAAAATGCCCCCACTAGATCGGCCCATGGGCAAACTTGTGATGACTTTTCTCTATTGATGATTGATGTTGGAAGATCCTGCTTACTGTGGCTAGTGCTACCCCTGGGTTAGTAGTATACCTGGACACTACAGGAAAGCAGACTGGGCAAGCCATGAGATACACGCCATGAGAAGCAAGCATGAAGTAGCATCCTACCATGGCCTCTGTGTTAGTTCTTGTATTAGGATTCCTGCCCTGACTTCCCTCAGTGATGGACTGTGACATGACACTGTAAGCTAAAATAAGCCCTCTTCCTCCCTAAGTTGCTTTTGGTCATGGTATTTTATTCCATGGTATGGTATTTAAGGCAATAGATACCCCAACAAAGGCACTTCTCTATAAACTCCCTCAGTGGTCCCCAAACAGTGTAGTAACTTTTGGAACAACCTTTTCAGAAGCCAGTATCTGAGGAGGCAGTGAGAGAGGACCTGCCAGGAGCTTCTTGATCATCTAGCTCAGTGGTTCTCACCCATCCTAACCCTTTGACCCTTTGACCCTTTGACATTTCCCTGTGTCATGGTGACCACCCAACCATAAATTATTTCGCTGCTATTTTGTAACTGTAAGTTTGCTACTGTTATGAATCATAATGTAAATATCTGACATGGACGATATTTGAAATGCAACTCTCGAAGGGGTCACGACTCCCAGGTAGACAACCTCTGTTTTTGGTAAAGGTAATTTTAACTTGGAAAACGATGGAACGGACACCAGATTCCTCAGATCCTCATAGACAAAGCTGGTCACTCGCTTTGTTAGGAGGCCTTGTGAATGTCTCCCATTCAAATGTGCAAGGCACCGTGTGTCTGTGGTGTACAATACATGGCCGGTCAAATTCCCACAAGGACACTGGCTTCTCATTAAGAATAGGTTAGGTTTTGCTTTGAATTATTATGTGTATGTGTATCTTTGGCCTTTCCCTGCCTTAAAGCTAAGAAACTTATTTCCCATAGTCTCCCCTCCAAACTGTTGAAACTTGCTTTACTCCTGGAAAAAGAAAAGGCTGCCCACAGCCATAGTGTGTGTGTGTGTGTGTGTGTGTGTGTGTGTGTGTGTGTGTGTTTAGTGGGGAGGTCCTGGGAGTTGCTTTTGTTTTCTTAGCTGCGCTGTGCAAATGAATTGAAGGTTTAACACTTAGGTATGGTTTGGAGATGTAACGCAGCAGAGCTCAGAATGGGATATCTGGGAACCCCACGGCTGCCCTTATTTTAGGCCCCTTCAGTACAGCTGTTCTGAGACCAGCAAAGCTAAAAATTTGTTGCCATGGGCTTAGACCCAAACAAACCCATGCCTGTTCTGGTATGTAGATTATGTTCTCCAAGGACAGCCCTGCTCACTTATTCCATGTCCATCTGCGGGACCTTTGGGTTTCAATCATTCCTGCACCACACCCTATTCGAAAGCTCCAGCTTGTTACATGATATAGTACCTTGTCACTTAACAGCAAGCTCTGGCCAGGTTGAATCAGCCCTGATCCTCCTGCCTTCTCTAGCTATACTGGGGCCTCTGTCCTCCGGGACCTTGCTGTGGGACCACCTTGCAGGTGTTAATACTTTTCCCACTAAACCTGCTTGGATGGTGGCCAGCATGAATGCTGCATTCAGCAGGGTGATGGAGATTCCAGGATGCTGTTTAGTCCCGAGCCACGGACTCCAAAATTGCTTCTCTCTTGAATCTATAATGTCCCATTTCCCTCTCAGACTACCCACAATCTGGGAGGTGACTGTCCATTTGGTTTCTTCCAGTGCAATGATATCTGCACCTGTTTGTGAGTCCCCTTCATCACGGAGAACTCAAAGCAAAGTGAAGGCCTAAAAGGTCTTCTAGAAAACAGAAGAGTGGAATTACCTCTAATTCACACTGCATGTTAGAGGTAGAGAATTTATTCGAACCACTGAATCAAAGTGTAACATCAAGTTTAACACATAATTTTCATCATCATCTCTCTCTCTTTCTCTCTCTCTCTCTCTCTCTCACACACACACACAAAGAGAGAGAGAGAGAGAGAGAGAGAGAGAGAGAGAGAGAGAGATTTGCCTTTATGTACTTACTTTCCGTGGTTAGGGAACTACAGTGGTATAAAAGTGAGAGAAAAGTGTTACATGTCGTGCAGTCAGTTTAAGACATGGTGTATAATTGTTCCCCTAGAGAAATCTCCATACCCTGGGATCCTGTAAGAGTTGTGTTGATCCTACATGAGCAATGTCTGGTAACAAAACTGCTTCCCTTGATTTCCCACTCAGAATGGGTAGGAAAGGCAATCGTCTACATAAGGTCACCAGCTCTTATCCCAGGATGCATTTCTGCAAGAGAGCAGCAAGGATAGGATCCGCCCAGACTGCTGCTCCATTCACTCTGTCCCAAGTCCCTCTATTAAACAACTGAATTTTAAACAGTTACGTGACCATGTGCTGCTTGAATCGTTCCCAATGCAGCAGCAAGGAGCCAACCTCGCTATGCTCCTGACAGTTGCATTCAGGTTAGCAGAAACACAATTCAGGAAAAGAACCTGAATTCAAAAAACGTTCAGGTGTAACTGGCACGCAACTAATAAGGGAGTGCGGCGGACTCTGCCAGCCTCGGGGAGCCAGAGGAAATGAGCCCTTTTTGGGAGAAGGTTGTTCCAGGCAAAGAAGAAAGCTTGGCATGGCCAAGGGACAGCTAAAGTCAGGGTAGCTGGAGGCTGAAAAAGTGGGAGGAGACTGGGAAAGGGAGGCAGTAGGGAGACCACAGAGGGGGCTTGTAGGTCAGTTACAGACTGGCTTTGACTGTAATGATAAACAGGAAGGTTGACGATATCGGCATACATCGTTCATGCTGTCTGTTTCTCCTCTTATTTTTGAGGCAGGTCTTTGGCAACTGGTAGACCACATTCCTATGTCTGAATGAACGGAGGCCTGAGTGTGTGGGTAACATTACTAACCATCTCTGACTTTTACTGTGATTTGCTCACAGGGCAGGGTTTCCTGAACACTCTATTTTTGGCTTGTAAGAAAAATTATGTAGTTCTCATCTTGACGAAATTTCACAAGGCTGGACTCTCGATAATTTCCATAATATAAATTTTAGGAACCTTTAATTTTTCCTTTCCTTGTTTCTTCTGTTACTCTGCCGGGAGGAAGCTATTTCTCCCAGGGAGGGCAGGACTACTACATGGGCTTGGGTGATCCCTTGCTAAAATCAGCTCTTAGATGGTGGGAAGAGGCTCCTGGGGGAAGGGGTAAAGCTGGGAGGCGGGGGATCGGAGGTGACCCATTACTGAAGGAAGGGCACAGGAGAGCTCATAGGCAGGGGAAGGAATAGCCTCCTCCTTCCTCCTGGAGCTGCCTGCCAGAAAACCATTGTGAACTTGAAGCAAAACATGTGTTCTGTTTGCTTTGTTTGATGAAGCCAGTCCCACCTGTTTCAGAGTTTTGCAAAGCTCTGGGGAAATCACACCCTAATTCCCATCACAACCATTTTTTCTTAGAAGAATAACTCTCCAAAAGCAGTTTCAAGGCAAAAGACTGTCTCTGAAGGGATCTTAAATACCTTTGTGATAAGAGTGAGCACAGTAAAGGTGTTGCACTTAGCTTTGCTGTTGTACAGGAGATGAAGACTGTGGACCCAAGGCCTGCCTGGGATTGTTGGCCTTTGTTTAACTCCGCTGACAAAGAGGTATCTTTCTTGAGTCCTGCTCTCGGCTTTTGTCTTCTTGACTTACTGTCCAGCCAGACAACACTTGTGTTGTTCTTCAAACTCCTTTCTGGCCACATAACAAAGTTTTCAAAGCTTTACAGTGCTCCTTAGGCACACAAAGACGTTTTATACGCAGGATAATGTTTGTTCCTTTTGGACTCCGGGTACATCAGGTACACCTATGCCTTTGTGAGGCTAGTTTTTATGAGCCCTGAAGGGTTATGAGCAATTGGTGATAGGTCATCTCATGGAAGAAAGGATGGCTAGAGCTGTGACCCTCAGATACCACCCCCATCCCTTGGCCAGTCATTTTTCAGGTTAATCCCCCCCCACACTTCCCTCCAATTTTCTCTCCAGATCCACCACCTTGAAGTGACATCATGGGAACTCAGTGCGAATTATCTCTGGAGAAGCCTGTGCTGGACAGATATTAAAATGGATTGCCCCAGAAGGGCATTCCTTATCTCCTCCAAGAGTAGGCTTTATCATGTAAGCAGGCTTTGACAAGAAACACTCCTGAGCCCTCTGTGTACCTTGTGCGTCAAAATCAAGTCTAGATGTCGCCCCAAGCAGAGTTAGAGCAGAATCAAATTAGCAGCTGGAACTGGAGCTACATTTTGGGTACAAGAGGAAGCAGCAGTAGTATGATATCTAGCGATATCTTAATTATTGAAGCTGTTATGTTTAAACCGCAGAGTAGAAGAGACTCCTGGCTGTGGGTGTTGAATCTGGTGACCATCAGATACATATCCTTTCCTAAGTCTGAATTATTTTGCATGGACATTTGATCTCCCTGCAGGGAGACCATATGGCTTTATATGTCAGACTGGGACCCAAGCATAACTTGAGATGTACACAATTCAGTTGTCTGAATAATTTCACACCTTCTAACTGACATTAGGTTCTAGTGATGAGCATTGGTCACTTGCAGTGTACAATGACACAGAAGCATGGTAGATGAAAAGGAGTTTGGATGAAGGACAAGAATGAATGCTCCAGAGGAAAATGAGTCAAAGACGTGACCCCTGGTGGGTCTGCCTGGAAGGGCAGCAGGTAGGAGTCTGTTGTAGATGTGGGGAAGTGCTGGGAGGCGACACGGAGAGAAGAGCACACAGTGAAGGTAAGAAGCAAAAGTGTGACCGTGGGGCTTCCAGTCCAGAAACAGAGAAGCCATTGTTCACACAGGAACTTTCAGACTTGAAAGATGGAGGTCCCAAATCATCAAATCTTTCAAAAGTAGCAAATAGCAGGACTGGGCCCATTGAGGTCTGTCTTCCAAACCCATGTTCTATCTCCTTTATGTAATCATTGTTGGACTCTGTTGGTGACTCCAGGAAAGTATTGGGAGGAAATGTGTGATTTGGGCCTTCAAGTAAGTCAGGGCTGTATGATAGTGTCTTATTTCTCAGAATGTTAATATATTGTCTCAGAAATGACAACCAGCCAATATTCACCTGTCTGATGCCAGTTCCCATGGCTGCTGCATCAAGACTGTTTAAACCCAGTCTGAAGATTAAACACTCCAAAGATCAGAGTTCCATCTTGTCTGGGGAAAGACAGCCTTGACAGCTTTGAACTATTGTGCTTGGCTTTAGGGGGCCAAGGCAGAATCCCCACTCTGCCTGTTTGTGGACAGAAAATGAGAATCTGTTTGTTATGGGCCCCTGAAGTTTCCACTCTCTGATTCAGTTACTGACCTATTCTGGGTTCAAGATAACTGTTATTGGGCCGGGACCTCGATTTACTTATGAAATGTGTGTGTGTGTGTGTGTGTGTGTGTGTTGGTATTGAGGAGTGCCAGAAAAGGAACAGAATGAAAGATGAGTTTGAAAAAGAAAGAGAGAGAAAAGAGGTACCGGAAACAGACCTCACACCTGGTGCATAATGACACATCAGCCAACAGCTGGAGCTCCTTGGTGTTCACCCCTTCCATGCTTGTCTCCTCACTTAACAAGCCATTCTAGGGAGCGAAGGATACCTTGTAAGCCGAAGCAGCCAGTAAGTGTGGAATGTTAGTGTGGGGAGGTACTTCGGCAGTTCAGTCCAGCACTTATCTTTATAGATGAAGACAGAAATCCCATCTAGGAAAAGCGTTGTCACCTGAGGTTGCAAAACTGGAGGTCTGCTCTCTTTTGGATATGTGTCATAAGCCATCCATAGGTGATGGTACCCAAGAATGCAGAGCAACAAAAGAGCTTGGGATAAAGGTCCTAGCAGAAGCGTGGGCTACGTGATGGGTGATTGTCTATCTCAGTCTCTGTGTCTCTCTCTGTGTCTCTGTCTATCTCGCCCTTTACTTCCTCCCTTCTACCCGCCTTCCCTCCCTCCTTCCCTCCATTCTTCCCTCCCTCTCTTGCTCCTCCCCTTTTTTTTTTCATGATTCTTGAGCTGACAATAACCTTTCTGTAGTGTCCCGAAGTTCTCCACACAAACCTGTTAGTTTGCACTGACTGAGCTTGTAGCTGGGAACATGTCTGAGCTTTCTCTTCCCTGCATTGCCTTCTCTCTGCTCCTTGGCAGGTTAATAGACAGGAGTGCAGGACAACGGCCTAGAACATACAACCAGTTTTTTGTTCAGATGTTTAAAAAAGTTCTACAGTGTTGAGTCTCAGATCCGGGGCCTCACACCTGTGTGGCACAAGTCTTCCCTCTGTGCTACACCTTTACCTTCAAAGGCTGAACAATTTTCAGGATGCCACAAGGTGACCACTATCATTTCTATGGGAATCGTTACATAAAGAAAAGATACTTTAGGTCTGGGGAGATGGTTCAGGGATACAAGGACTGAGCAAGCATGAAGACTTGATGTCACATCCTCAGTACACATGTTAAAAGCTGGATGTGGCAGTGTCTACCTTTATCCTCAGTATGATGTGGGAGGCAGAGACAAGGGTTTGCTGGATACCAGCTTAGCTTCAGGTTCACTGCCTCAGAGAAATAAGGTAGAGAGTAATAAACCAAAGCACACAGCATCCACCTCCAGCTTCTGCACACAGGCGTGCGTTCATGTACCTCCAACCACATGCATCTAGCACACATGCTCTCACAAGGAAGAACATGTTAACACCAAACCAACCATCTGGAACCAGCATCTCAAATTAGCAGTGTTTCCTGAGTGGGAAAGTCAGCCGTCTAACCAGGACATGCACACTATGTGCATGTATAAACGCTACAGAAATGTCTGACTTGGTGCTGACTGAGGGGACATTTTAACAGTCTAGCTTCTGGCTACCTGCATTCTAAACAGCTCCTGCCAGATCCAAATTAATGGATTTGTATTCTTGCTTTGACTGCTCCTTTGTTTTCATGTTAAACTTTGTACAAAGTTTTTCCAAATCTGGAGGAAACTTTGAAAGCTGTTCTCACAGCATTTCTCTATGCTTGCAGAAATCAACTTGAAATATTTGTTACAGTCTGATCTTTAAACCCATCCCCAAAGCCTTACAGAGCGGGGCTGCCAGCCCCGAGCCTTGCATTCATGGTCCTGCCTGTGACCACCATGGATTCTGCTTAGCATGAGTGAAGGTGACTTGTGCCTATAATCATGGGTATGGCAATTATGAAGTCTGACATTATTCTTGGAAGGATTTTAAGCAAAATATCATAGTTCATCAAACCTGTCTGCGAAAACGCCAACAAGTTAATAGTCATTTATGTACAGAAGGAAAAAATTATGCCTGCCAGACCACCTTCATGTGGGAGATTTGGCCATAAATTTTAAATATCCATTGTGAGAATTATATTACGTGCAGGGAAATCAGCATCCTGTGGTTTTACAAGTGGACTGTAGAAGGGCATAATGCACAAAGGCCCAGTATGAACAGAGAGACTTGGAGGTGGGAGCAGAACAGGTCTGCAGAAAGAAAGGCATCTTTGCGCCTCCTGGCGCCTCCTGGGAGGCTCAGACATGGTTTCTAAGGCATATTGTTTTCTGAGAAACAAAATGGTGTTGTGTGGTCCTGACTGCTTTAAGTCCAGAACTACTCCTAGGTTTGGGTGTTTTCTACGTGTAGGCTGTGTGGGTCATCCTATGTATTGGCTTTAGAAGATCCCTGTGAGATGCAGACACTGGCTAGGGAACTCGCCCAGTGGCTCACACAGAAGGCTTGGCTAAGTATATCCTGAACAATGACAACACCAGGTGACCAGCCAAAATGGAAAGGGGGAGTCTCGAGGGTCCACCCCTAGATAAAGAGCTACAGGCAATCAACACGGGCTGAGAGAGGGAGACTCAGTCTTCCCCCAGGGTTGAGGATGAGCTCCCTACAAGCTTACCCAATACCAAGGGCTCAGGTCAGCCAGAGAAATGTATGATACAAGCAATACTAAAGAGACACACAGCAGGTTGCATTTGTAGATTTATTTACACACACACACACACACACACACACACTCACACACACACACATTTTAAGAAAAAAAATTAAAGAAAAGGAAGCCATGAGGTGGACAGAAAGAGTGGGAAGGAGGAAAAGGGGAAGGGGAAAAATTATAACTTAATATAAAGGCACTTCCTCCTAAGAGTAGACAAATTACAGAAGTTACCCTCTGCTCATAATGCTTATAACAGTGAAGACCTCGCTGTGTACATAGTTGCAGGGGGTGAGGGGGTATTTAAGACATCTGTGTGGTGCAGAGTAAAATGGACAGTAGTAAAAAATAAGCAGGTGATATGTCTCCATGGGTTGGGTCACATGCTGCCAAGACTGATGACTGAGTCCAGTTGCAAGGCTCAGCTCACATGGTGGAAAGAGGGAGTCTATTCCTGCAACTTGTTCTCTGACCTTTACGTGTCTCCTGTGGCATGTGTGGATGCACATGTTTGTGCATACACACACACACACACACACACACACACACACTCCAAATATAGTAAAGAAAGAAGAGAGAGAAAGGAGTCCTTTCCCCCCTCAAGGCAGAGGCTTCAGCACCATCAGCACCAATCCTTATTGTCTTCACTCACGATGTGACAGCAGAAAGTGCACAGGTGGCTGACACAATGCGAGGTTCTTTCTCACAGGCCTGGAGTCTGAAAGCTCAAGGTCAAGGTACCGTCTAGTTCCCGATGAAGGACTTTTCCTGGGGATGTCTTCACGTGGGGCAGGGGAATCATCTTGTGTCTTATGAAGACCCCTTCCTTCCCTGCAGTCATTCACGACATAAGACGTCACACCTTGAACTATGAGCACACTGAAAGTTAGGGTGTCAGTGTAGGAATTCAGAGGTACACTCCACTCACAGCACTCTTGGATGTGCCAGCTGCCCTTGGCCAGTCTCTGTCAGTGAGAGCTAGCAGTCAACTCCAGGCAGTGTTAGCCTAAAGTTCTATGTGACCCTGCTGTGACTGTGACCCCCTAGGCCTTCCTCTTCCCTCCCTCCCTTCCGTCCTTCAGTCCTTCCTTCCTTCCGTCCGTCCTTCCTTCCTCTCTCTCTCTCTCTCTTTCTTTCCTTATTCAGTCTACATTCTAATATCAACCCCCTCTCCTTCCAGTACCCCCTCCTGCATACCTCCTATTCCTCCCTCCCTCTAGATAGCAGCCTCCACTGCCCCTCCCTCTACTCCCCCAACCTCCTACAACATCAGGCCACTGCAGGACTAGGTACATCCTCTCCCGCTCAGGCCAGACAAGGCTGCCCGTTTTTGAGAGCAGAGATCCACAAGCAAGGCCTTCCACTTTTTTATGAACACAGCACAGCAGGCCTCCATCTCTCAAATCCATCTGCAGGACCATAACAGTGTTTCTTTTTCTTCCTACCACGACGCCCTTGACCCACCCTACATATACACTGAAATCCCCAGTGAACAGAACAAGGCCCCCACCTCCATCCAGTCACTCCATATTTGGGGGACATCAAAAAGTCATTATCTTCTAGCCCTAGTGATTAGATCAGAAGTCCAAAGAGAATTTTTATCACTAGAATCAAGGTGTTGGTGGGGCTCCTTTATGCTTCTGGGACTCTGAAGGAAGGATTTAGTATTTCCCCAGCTCCAGGAGCAGAGCCCCATTCCTTGGCTATTGATCTCTTTCCAGTGAGGACAGCACTGACCCCTCTGCTTTTCTGACTCTCTTATACCTTCTTCTTTCATGGCCCTTGTGATGCTGTAGGGCACTCAGAGAAGTCAGGAGATTCCCTCTGTCTCAAGAGCCTTAGTGTAGTCAAGCATGGTCTGAAGTTCTACACCATGTGCCTACATGGAGAGCTGTAAGCAAGATTAGGAGCTCAACGTCATTACATGGTGAGGTGGTTACATAGCGAGTTTGAGCCTAACCTGGAGAATCTAAAACCGAGACTCAAAAGCCCAAACAAATCAGGTCACAACTTAAAAAAGATCCTTAGTGTAATCACATTGTCAAAACCCAAGGTAAATTTCACATTCAAGGTTGTGAATTTGGAAGCAAACTTTGTGAAAACTCATGGCTGGCTACCACAGCTACTGGGTATGGTATACTGGGTGTATGCCCCATTTGTTTCGTAAGACTATTGTGGCCTTTGGAATTGATTCAGAGACAATTCTAGTTCCATCTACACTTGCTAAAAATACAAACTTAGCAGAGCTGACCCATGAAAGCCTTAGTTTTATGATCTGTCGAAGGACAAAGATACTATTCCACATGGCATGGAGTTTTGAAGTTTATAGACAGCAATATGTCACTGCCTGTACCTAGTAAAATGTTTCGGATGATAGATATTGTCATTGTTAATGCCTTCACCTTGAGCAGGAAGCCTTGACCAAAGTTTGCGCTTCTTTAGTTTGGGAAGTTTTCAGAGGTTTCCTGGACCAGATTTTCTTCGAAAAGATTTTGACAATGACTTGAAAGTTGCAGCTTTCATAAGGTTTCAGAATGCTCTGAGGCCAATTGATTCACAGAGAGTTCTACAGTTTTTAAAAACCAGCCTTTATTTCCAAGAACTTTAATTTAGGGAGGCTGGGCTCTCCGGACATGTTTTAAAGCAAATTTTTAGTTCCATGGGTCTTGGACCCATTCACTCTCAGAGTTTGTGACGGCGTCCACCCCCCTCTCCCGTTTGAATACTGGTAAAAACTGTCTCTGGAATCTCACCTTGAGGTGACCCTGGTGCAGTTAAGGCTGGTATTATGATTTGGACTGCATCTCTCCTATAGCTGTGTCAAGCTGAGCTCCCACACAAGGCTCATTTCCTGTTTCTTTTCTAATTGGTTTGCTGTGATCAAGCACCTTCAAATTTGAAATTTTTAATTCAAAATTCAAGATGGAATTTGCCATAAGATTTGATTCTTAGTCAGGGTTTTACTGCTGTGAATTATAAGGACAACATTTAATTGGGGCTGCCTTACAAGTTCAGAGGTTCAGTCCATTATCATCAAGGCAGGAACATAGCAGCATCCAGGCAGGCATGGTGCAGGAGGAGCTGAGAGTTCTACATCTTCATCTGAAGGCTGCTATTGGAAGACTGACTTTCAGGTAGCTAAGACTAGGGACTGATATCCCACACCCACAGTGACACACCTACTCCAACAAGGCCACACCTTCTAATAGTGCCACTCCTTGGGCATAGAGAAACCATAACAATTTGTATACAGCCCTCAGCAGCAACCTAAACTGGCTCAAAGGGGAGGGTTCCAGGCTTTCCTCTCACCCCCTTTCTCAGTGTCAAGAAACCATCCTATCTACTACATGAACCTTGGCATGTTGTTGCTGACAAGAAGAGCAGTCTCACAAGATCCATACATTCTGTCTTCGTGTGTGTTCTGAAAACTATAACTGTGACGTAATTTAAAATAACTGTGTGCCTCTTTTCCAACCCTCCCACTGTACACACACACACACACACACACACACACACGCACACACACACACTTGCATATGTACACACAGACTCATTCACTGATGTAGTTTAAGAATCCCATGAAGCCTACATGTGAGTTGTATAGAAGGATGCCCTCAGAAAGGTCATTGCTAGGTGTGCTGAACTTCGGAAATGTTCTCAGTCCATACAGTTTGTTTTGTTTTGTTTTGTTTTGTTTTTTAATCTTGAGTGTCAATAGTTTAACTTCTTCTTGGTTTCTTGTCCTGTTGCTGTGATATAATACCCTGACACAGCGTCTTAAGGGAGAAAGGGTTTATTCTGGCTCACACTTTAATGTGTATTGTATTATGGCAGGGAAGCCAATGCAGCAGTAACTTGAACCAGCTGGTCACATGGCCTCAATAGTCAAGAAACAGAGCAATGAATGCCTCTATTCTAGTTCCAAGCATTCTATCTGTTTTACACAGTACAGGATTCCATGCCCAGGAAAGTGGCCCTACTCACAATTAAGAATTTCTCATATCAAGTACAGTAATCAAAATAAAGCCCCATAGGAAGCTGGATTGCCCATCTGCCAGGAGATTGTAGAATCTGTTAAACTAACAACACAGACCATCAAGATAACAAAGATGACGTGTATCAAGTATGATAGAAATCTCCACCCAATGATCACTTATCATCATTGATTCCTGGCACCGAATGGACAGGTATTGTACAATGCTGTTAAATGATCAGAATCACCTCTCATGAGTCAACCCGAAACTTGTATGCTTGTATAGTAAATGTAATTTCATGTTTCTTCAGGTGGGAATTTCCTGAAGCATTATCTGTTATATTCTGTGTTACATGTGATAGATTTTTCTGTAACTAAGATGTTTTAAAGCAGAGATACAAGAAGTTGTTGACATAGTATTAAACAAACTGATCCTTGGGGACAAATGGAAGGTACACATTAAAACACATGAAGACATCCATGTGCACTGACGTGTACTCACACACATGCACACAGACACGTGTGCAAACATGTGCGTGTGCTTACATGCACATGCACACATGTACACACATGCACTTACATGTACTTACACGCACACACACACACATAAGTATTATAGAAAGAAAAGACTTCAGAGAGTGCTGTAGTCATTGGATGACAGGGAAAATTAGATTTATAGTTTACTTCACACAGAAATTTTAGGTTAATAGAAATGTAAATGTATAAAGCACACTGGGAGAAAGCATAGGAAAACTCCTACTCTGAGATAGGCATGGAGCCTTTGGCTCTCTCTCTCTCACAGAAGAAGGGGAGCTATGGATCCAGTCATGGCCAGTCAAGTTAAGATGAAGGTTTCACCATTTTAAAAAGTGAAAAGCCACTGTCTAGCAAAGATGCCAGGTATACATTGACAAGTCCATTTAAAAGGTTTTGTGTAAAGGTATATAATAGAATAGAGTTTCTCTCTCTGTGAGGTATATAAATGCATCTTCAGCGAGGGACAAACACCTTTAAAAGAGGTTAGAGGTTTTCACTGAGTTTAAGGTTTTCTGGAAGTTGACATGTGAGTTAAGGGACAGTTAAACGTTGCCTGATAGTTTGGAGTATGCTTCACTTCACATGAATCAAATGCATTTGCATTTTAAATGGAGATGTAGCTCAGATTCACTACCAGGCAACCATCACAAACAAACTCACAGCTCTTACTGACTCGTGACACAGATCGATGCTGTTCCCACAAGCCATCCCTTCCCTCTTGTAGACTGCTGAACCCACCGTTGAGAATGTTACTGACTCGGGGCTCTCGAAACTACAACTTTACCATTAATTTTAATTACCAATAATTAACTTTAACAGCAATTTAAGTCACTTCCTATGCCCTTGCCAGTACTTCATACGGAGTCCTCCCCTTACCACCTAGTGAGTGTCAGTTTAGAGAGAAGATTTGGTTCAGCAAATACAGAAACTCTCTTTTCCCTTCTCTCTGACATCTTTAATGGAACTAAAAGCAGTAGACAGATCATGCTGCTTTCTAAAGTGCATTTGCTTGGCAAACTTGACATCTCTCTTACATTGCTGCAGATAGGCTCTAAAATACATTGAAATAATCCCAATTTAAAAGGAAAAGGAAAGCCCAGAGCAAACATACTTTCTGATTCAGAACGTAGTTGAACTCTTACAGGAAATTCCTGCTTCAATCCACTTCTGAAAATTGATCACAGAGACTGGATCAAAGGATAGTGGATTCTCCTCCCAGACTCCTTCGGGTGAGCATCCGATTGAGCTCTATGTGATCCTGGGCATCAAAAGAGGTTCTTTTAAGAGATGCCCTAGATAAAGCATGAGGAAGGTGCCATGTACTTCCCACCCTCCAGGCTTTCTCTATGACCAGGGGTTCAGCTGTCCATGCCTGTGTCATATCAAGTCACATCTGCTACAACGCTACTGAAATTAACCCACGTTAGGTGAAAATAGCCACTATCCAGAGGCCTACTATACCTGGCAAATGGGGCCTCTGCTCCCCATCAGGTATCACTACTTCTAAGTCCTCTGAATTATACAGACATAAGACTTGTCTTTTTTTTTATAAAATTTTTAGTGTGATTGTACTTTAAAATTAATCATTTTATTCGTTTACATATCAAATGATATCTCCCTTACCAGTTACCCCTCCACAACACCCCCCATCCCATCCGCCCTCTCCCCCCATCCCCTTTGCCTCTATGAGGATGCTCCTCCACCCACCCACTCCTGACCTCACTGCTCCAGCATCCCCATCACTGGGGCATCACACCTCCAGACCAGGGCCTCCCATTGACGTCAGATACGGCCATCCTCTGCTACATATGTATCTGGAACCCTGAATACTCTTTGGTTGGTGGTTTAGTCTCTGGGAGCTCTGGGTAGTCTGGTTGGTTGGTTGATATTGTTGCTCTTCCTGTGGAGTTGCAATCCCCTTCAGCTCCTTCAGTCCTTCCCCTAGCTCTTCCATTGGAATCCCCAATCTCAGTCTGATGGTTGGCTGTGAGTATCTGCATCTGTATTGGTCAGGATGGAGAAATACTCCAAACATACGAGTTGAGCAAAAGCACAAGAAAGGCTCAGGCCTCTTGGTTTGTACTGGCCCAGCATCCAGTCCAATCTATGCGAGTCTATGGGCACCAGCTCTTAGACATGGTGATGATTACCTCCATGGTAAGGCTTCTTCTTGCAGCCTTTATCCTAAGTCTCCATCTCTGGTGGGGGCAAACTACATATTTAAATTAGGAATTAATGACTATTTGAGTAAACAAGATGGCCACAGGTCAGCCCTCATTATGTCTCTTCCACAAATCCACTAAGAATTTCTTCCTCTCTAAAGCCGCTGTTTTCTGTTGATGGTGTTTCTTTTTCTAAAGGCTTGCAAAAGCAAAGCTCTTGGGACTGCCTCATTCACATTAAGGGCTAAGGGTGTAGATCAGTGGTAGAGTGCTTACTGGCAAGCACAAGGACTTGGATTTGATCCCTAGAGTCATCAGGAGGGAAAACAGTGACGTTCTTGATGACTAAGATATGGAAGGCATAATTATGGAGATGTACAATAATAACATGATAAAAGCTGACTTTTCCTCTTTTTTAAATGTCTAGCCACAAACCTGCATCAACAGCAGAAACCATAAGCTTTGTCCTGCTTTGGGAGCCCCTGGTTAACACTCGACTGCAAGAGCAGTTGGTATTCTCTGCTATCACAATGAACTCAGTGTTTTGCACCCTCTCTTCTGCATTGGTTCCCAGATGCATCTTCTGTGGGCGTTTGGTAGCTTTCTAGACTCCCAGGTTATAGACCTAGAAGGAATGTTAAGATATTTGTTACGGCAGTCTGAGCTCCAAGAATTAAGCATCAGTTGTTCCCGTTCTGGGTGTTAGGAATGGTCTCTACAGGAGAAGGAACACTCAGTCTGCAGTGGCTGTCCCATCAATTTCCCAAGGGCCAGTGCCTAAGGAAACATGGCCCAGCCTGTGAACACAGTATACTCCTTCGTTTGTTTAGATCTTTTAAAACTCTTTCAGTAAAGTTTTACAGGTTTCTACATAAAATCTCTATGTAACTTTTGTTTTAGGACTTATATTTTTATAAGCATTTCATAACTTGAAGTTGCAGTTTACTACTCCTTTTTTGCTCATGAAAAATGACTAGGGGGTGAATTAAGGATTATCTCCTCTTTTTCTATGCTTAGCATGTTTTCAGTAAGAAAGGATGATTTCTTTATTAAATGTTTGGTAGCTGTTTCTGGTGAAGCCTTTGGAGTCCAGAGGTTTTGTTTAATTAATGTTTTCTAGTGACAATTTTTGACAATTGAAAATTTTCAGTTTCTTATAATTTTTCAGATAATTTAATTTTTCCTGAGTGTACTTTGCCAAGCTAAATGTTTTTGATAATTGCATTGTATCATTTCTGTTAAATAACTGGCAAGAAGTTGTCTATAACATCCTAATTTGTTGGTTTCATACGCATTACTGTTCCTCTTTCATTTCTCAGTCTCAAAACTGTATTGTGCCTCTTATGCTCATTTATTAAAATGTCATCATATGTCTGACAATATCATTCTTTCAGGGGTCAGGTGTTGTGTGTGCTGAATCTGTTCTAATTCATTTGTTTTCTGCTATTTCAATTTTTTTGCTACCATGTTTGGACTTGATTTACTATTTGAAATTTTGTCTTGAGATACATAATAAGCTATTTAGTTTTTAGTTGGCTTTTTTTTTTTTTTTTTTTGGTAGTATGTGATTTTGAGGCCCTAAATTTCTTTGTTTTGCCTATTCATTTTTTTTTTTTTACTAAATAATACCTTTAACTGAAGTGTTTATAAAGCAGATCGATGAGAATGACATAAAATCATGGTGTATAGGTGTATAATTTGTTAACAGCAACTTCATTTTTATTCAGCTTGTTTAAAGTATTGTTCCATTCAAAACTTCAAAACATTTTCACATTTGATTTCTTCTCTGATCCTTAAATCATCTAGAAATAATTTCTCCAAACTGTAGAGCCCCAGTGATCTCCTTGTTTCTAATACGTGACTTAATTTCTAGTGATTATGATTTGAGAACCACTCTGTGTTGGATTTCAATTCACTGAAATAAGATTCACTTTACAGCTAATCATGTTTATTAGTTATAAATCTGTTGTATTCTTGGAAAAGATAGACGTTGTTCATTCTCATGGTTATTTATGTGTACGAATGTGTGCATTTCTATATCAGTTTACATTTGTTTGTATATGTGTCAAATTTGCTAATCAGGTTGTATGTATTTCAAAAGTATCAATTTTACTCACAAAACTTTCGTTTTATATTATCATTGTTTCTTTTAATGTGGTCGCTTTGCTTTATTTCCTTGAAACTATGTTATGGAGTACATACAATTTTAAAATTACTATATATTTTTTGATAAGGTAAGTATGTATATTTTGCCATCATTAAGTTACTGCCTACACATCTACTGATTATTTTTCCTTAATGTGCAATCATTATAATAGCTTGGGAAACTGCAAATATAATTTTCCTAGCTAACTGAAGGTGACATGAATAAATCCAGGAAAGCATGGGTTTATTATTGGCATCTCAGCTTATTGTGAGTGGAGATACCTGTGAGGTGTGTGTGTGTGTGTGTGTGTGTGTGTGTGTGTGTACACATATGCATGTGGGGGGAGGGTGATCGTATGTGTGAGACTTCTCATCATGTTTGCATACAGGTTTCTGGTTTCCTTTCCCCTTGCCCACCAAAACTATTCAGGCAAACATTTTTTCTTTGTTGGTGTTTTGTTTTGTTTTGTTTTTTTGAGTCAGAGTTTCTTTGTATAGCCCTGGCTTTTCCTGGCACTCACTCTTCAGAACCAGGCTAGCTTGGAACTCAGAGATCTGCCTGCCTCTCCCTCCCAAGTGGTGGAATTAAAGGCCTGTGCCACCACACCCAGCAATAGGTAAGAAACTCTTAATGGGCGAGGCATCTGCTATATTATTCATACATGTATAGAAGTTGAGGCAATTTTACTGGAAAATTAAATAATTAGTAAATGTTATTTGAACACAGTTATAAGAATAGTGGGCAATACAATGAATATCCTTAAATGTTATATCTGATTTAAAGATTACACATGACTAACATGATAAACTCAAGATACAGATAACTTAACTCCAGAACCTATATAACTGAAGGGGACACCAAGAAAACTGACGAAGTGAGGTCTCGCTCTCCAGCTGTGAAGGCCTGACAGTGTTTCTACACACCGTGTCACATCTGGAACCTGTTAGAACACTGAGATCCCCCTTTTTCCTAATGGTAAAGGGCTTTGAAATGCAACAGCTCTTTCTGAACAATTCATATAACGAAGACACCCTTCATGCTGTCTGCCAATACTCAAAGAGAGCGAGGGTGTGGAGTTTTACAGCACACCATCATGTCATCTAAACCAATGTTCTTCCTGGGATGCATGCAGCATACATCTGTCTTCCATACCTCAGGCTTCGTCAACAAATCATTTAACTTTCCTTTTCAAATTGCCCACCCTTCATCAAGAAGCCGCAGTAAGGATTAGCCTTATTAAGAACATATTTTGTGCCTTCTTCTTACCTCAGGCTTATACATTCTAAGGCTAGTTTTAAGAAAATTGAAGACTTTCCAAGTTCTAAAACCTATCCAGAGTATTAACCAACTCAATTTTCATCTTCTTGAGGGAATTCTTTTGCTTATGGACTACAATACTACAAAGAGGCATAATGTTTAGGTATTAAACTGATTTGTTTTCATCCACTTCTTAAATAATTCTGTCCTTTAGAATTCTCTCCACCTTTCACTCCCTCCTTAATTGGGGGACCTTTGGAACTTTGGCTGTGGATCTAATACTTCCAGGAGAATATTTAATGAGTTGGTGGCAGGTTTATTGTCTCTTAAACATTTAATGGGCTTTCTGCATAATTTCTTAATGTGTTCTTATTTGTTTACTTTTTATATTTTTAGTATAAAACTGGAAATTTGTGGTGTTGATTTTTATGGGCCTGGCACCGTCTCTCCACTGGGGTTGAAGTGTGTGCTACCCATCCAGAGGTCTCTGCTTTCCAGGAGTTAAGTGCAAGTTTCTCTGAAGCCTGGCATGGTTCTCATGGCTATGTTTACAGCAGATTACAAGTCAACTGTGCTCTCCCTATTGACTAAGTCAAATGGTAGATACTGCAGACTTTTTTTGTGTGTATGTGTGTGTGCTTTTTCAATACAAGGTTTCTCTGTGTAGCCCTGGCTGTCCTGGAACTCACTCTGTAGACCAGGCTGGCCTCGAACTCAGAAATCCGCCTGCCTCTGCCTCCCGAGTGCTGAGATTAAAGGTGTGCGCCACCCCTGCCCGGCTGCAGACTTCTTTTTGTTTCTCCTTATTCTAACTAGAGGTGGCCAACTGTACATTATTATCAGAGTCAGCATCTATCTGATCATGGTATTTTGCTTGGCCAAGTATGCTCCGATGGGAATACAACTGGATAGAGGGACTGAGAGTTGGGAAATTGTCACCTAAATGACCTGTGACCTTGCATTATGTCAGAACGTTGCAGGATATTTAAGGTTAATCAGCTACTTTTAAACCAAGTATGAGCGGGTAAAAATCAGAACACAGTCTCTCTGACATGGTCTTTTGTACTAAGTAGCTTTAACAATCTAAGCCAGTGTGGTTTTCACTTGAAGAAACAAATGAGTAGCTCTGGGGGCCTGGAGAGGTGTCCTTGTTTGTTTGAAATAACTGTTTTGCACTTCTTGATCTTTGATTTTCAAGACGAAGGAGCAACTAGAAAACAAGATTTGCATACAGAATTTTAAAATCTTCCATTCTGTGCACAACCATACTTTCATTTGGTAGCAATTTAGAAAAAAAATAAAACAAGAAAATTTCCAAATGCGCTTTTTAAAAACATGTTCTTTTTAAGTGGAATTGTTCTCCAAGTTAAAATTGTAAGGCAAGTTTTAATTCAATGTGTAGACTTTGTGGAAAGGAAACAAACACATGTTTTTTTTTTTTTCTTCTTAAATTCTTAGACATGTGAGGGAACTCACTGCCATGTTTCCTTTTCTCTTTTGGGAAAGACTCTGAAAGGCCCTGGTTGTGAATTACAGTTGATTTAGGCAATGGTATATCAATGCAAAACCACAGCTCTCATTACTAAGCTGGGCATAGTGGCACATACATTTAATCGCAGCCCTTGGGAGGCAGAGGCAGGTGTATTTCCAGGAATTCAAGGCAAGCCTGGTCTACACAGTGAGTTTCAGAAGAGCCAGCTACATTGTGGGACGAACATGTCTCAAAAAAAAAATTAAATAAAAGAAAAGAATAAAAAGATAGATTATTGTGGAGCCATTTTGAGAGGTCATAGCCCAGGAACACAGATTTAAGTCACCTCAAATGTCATGTTCCAATGTGGAAGCAGATTCATGAAGTTTACAGGGCGAAGAAAGTCATAAATGAAGATGAGTTTAAAATACATTGATGGGTAGCTCAGAGAGGCAGTTACAGCAAGATGGGGTGGGGGCATCTCTGTAAGCTTTAGATGCTACATGATGCCATTCTTAGCTTTATGGTAAGTAGAAACCTTCTAAGTCAATAGATTCCAAAGGTTTATATCTATTAGACACAGAATATTTTTTCCACACAGAGGTGGGCAAGGGCTAGCTGTTCTGGGGTGTAAAGCCATCCCATGACAAGGTGATTAGCCTCTGGACCTACACGGTTCCAATCTTTCCACAGTGCAAAACATCTAACCAGTCAGTCTCTGCAGACAGCTGCTTTTTAACCACTTTCATCCACAGGTGCATACTTCCAAACCATTGTCAGGCAGATGGACAAACAGGCTACTTGCTTCATCTTGTCCTCACTCTCTGGAGAGCTCGGACCTTTGCTCACACATAGCCCTGGCACTTCCCCTGGGGACATTTCCTGCCTTTTAACCTCTTCCCTCAAGTACTGTACCTCAGCCATACCCCGCCAGAAGCTGCTCTTTCCACCCACTCCACTGCTGAGGATCTGTTTCATGGTTTTTTTCTGCACTTTCTTTCGTAGGAAGCTTTGGTGCCTGCTTTACCCTGAAGGTAGATTCTCACTCACCACACTGTGATACTCACCAAGTGAGCCCATTCCAAACCCTGTAGCCCCTGAACAGCTGGAGGTGCTCCCCATCCAGGAAGGGTCTTTCTAAGTCATCTTTACTAATTACCATCTTTATTTTTCTTTTAGTGGATTTATACATGAAACTTGGAATTTACATTTTTAAAATGAATTTATATTGCTCTAGGCATGAAGACAGAGCTACCATCAGCAGCAGCTCCTTTTCCTCCTGGCTGGTATGCTAATAAGCTACCAACTTATAAAAGGCTCCCTTTTCTCTGGCCATTTTGGTGCAAATCTCCTCTGGAAGAATTTAACCAGCTCTCCATTAACAGTTTGGGGTTCTGTTTCATGTACACACTGAATTAATTAGTATGTAATAATTTTATTATTGATGACTAATGAATAATTCATACATGGTAGGCTAGTTGAAAGGAGTTTGGTTTGTGGAGGTAGGCAAACATCTGAATACCATGAGCTTCTCCTTAATCAAGTCTTTCTCGTTGTTTGATGCGACGTTTATTATTTACAGAGAAGAATTTGCAAACTAATAAAGGGGTCAAACCACTGAAAAACCTCCTAAAGATATGTTCTTTCCCTCCCTTCATGCTTATCATACATGCTTGTATTTATCTTTTTGCAGAGAGGACAAAAATCTCTTTGAAATATACTGTTTTCATAAAACCTGAAGCGTGTTTTATGGCATAATTCCACATAAAATCTTCAGTTCTTGCACTGTAAAATATAGTGTTATACCTTAAATCCTAAACATTCTTGCTTGTGAGCTGGAAATTAAGACTTGAGATCCAGTCAAGCCCTTCCAATTGCTTTTGGAACAGGTGCCGGGGCAAAGCTGTGAAAACAGAAAGCTGAGCGCCAAGAATTCCCAGGGCCTTCGAGAATGGAACAGACAAAACCTAAGGGTGGTCTGGAGGCCCTGCCAAGCGCCGTGGCTCGCTCTAGCCGCTGTGTATTTTGAGAGCAAATGCACTGGAATAACAGAACCTCCTCCCTTTATTTTTATATTTTGGGGGAAAAAATAGGATCTCTGACACTTGTGAGAATTTTCTGCCTTGGAGTGAAGAAGGCCTGGCAAGGCGTGTCTCTATTAGGAAGTCAGAAACGTGGGTACCCATTTCTGTGGCCAACAATATGGGTGTCCCTACATGCGAGTGTCTCATGGCACTCACCAGGCCTCAGAGAAGCCAGGCAGGGATGTCTTCCTTTGGTCTTTCTCAGGCCTGTACCTTACACTCTATCATTCAGGGCACTGTGTACTCTTTGGTGCCCATGACGCATGGGGCACTGCCTTCCTGAGGAGCTTTGAGAGTCACCTGGGAAGGCTCAGCACACAGGAGTGCCCAGTTCTGCTTTGCTTTCTTGCCCAGTCAGTCAGCTTCTCAGGAACTTGATTTTCTTGTTTAAATACAGGACCCAACTACTTCACAGGGTCAAAAACACAAACAAACAAACCAACACCCCACAAGTGTACCCCTCTGCTTTTTCCTCTTCAGTCCTAAGGATCCAATCAGGGCTCGTGCACATACGAGACAAGCATTCTAATGCTCTAGATACATTGCCCCAGTATGGTGGCACACGCATGCAGTGTCAGGACAGGGGAGGCTGAGAATAATAGTGAGTTTTAGGCCAGACATCTCTCCGTGTAAGACCCTGACTCAAAGAACAGGCAAAAGAGGCGCAAGGGGCTATTTCTTTTTCTTTTTTTCTCATTAATTTATTTATTCACTTTACATCCCAATCTCCACTCCCTCTCCTTGAAGTCCCCCCCCCCCCCAGTTCCCCTGCCCATGCCCCCTCCTCTTCTAGAAGGGGTAACCACAAGGGAATATTTCAATTGGCAATTGTGAACTGCCAACTAGAAGCTTAAGAGAGACTTGGCAAGGAGAGATTAGGAATGGAGTGTCTTCCATCTAGTGTGCCTGGGGCTAGAAATGTTTTCACTTTCATGTATGTTAAGGTGTTGGGATATTTTCATAAATGAAATATCCTAGGAGCCGGATACAAGTCTAAACACAGAATTCACATATATTTCATAAGTACCTTATACACACAGCCTGACACTATTTTTTGTATGTCTGCCTTTTTACTGTGACAGGTTGCATGAGACCAGTTGTGGCGTGTAGTGAGTTTTGCATTTTGGAGCCTTTTATTTTGAGACATTCTCTCACGTAGCCTAACTCACTCACTCTGTGTCTGAGGGTGGCCTTGAATATCTGATACCCCTCCTTCTCTCTCATGAATGCTGGGTTCTAGGTGTACATCACCTTGTTAGGATTTGTGGGGGTGTCAGGGATCAAAATCGGGGCTTTGCCGTACCAGGCAAACAGCTACATTTCTAGGCTTCAGATTTTGAATAGTTCAGATTAAGGAACCTTCAACCTGTATCACAATTATAAAAAAAGTTTTATTATAAGAAAGAAGACTAAGAAGAGATTAAGAGCAAAATAAGAGGAAATTAACGAGATTCGATGTTAGCTAGGACCCTGTCCATAGGACGGACTGCCAGGTTACAACAAAAATCGAACTCTTAGTCTGGTAAGGAAAGTAGACAAGAATGAGTGCAAACCATGGAAGGACACAAATAGAAGGTGCGAGCACCCGAGGGGGTGTCAGAGAAGGCTAAGGAACGAGTAACCAGGCCGGGAGTTGTTTTGTCTCGGTATAGCACCTGCCACCGACAGGTAGCAAATGTGGACTACACCGGCGCCTTTCAACCTGTCACTTCCTCTGTGCAGTGATTTCTCTTCCAGCTTTTTAATTCTGAGGTAACTTAAACCTAAAGGAAAGTTGCTCAACTAGTCGGGAAAGTTGCTGTGTACCTCTTGCCCTGCCTTCTGGAATCTTGTATAACCCCGTGACTGTTACAAAAGCCAAGATACTTCCGGTGAAACAATATCACTAGCCACACCCCTGTTCATGAAAGCGTATCCAGACTCCACTCCGGGCTTCTGTATCGCATGAAATGTCATGCATGCTTAGTCTCCTCTAGTCTGTGATGGGCCTTTCATGAGCGATACACACTCGAAGAGTCAGTCATTTGACAGGCCGCCAGTGGGCTCACCTGACCTTGTGCAGTATCAGAATGAAATGTTGCGTTTTGGTGAGAGCTACCAGCAAGGATGCTGTGTCCTCCTTGATTCACCAGAATTCAAAGAAGATGTGCAGCTTGCTATTTCCTGCTACTAACTTTGCTCGTGTGGCTGAAGGGATGGATGCCTGCTACACTTTGCTACAGTAGACTCCCAGTTACTACCCTTGCTTGCTAGTATCTGGGAAAGAGAAGCTACCAAATGATGCAGGTTCATAATCTCCCTTCGCATTTCCCCCCTTTCATTTTGACATCTATTGATGCTTCTTAAAACAATGGTTCACTAATCATGATTTCCTTTCTCTCCCTCATTCCTTTTGTATTTATTAAGAGTTTCAAGGGTTTTCTCGTTTCTTGGCCTCTTGGCTAAGATCAAGTAAGAATTCCATTACTTCTTAATAATGATACTCATGTTACAGAAAGTAAAACTTGCTAAAACAACAAAAAGTTCAATTATTGAAGTTTAGTTTGAATTATTAAGGCTTTCTACGGCTAATTCTCCCAAATGACTGCCTAATTCAACAATCCTGAATGTTTCTAACTCTTTTAGCCTTATGAGATTCCATTAAAAAGTCATATAGAACCTTGGGAAACGAGACGCTATTTTTCCACAATTAAAAGACCTACAAAGGTGGGGTAATTTATATAATAAGGGAAACAATACTGTTCAATAGAAAACTGTTGTAGACAAAGGAATCTTGATTCCCATCAATTGGTGCTAGCTGAAGTCAATTTTCCAATCCCGCTTGACATGATGTGGGAAGAAATAGGTATGAGTTCTTTAGTAAATGGCTGTGACAAAGGTAGGACCTACTTTCTAGGAGAGGCCAGTCTCAAGAAGTGGGGGCAGCTTTACACAATGATTTGGCCCATCAATACATGCAGAAAGTATGCTGAGCCTCTGAGGCTGGGCCCTCATTCAGGAACTGCCCTGGGGGAGAGAAATTAAGAGCCCAGAGTAACCAGGAGGTGTTAAGGAAGTAATAAAATCCTTTCCTCTGTGTGGCAGCCAGGATCTGGCTGAAGGAGAAGGTGTCAGGGGCCATGAAAAGGTCCAAATGACTTGAATCTCGAGCATCATTTAAGATCACAGACTCTGGTTGGGGTAACTGATAGAATACTGTATAATAAGATACTGTATAAAATGGAGCAAAGTGTCAATCTATAAAGTCATGGGAGAAGTGAGACACATGTGTAATATTTAAGTGGTATTTGATAAGAAGCGAATAAATCAGTATTGATTTCCACAACAAGAGGCTTCTGAGCTGCCGGGTAGTTTTACACTTATAACCATTTCAGTCCTTGTTTTCTTATCCTCACAAAAACAACTGTACTATTGAGTTCTCAAGTGCCTTTTCACTCTGAAATGCTTTGGCCACATTGCCATAGATGGGAAATTTAGAGAAAAAGAGAAACACAGAAAATTAATGAAGGCTGACTTGACTGCTTTTTATAACATTCATAGAATAAATGAATATTTATTTACTAAGCACTAGTTTGTAGCAAGCACCATGCTAGAGTCTAGAAATGTTAAGACTGTGCAGAACATGCTCGTATACTGAATTCGTTGAGGCTATTTTGACAGATGCCCATGAAAATAAACTATTAATAGGTAATAGCTAAGTGGGGGTTATTTCTCCCTGAATGAATAAGCCTGTGTCTTAAAGAAGACTGTCGACCTGGCTCATGCACACTACTAAGAGGATAGTCAAGCAGACAGCAGTCTGTAGTTTGAACAAAAGCACCGAAGTAAGGAGTGGAGGCAAACAGGAGCTTAATTCTTAGCTTTTGACACTCTAGCGCACGGAGAAGGGTGAATTCGGGTCTTATTCAACTGAGAGAAGACTAGAATCTGACTCTATTAGGTACCAGGGAGACATTTAGATCTTTAAAGAGTTCCATGATTGGTCAGTATTTTGCAGAGCATGTCTCAGTAAGGTAGAGTTGGGGGTGAATAGAGATGGGGAAAACATAAAATGTTCTCAGTTTGTCAATCTAGGTAGGAAGCAATGACTTCAATCTGGGCAGCAGCCCTAGAGACAGAGAGGAGGGAAGGAGATCTGTATGTATTTAGGAAACATGGTAGCCTCTGAGTGTTCCACAAAGTTGCATCATAGAAGGTGAAAGGAAGACCTGGAATCTGGAGCTGAGTGAACGAGGGAGAAAGAACAAGAATTTGAGGCCCAAACAGAACAAAAACAGAGTTAGATCAGCACACGTAAAACTCAACACCACGTAAAGTTGGATGCCATAAAAACTGTCACGGGGAGCACTGGAGAGAAGGTTTGACAATTGATTAACATTTTAAGACTCTCACTCCAGTTGTCTCAGTGAGAAGACTGTTTAAAGTTAAGTGTTTGCGGGTGTGGTTTATAGTGGGTATGGAGACACAGTTAGTTCTCTATGGTTCAGTTTCTTCCTGTCTTCCAAGCAGAGGATTTGGTCATAGACAGTCTTTCCCAGGTGATGTCCCTCTGCATAGGAAGCCGTGTTGGAAGACAGAAATGGTGTCTGCCTCTGAGGACAAAAGGAGTTATGCCTAGTGGCTATTCTAAAGAATAGGATTTCTTAATTTTAAGGTTCCTGTTTGGAAAAACAACTTATTACGTATAGGATGGTGTCATGAGGCCATCTTTCTGTCACCCTGGGTTAACTAGAGCTTGAGAAAATACTGTAGTAAAATGGTGACACCTCAGCTGTGACACTAAGTGATAAACTCCTTGTTTAACTCAAACGTAGTAGGTCTTCTGCTGACATCATGGTCCAAGGCAGGTTAGCTCATCAGCTGGTAAAGACTGTGAAATCCCAAACCACTGGCAAATCATTTTTGTAAAAATGTTTATCTAGATTTATTTTAGGTGTTTGACTATTTTGCCTATGTCCTGAATGTTTGCTTTGTTTTTGTTTTTATTTTTCAAATTGACATAAGCTAGAGTTATCTAGGTAGAGGAACTTAACCTGAGAACATGCTTCTATCAGATTGCCTATATAGGGCCTTTTAAAATTGAAAATGCTTTTTTCATGCAATATATTATAATTATGGCTACCCCTCCCAACTTCTCCTCCCCACCTCCCTATCTACCCAAATAAATTCACACCCTTCCTTTCTCTCATAGACTCAGAGAAACACACATTCCCACACACAGAAATCCTGGTAAATACACAAAATCATAGAATATAATATATAAGCAAAAGACTTGTAATGGTTTTTTGTTTTGTTTTTTAAAAAAAGCCAGACCAAGCATTTTGAGAAAAAAAAAAAAAAGGTCCAAAAATACCACTGAGTTGGTTTTTGTTGGCCATGTACTGCTGGGCATGGTGCTGGCCCTTAAATGTTGTTTGTGTACCCTTTGAGACTCCATTGGAGATAGTTATTCCTTTGTGAATGGTTGTCAACCAGAGATAGCTTCTAGATTGGGTGTGAGGGCTGTGTCTACTTCCCCTGTCAGCTCTTGGACTCCATCTGGATTAGACTTGTGCAGGCTTTGTGCATGCTGCCACAGTCTCTGAGACTTCATCATTTCTGCTGTGTTTTCTTGGTGTCTTCCACCCCCACTGGCTCTTACAATGTTTCTGACTCCTCTTCTGCAGAATTCCTTGAGCCCTGAGAGGAGGGATTTATTGGGGACCTTCCATTTACAAGTGACTGTTCTGAAGTTTCTCCCTTTGAGCACACTGTCACGTTGTGGGTCTCTGTATTTGTTTCCATCTGGTGTAGAAGGAAGCTCCTGTGGTGATGGCTAATCAAGACACTGATCTACAAGTGTAGCAGAATGTCATTGGGAGTCATTTTATTGCAACTTTTCTTTAGCTGAGCAGTAGTATTTGGTCAAGTAGTGTCAGGCATAGTTTCCATCTCATGGAGTGGGCCTTAAATCCAATCAGAGAGTGGTTGGTTACTCCCTCAACTTCTATTCTACCGTTGCACCAGTGTATCATGTGGGCAGGCCACCATTGTAGATTGAAGGGTTTATATCAGTCTTGCTGTTTACCTTTCTCCTCCGGTAGTGTGCAGAGTTCCTTCCAGTACCATGAGCACTAGTTAGAAGGGGTTAAGTCTCTAGGTAGACACTAGCATGATTCTCAGTGTTCAACAAATTATCTTAGGTGTTTTCTTCAGCATTAGGGCCTTGACATCAGTTTGTGGAGAGCAAATAATAGCCTTGGCAATAGCCTGGGTTGTTTGTGGGTTCCCATATGGCCCCTTTGGCAAGCAACTTGATTAGATGTAGCTAATTCTTGGCACTGGATGTTTTATTTGGTAGTGAGAGATGTCTAGTTGTGGCTTTGTCTCCCCTGTATATAGTAATTCTATTTAGATTTCTTTCATATATATATATATATATATATATATATATATATATATATAGAGAGAGAGAGAGAGAGAGAGAGAGAGAGAGAGAAACTTCTACTGTATTATTTCCATTCAATTCATAAAAAGTATGGACCTTTTCTTGATGATTGATGATTGATATAGACCAGACCAGACCATTGTGGATGATCTCACTACTGAGAAGGTGAATCTGGGTCATATAAGAAGGCAAACTGAGAAAGCCATAAAGAACAAGCCAATAAGCAAGTACTCCAGTTTTCACCCTGCCTAAGTGAAGACTTACCTGGGAGTTAAGAGAAGAACTAAATCCTTTCCTCCCCAAGTTACTTTTGATCATGGTGTTTTATCACAGCAACCCTAACTGAGACAAGACTGGATGTATTATGTATACCACATGAATACCTGGTACTGTCACAGGCCAGAAGATGGCATCAGATAACCCTGGAACTATAATTAGATAAGGTTGTGGATGCTGGAAACTGAATCCAAGTCCTCTGTAAAAGCAACAAATGCTCTTAACTGTTGAGCCATCTCTCCAGCCACTTACCATTCTTAACAGAGATTTAGATTTTCTATTGACTCATAGTAGACCAGAGATCCAATAAGAAATAAATAGTGTATGAAACAAACTATCAGCAGATAGTCTAAGATGTAGGATTCTTAGAAGTTCATAAAAATTTAGAAACCCAAGATCATCATAAAATAGCTCAAAACAGACCTTGGTTACAGGAAAATAGAATTTCATCTACAGGAAGAGACATGAAACCAAGATACGGCCTGTGATGGTTTGTATATGCTTGGCCCAGGGAGAGGCACTATTAGAAAGTATGGCCTTATTGGAGTAGGTGTGTCACTGTGGCCATGGGCTTTAAGACCCTAGTCTTAGCTGCCTGAAAGTCAGTATTCTGTTAGCAGCCTTCAGATGAAGATGTAGAACTCTCAGCTCCACCTGTACCATGCATGCCTGGATGCTGCCATGCTCCCACCTTGGTGATAATGGACTAAACCTCTGAACCAGTAAACCATCCCAATTAAATGGCTTGCCTTGGTCATGGTGTCTTTACTGATTCGTTTTGTGTGTCAACTTGACATAAGCTGGAGTTATCACAAAGAAAGGAGCTTCAGTTGAGAAAAATGCCTCTATGAGATCCAGGTGTAAGGCATTTTGTCAATTAGTCACCAAAGGGGAGGGCCCCTTGTGGGTGGTACCATTTGTGGGCTGGTAGCTTGGACTCTATAAGAAAGCCAGCTGAGCAAGCCAGGAGAAAGAAGCAAGCCAGTAAGAAACATCCCTCCATGGCCTCTGCATCAGCTCCTGCTTCCTGTCCTGCTTGAGTTCCAGTCCTGACTTCCTTTAGTGATGAACAGCAGTGTGGAAGTGTAAGCTGAATAAATCCTTTCCTCCCCAACTTGCTTCTTCATGATGTTTGTGCAGGTATAGAAACCCTGACTAAGACAAATTGGTACCAGCATAGTGGGGTATTCCTGTGACAACCTGACCGTGTTTTGGGGAGGACTGTGGAAGGACTTTGGAACTTAGAGCTAGAATAGTCATTGGGATGTTAAGAGCTTTGTGGGATGTTCTGTAGGAGCTTGGAAGACAATATTGAGAACAGTGCAGAAGATGGAGGCCTGGCTTGTGAAATTTCAGAGGGAAGATTAAAGACTCTTATCAGGGCCATTGCTAATTTGATTTAAGATTCTGCGGTTTTGGTTAGCTGGTGCTGAAGAAATCAGCTGTGATTAACAAGATACCAGAACTACTAAAGCAAAATCTTTGCATTACTGGGACTATTGATGCTGGTTAGCTAGAGCTGGGAAATTGGCAGTGATTGGGAAGAGACCAGCATCAATGATGTGAAATCTTCTGAGAAGTGTTTTCTGAGAGCACAGAGGCTGTGTTCCAGAGATAGCCTGGGTTGTACCTTGTGCTGTGGCAGGACTTGGTAATGTGTAAGAGTCACCCAGGTGGTACTGGTTTTGAAGGCATGAAGGAGTCATGAAGAGCAGCTGAGGCCTGGGCACTGTGAGAGGCTGTGGAAGGCCATTGGTGAAGGTGCAGCCTCAGTTGCAATTGATGGCCCATGACTGAAGGGGTCATGCAAAGGAGGTGAGGCTTGGCACCATGAAGAGAGCCTATGAGAGGCTGTTGGTAAAGCCTAGTTGCAATGGAAGACAGCAGTGTTTCGGAGATGCCAGTACCATGAGAAGACCACCAAGAACAGCAGCAGCAGTGGAGTACAGGCATCTGGAGCCTAGAAGACAAGGTGTGTGCTACAAAGGGCAGAGCTGGAGAAGTGACCCAAGCCCTTGGAGGAATCCAGAAGATCGTGAGTGGATCCCAGACACTGGACAGTTGGAGTTTGATTTTGCTTTTGATTGTGACTGCGCCCTGATGTATTTTCCCTCCTAAAGTAAGAAGGTATTTTAGTGGAGCCCACAGTAGGAGACTTTTGATGGTAAAAAGACTTTGAATTCTAAGAGATTGGATATCTTTAAAGGGATTAAAATTTTAATATGTAAGAATTTGCAAAGACTGTGGGACTTTTTAAATTATTTAGATCTTGGGGATGAATAAAAAGGTAAGGGTTGAGGCTTAAAAGTGATGTATTTTGTGTCAAGTTGACAAGAGGTCAATTGTACTGGCTAGTTTTGTGTGTCAACTTGACACAAGCTGGAGTTATCACAGAGAAAGGAGCTTCAGTTGAGAAAATGCCTCCATGAGATCCAGGTGTAAGGCATTTTCTCAATTGGTTATCAAGGAGGGAGGGCCCCTTGTGGGTAGTACCATTTGTGGGCTGGTAGCCTTGGGCTCTGTAAGAAAGCCAGCTGAGTAAGCCAGGAGAAGCAAGCAAGCCAGTAAGAAACATCCCTCCATGGCCTCTGCATCAGCTCCTGCTTCCTGACCTGCTTGAGTTCCAGTCCTGACTTCCTTTGGTGATGAACAGCAATGTGGAAGTGTAAGCAGAGTAAACCCTTTCCTCCCTAACTTGCTTCTTGGTCATGATGTTTGTGCAGGAATAGAAATCCTGGCTAAGACTATGTCTGTTCACAGCAGTAAAACCCTAAGACAACCATGAATCAGATGATCAATTTTCTTTTTGGTAAGAAAAAAGTAGTTTTTAGTTGAACATAAATTTATAACTAAAAGAAAGTATATATGGCTTTATTCTTAGAGTTTATGGGGTAGGAGCAAGTAAGTCCTATCATGGTCCATTATCCTCTGTGAATCCTTTGAGCAGCTGCTCAGCACTAACATTATAGCCTCAGTGGGAAGACCAGAGCACAGCATGCTAGGTATTAAAAATGAAGTAAATATCAGGAAACTAGGAACATTTCACTCAATCTATATTCCTGCTCTGTGACATTAATCATTAGCCTCAAGATTTACCCTCTGCCTGCTGACTTTTTGCAAGGTTCTCCTAAAGCATAACAACAATCGTTTCATACTAGCCCTTTACAAGGAAGGGAGGATGCAAGAAACTGCACGACCTGCTCAATACAGCCTGTGGCTTTCAACCCTAGCCAGGTGGCAGAAAGGAGAGACGTCCCAGATTGGTGTACTTACTTGCTGGTTGTTAATACATAAATTGAAACATGTTCTTGCTAGTTTTTATTGCTATGTCAACACAGCACAAACCACAAGGGAACCCAGGATTCCGCTGTCTTATTTCACTCTACATATTCCTGAAGGGAAGAATTTTTTAGGCTCAAAATTCAGAACTTTCTAGTGTTATCTATGGATGCTGAAGAGGTATGAGGTGGTAGAAGAAGCAGACACAAGCAGGCACATATAACCTAGACATAGAAAGAGTGCAACTGCCATGGAACACAGGCATCTAGTTAGAAGGTCTGAAATCCTTAACATGCTAGAATAGTACACATCATTCCAACCATGTGTAAGGTTTACACCTTACCCCAATGTTATGAAGAAAAGGATTTCAGTTTTATTTATAACTTGCTATTCTGTTGGGAGCCGCCTGAGCACCCACATCCGCCATTACAAGATAGCGC
>JADRCH010000011.1:6605341-6644506 GCA_019843965.1 Rhynchomys soricoides | reverse complement strand
CAGTCATGGAGAATAGCTGTATTGTTACACTTGATACAGTCATGGAGTCTGTTGTTTACAGGACCTCCCTTTGTATCTTGGAGCTTTGTTCTCACCTTTTCCCATTTTTAGGAACATTGTCTGTGGTTGATATTTAATAATTATTTTCAATTAAAACAGAAAAAAGTGTCAGGCAGCCTGCTTCCCTCTGGAGCAGGTTACGATTAGAGGAAGTTTTATTTTTTTATTTTTGTTTTAAATCCAGCTCTTTGGTCAAAGGAGGAGAAAATTAGCTCATTAGATTATCAGACCAAACTTCTAATACTGCAACTCACTAAAAATCATGACCATATTAACTTTATGTAGCTATTTTATCCTGAAATAATTTAAAAGAATGAGAGTCAACAACTGCATTGCTACTGTGTATGACCAAAGACAAGGTTTGTATCTGTCTGCTTTTCTAAGTAGTTTTACCTTCTGGTCTCTGTTACACATGGTCAACTATAGATAAAAATGTTAACTGGGAAATTCCTGAGGCAAACACTTCATAATCTTAGAAAATACATTTCAAAATGACATGTTGTTGTGATTCTTTCATTTTGTTATTAATCTCTTACTGTGTCTATTAATGTCTTACTGTGTTTACAATTCCATTTTACCACAGGAAAAAATATCATATATCCAAGATTTGATGCTATGGATTTAAGTATCCACAGAATGAGCATCATTGACCATTTCTCCTGTGGACAAGGGGCACTACTGTGATTGACTTATTCTTACCACAAACACATAAGTTATCTGCCAGTGCAATTGTTTCTTGCAGAAATTATGCAAATACTTATCCACAGGCCTATGTTCTGCCCCACAAACTGAGGGTACAGAAATCAGTAAAGCACAACCCCTTATCCCAGGGAGCTTATAGCTTAAAAGGCATAATTACAATACATGATGTCATACAGGTAATGATTGGGATACACATAAACTCCCCTCTCTCTCTCTCTCTTTCTCTCTCTCTCTGTGGTGTGTGTGTGTGTGTGTGTGTGTGTGTGTGTCTGTCTGTCTGCTGATCTCTCCATCTGTCTCATGCATATTAGTGTGTGGCTAGAGCAATACTTTTCTATGCTTCTTCTATCAGCACCTGCTATATTGCCTTGAGACACAGTCTCTCATGAAACTGGAAGCTTGCCATTTGGGCTAGGCCAGCTTATCCACAAACTCTTGGGACCCATTTACGTACGTCCTCTAATGTTGTGATCATAGATACACAGAGTCAATGCTGGCTTTTTATGTGCTGCTGGGGATTTGAACTCCGATCCTCCTATTAGCAGAGCAAGTGCTCTTACTCATGGAACCAACTGTTTGCTCACCACATAGGTATTTTTGGTTTCTAATGTGTGCTTACATCATTAGGATAAAATACACTTAAATTGATCTGGCTACTTCAGTTTCTAGATAACCTTTTTTATATGATAAGGACCTAGTTTCGGACAATGGTTATTGGGAGTAGATATGAACAACCCGTGAGAAAAACAGAGGCTTGACAGCAACTGCTGTGTCTCTGAACTGCTCCTCCCTGTTCCTAAGCCTCAAAAACAAGAAACAATGGAAATGGTCTAGTGGGTCAAAACCAGAACGTCCAGGTAAGATTAAGGGCTGACTACATGAACTCCCTCCCACCCCACTTCCCCCCCAACCCCCTCCCCCCGCATATGGGTGGAAGCAACTGTTTCTTGGAATTCTTGCCATACAAGACAAAGCAAGTTAACAGGCTGGTGATGTCACCAGGTATACGGTCTAGCTTGTCCTGTGCTTCTGTGAGGTTAAAGAATGTTGTTCAGAGGACAAATGCTCTTGTCCTAGCCTGCTGTAACTGGACCTCAGGCAAATATCTTGTCTTATCTGTCACCACTGGTGTTTATCAGCTCTTTGGAGAGAACACCTATGACTCAAACTTTTGGCACCAAGGAGAAGATGTATCTACTAGACTGGTGGGGGACCTACCAATGGCACCTTGCTTTGATGTTCCTAGCAGCTCTTTGGCTCCCATATGTACCCTTTAGGGATTTGTTCAGTTAATAGATCTATCTCCTCTTTTAGCCTCTCTGTTAAGGAGTTGAAATAAACTTTATATCAAATATGGCATTCCTGAGGCTTTCCTTTGGTCTCTTGATAACCTATTCCATTGTCCTAGCCTGGTGATGCTGCGGGGTAATGTCACAGGCCTTAAGGACTGAGTTGATATGAGAGAGAGACTAATATAGCTCCTCACATGTTAACCCTCAGTATTTGGTAGCTCTGCAGATCAAGCCAACAAAAGTAGCAATAGTTAAATGGTACAAAGCCACTTGGAGCAGCAGTACTGAGGATGCTCAGGCTCTATGTCCTTCATAAAATCAAAGGCTCAACTCTAGTGACTAAGAAGGTATACACCCTATGGATATTGGTGTGGGCTTATGGCAGACCTCAGGTTCCTGGGGAGCTACTCTATGATGAACAGTCAAGGGAACATAAAATGTAGACGTGGTAGAGCTACAGGTCTCATCATCAGAGGTTGGACTCAAATGGGAACATTTATCTTTCTATGGCTGTGAGTAAAATGCTATTAGCATTTATTAACCTGTAATGAAAGGACATTTGTGTTTTAAAATTTTTAAAATTTTGTGTATATGTATGATGCAGAGGCCAGAGGTACAACAGGCAACTTCTTCTACTCTTCTCCACAGTATTTTTTGAGAGAGTGTCCCTTGATGAAAGCAGTACTCATCAATCTGGCTAGACTGGTTAAGTAGTTAGTGCCTGGGATTCTCCTACTTCAGGATTATAGACACATGCTAACATGCTTGACCTTTTACATGGATTCTGGAGATCTGAACTCAGGCCCTCATGCTTGTGCCTCTCCCTAGCTCCAATAATACAATAATAAATTTTCTCACACTGCTGTGATCTTTAAATATCTGGACGAACACTGATTTAGGTAAAAACGTATTTGTAATTGTTAGAACTTGATTCAGTTTTATTTGTTAGCAGACGACTTGCTCCACAGTTTCAATATTCTCTCAGTTTTGTAGTAACATGGGCATCTGGCAAATAATTACCACTTTTCATTTTGGGGACTTTAGTAGGAGTTGTTTATACCTTTGGGAAAATATAATTGATAACAAAATCCACTGTAACAGAGTAATATCATTTTATCAATCTATAGTGTCATTGATAACTTGAGGTGTGGATTCAAGAATCTAGTTTCTTAGTGATTGTGACTGGCAGCTTTGTCAACTCAGTTCAACCTAGAGTATCTGGGAAGTGCTTCAGTGAGGGATTGTCTACATTGTCTTGACCTTTGGGGGATATTGTCTTAATCAAGCTAATTGATGTGAGAAGGCCTGGCTCACTGTAAGGGGCACCATTCTCTAGGCATAGTGTCTGGAACTTTATAAAAGTAGAGAAAATGAACTGAGAACAAGTAAGCAAGCATGCATGCATGCATTTCTCTTCGCTCTTGACTGTGGATGAGATGTGACAAGCTGTTTGAAGTTCCTCTTGCCTTAACTTCCCCGTATTAATGGACAATAACTCAGAATTATGAGCTAAAATTGCTGAGTTGCTGTTTCTCAGTGTAGTTTATCACAGCAACAGAAATGAAACTAGAACAGTGACCTCATTAAACTTAGTTGAACCATGTATTAAAATATATACTCATTTTTAACATAAATTGTATATTTTACATTAGAACACTTTTCAAAAATACTGTTACACATGTGTGGAGAAGATATCACAATATTAATTAGCTTCAGGCTTCAGCATGGAGCACCACAGTGTGCATAATTTATATGGCATATTATAATGTTGTATACTATCATGTGACATAAAATTATAGATGTAAGTGACATTGTGGCTTAAGTGTTGGTAAGCTGTCTCCAAACTCTGAAAAGGTCTATAAATCATTCTATCCTTTTTAGTGGCATAAGATATGAGGGACATCCAGCTGTTAATTATTTTAGAGAGAAGATCATTACTTATGTGTTAAGTTGCGAAGGATGCTGCAGACCCTGGACCCTGGTAGGGATCACCACTTGTCCTAGGCTGTGTAGACCTCTTACAAGGTTTCATTTTCAAGGGAAGTTAAGAGGGTACCTTCTTACTGGCCTTTAGCAGAATCTTGTGGATCTCTTCTGCAGGACCATGGGTTCAGGAGCATCTCAGTCTCTTCCATGTGTCTCCTCTAACCCATATGCCCTTCCCATTCATGGTCCTGGAATCAAGCAGATATGTTGAACTTGAACACACAGGTTGGATGTCATTTGTTTCTTTACTCCAGTGCCTGATCCTTAGCATTTTCTATCTTTTACCTGCAGGCGAAGGTCTTTTTGTACTGCCAAGGGCAACCTCTGATTTGTGTTTTTAAAGCTGGTGACTAATTGTCACTATCTTCATAGTTCATTTTTAAAAAATGATCCAATAGATATCACTGTTATCAATAATATCACTAGCAGCAACCAATTAATTCAACTGTCTTTGTAATTACTTCTTCCTCTCTACTTCACAAATGCCTCTTCATAGTCCCTTGCACCAGTTACCAGAGTCCACGATCACCTCTGGTGAACAGTTGCCCTGTTCCAGCCTGCCAGTTACTTTCAGTGCTCTCTTTGGCTAAGCCCCTTCAAAAGGTCCACTGTAGAGGTGGTCCCAGGACCTCTCCCAGTACCACATCCTGGACTGAGTTTCCTGCAGACAGATCCCTCCATGGAGATTACATGTATTTGGGAGCATTCCAGAGTAGCGCCTCTCCAGAACCTAGAAAAGAACATTGGCAAGAGAAACTGGCTGCGGCAGAGATCAAGGCAGATCCCGTGGCAGGGGCTATGCAAATGAACGACACTTCAGATATGCTCACTTGAAGTAAGAGTCTGGAGACTCTGCAGCTCCATGGTAACAGGTAAGTAGACATGAACAACCCTTAAAGACCGGACATGACCTTGGGTGCTGATGGGCCCAAAGTAATTCTCAGAGAAGGCTGTAGCTGAGAGCCGCAGTTTGCTGCTGTCGTCTAGCAGTGCCTCCAAGTGGGAGAAGCCGAATGCTCCATTGAAGCAATTGGCGTCGAGCCTGGTCTTCCAGATGTATGAGTACTTTTTTGTGCAAGTTCTTGATCTTCTGTTGGTAAATGTCAGCCTCAGCTACTGCTTCTACAGAACGGAAAGCTCCAGCTGCCCTGACACCAGAGACATAGTAGGCCAGACAGTTAACACCTTCAGAGTCACTGCCCAGCAGCAACTGCTTCTGCTGCTGAGGTTTTTGCACCGCCATCTTTAAACAGCCCAGCACTCCTTACTGAATCTCTTCTCTCTTTCTCATGGTGCTCCCTAAGCTTTGACAAGTGTGCCAAGGTCACAATGGGCATTTGCCGAGCCCATATGTTTTATTCATGACTAATATTCATATATTGTATATTTAGGTACAAAATAGTCTCAATATATTCATTAAATAAAAAGATGATAATGGGCACATTTGACAAAATGTATTATTTCTTTATGCATTTAAATGAGTTAAATTTACTGTATGATAGTTTTCAATAAAATTGGTTAAAGTAGTTTCAACTTAGAGAAATAAAAGACAAAAGTGTACAGTCTAGTGAATCTCTATTAAGCACAGAAGATTTTCTATCACTAGGATGAGACTCTAGTTACTAATTAGGTTATTCTTTGCAGGAAGATTACATTTCTGGTGCAAACAAGCTAATGTAGCAACTCAGGCTGGATGCTTCTTTAATTGGTTTATTGGTTCCTCTCAGCTGCTTCGATTACTCGGAGGATACTTTGAGTTATGTTTAATTTTAATATTAAGCATGATATCAAATTTTCTCGGAAACTGAGCCTTGATCATATTGATCATATCCATAGAAATCAGTGTACAGCAGAGAGCATCCTGTTTTGATACCTCCATTTTCTTGGGGTTGGAAGTAATGTGATTTTAATAAGAAAATTTTGATGTGTATTTGCTTAAATTATCCGGCTCTAAAATGTACTGTGTTAATGACTACACATAATACCATTTGAAGTTGTGACATTTAGTTTGGAAATACAAAATGATATCTAGTTCAAAGAATCAATGCTGAAGCCAGGCCTGGCAGTTTACACCTATAGCCCCAGGTACTTGGAATGTAGAGCTAGGAGAAGTCTTTGAGCCATGGAGTTCAGAACCAGCAAGGGAAGCACCCTGAGAACCCATTGCTCTAAGCAACAACAGTGATAAAATCAACAATTAGATTTTGAAAGTGTTCCATGAGAGACATTGACGAGGTTTCCTCTTGTTAACATTTGAGTGTGTGTGCCCAAGGAGGAATGTGTACCCAGGTAGGTCACAAGAAGGCATTGGCTTCCCCTAATGCTGTAGGTATTGGGTGGTGAGCCTGCCCAAGTCGGTGTGGGGCACTGAATTCCTTACATTAGCAAGAGCAGTAGGAACTGATAACTCATGAGCTATCTCTCCAGCCCATTGACTCGGTTTTCTAGAACATTGTTTCCAATATTCTGTCTCATTCTAAAAAGATAACAAGCTGTATCTGATCTTTCAAATGTTTGTAGTAATAATATTATACATATTACTTATTAAACCTGCACATGGAAATGATTTCCCTTATGCTGTTTTTCTTGAACATCTTACATCTTTTAGAAAATTTTTTGAGATTATTATAAAATTCCATCATCTCTCCCTTTCCTTCCTTTAAGTCCTAATAAAACTCTATGCTGTTCATCTTTCTCTTCCCAGCCTTACCACAGCTCTGCCATCGTGTGAAAGCATGTTCGCTGAATGAAGGGGAACAGAATGAGCTGGTCTGTGTCTCTAGGGACTCCCCAGAGGAGACTAGAAGTCTCAATGCAAGTTGACATAATAGAAAACAAAGCTCTTTGCAGAGAGATGGCAGTAACCTGTTCCACACTGTGAAGCCAAGGAAGACCTAGAACTTAGGACTAAGCACTCAAATTCATTTGTCTTTCAACTGTCAGATACTGTCTTCATGTGCAGTTATTTACTAGATAAGCATTTACTGGGTCATCCTAAACTAGTTTGTACTATACTTTGGCCACTATCAGATATAATCGTAAATATTGGAGAGAATATGACCAATAGTACACAAACCTTGCTCTCACACGTGAGTGTGAGCAGAAGAGCACACATGGAGCCATTACTACATCTTACTTTTCTTACAAAAGTAATTACAGAAAGGATTTAAAAAATAACGTATTCAGTTAATCTGCATCACAGTGTTTGTTAGCTGAAAGCAACCAGTCTGTCTTAGTCAGGGTTTCTGTTCCTGCACAGACATCATGACCAAGATGCAAGTTGGGGAGGAAAGGGTTTGTTGAGCTTACACTTCCATGCTGCTGTTCATCATGAAAGGAAGTCAGGACTGGAACTCAAGCAGGTCAGGAAGCAGGAGCTGATGCAGAGGCCATGGGGGAATGCTGCTTATGGGCTTGCTTGCTTCCCCTGACTTGCTCAGCCTGCTTTCTTATAGAACCCAAGACTACCAGCCCAGGGATGGTACCACCCACAATGCCCCCTCCCTCCTTGATCACTAATTGAGAAAATGCCTTACACCTGGATCTCATGGAGGCATTTTTCTCAACTGAAGCTCCTTTCTTTGTGATAACTCCAGCTTGTGTCAAGTTGACACACAGAACAAGCCAGTAAACAGTTTCTATCTCTGGTTTCCATAAATATATGTACACATCCGTGCATACATGGGGCAGGGGACAGAAAGGGTGGGAGAGCTGGCTGTCTCATCATTTCAAATATGTGCATATACTCATGACACAGGGTGGAACCTAGATCAGAGGTGTCAGGGACAAAAAATGGGAGTCCACCCTTTCTCAGACAGATCTTCAGTCTCCATTACTTAGTGTGAGCAATAACGATATGGACACAACAAATTGTGACTTATTCTATCAATATAATAAATTATCATGCTAATAATAGAAAAGAAATGGGTTAAAGGGGTTTGAGAAACCCAGGATTATTGGTATGTATTAAGAAAAAGTCTCCAAAGAAGCTATGCATGATCCGTGTTCACAAATTCTCAGCCCCTCATATCTTCAACAATGTCAAAGGTTAACAGTATTTTCACTTTGAACTTGTGATCTATACATGTTTCATTGTTTATATCCATGCATCATGAATATATTCACATCTGAAGAAATTTTTATTTTATGTGTAGAGGTATTTTGCCTGCATGTGTATTTGTGCAATCTTGGTTTCTCTTTTGATACATTTCCCAGATTTGGCTCTGAATGCTTTCCCGTAACTTTATGATATCAGCTTAGGCAATCCAACAGTAACCAATCCACACATCTGACTGCCTCCCAAGAAGGAAAAGAATCCTGCTGATGGTCCGCCCCATGCTCCTGTCACTGTTTCTAATCATATCTTCCCATCACCCATATATTTACTTAGTACTACATTTGAAAATTATTATGAGAGTATTTGTTAAGATTATAATTCTTTCCTGAAAATTTCCCGATATTATGATTAAAATTTGAAAACTATATACAAATCAATTCAACATATGTACCTTTTATTTGGAGACATTTGTCTTATATATGGGCTTTTTCTGGGGTTTCTTATGCATTTAATAGCAGATAAAATGTGGAAAGATTTTCACTTCTGCTATAATATGGACCTTATATCATCAATTCAGATAATCTGATATTTCCTCTTATTTATTACTTTCAGTTATTCCTTATATGTGTGCACATCTGCGTATATATGCCTGTGTGTGCATGTGTGTGTGTGTGTATACATGCATGCACATGCAGGCGGAGGCCAGGGAACAATCTCAAGTGTTGTTCTTCAAGAGCAGTATGCATTGTTCGGTGCAGTCTTTCCCAATGGTGTGGGATTCATTGAGTCAGCTCTGCTGGCTGCACAGTGAGCCACGGATCCTCCTGTTCCCACCTCCTCAGAGCTGAGATTACAGATAAGTGCCACCACACTTGGCTTTTTTACTCAGACTCTGGAGAATGAACTGAGGTCCTCATGCTTGCCCAACAAGCAATTTTATCAATGAAGCTATCTCTTCAATCTGATTTTTTATTTTAATGGCAGCATATGGTTCTAATATGTAGCTGGGAAGATTCTTCTGGCTTCATGCAATCTTGTAATAAAATTGCGTGATAATTAACTTACTCATAAATCTTTTCTTGCAGTTGGGATAGTTTTAAAATTTAGTGTTTCCATGTACATAAACTCAGATGTCTTAAAATATTTTTGCCATTTTCTCAAGATGTAATTTATTTTATATATATATATATATATATATATATATATATATATATATATATGCTTGCTTGCATGTTTATATGTGCCTGGTGCCCAGGGATGATACAAAAGGTTGTTAGATCCCTTGAAACTGAAGTTATGGATAGTTGCCAGCCACCATGTGGTGATTAGAACCAAACCCTGGTCATAAGTCAGTAAGAATAGCAAGTGCTCTTAATTCTTGAGCCAGGCTCCAGCCCTACTCACAAGATTTCTCCACTGAATCTTTGCTTCAAATCTCATTTTAATTAAAGTTTTATTGTAATTTATTTTATTAATTAAATTTTTTCTTTGACAATTTTATACAGGTATTTGATACATTCTATTTACTCTCAGCCCACCCTCTCTTAGCTTCCTTTTGCCTCAGTTGGCCCTCTTATCCACCATGCCCCTACTGTTCTGTTTTCCATTTCTGTGGTGTTTTGTTTTACTATCTACTGAGTTTAACCAGGCCAGTCAGGATGACCATACCTGTGGAACTAGACAGTGAAGCCTAATGGGCACAGCATGGTCACACATGTGAAGATAATGACCCACCGTCTCCCAGAATCTACCCATCTTCCTTAAGGTCATTACAACAAACTGTAAGTCTATTAAGGCCCTTTAAAGGTTTATTTCTAGGTACTTTGCACTTTTGTTGGCCTTATAGATGATGTCTAATAGACATTATGTTTTATTTGTTTGTGTAGGTATGTGTAAATATTATTGGCTTTATCTATTTACCATTCTAATGATTATACTGAAGGCTTTCTGGATAATGACAGTGTCTGTGGCTAATCACATTTTTCTATTTATTTGTTTACCCTCTTGCTTGTCTTATCTTGCAAGGTGAAATCATACTTAGCTTGGCCACGGATGAGTCTTAAAAATATGTTACCTCTCATTAGAATGTTGGAAATTTAGGGCACTGCTCTATGAGGTGAATGGACTTTCGTTGAACCGATTCAGAATCTCACGACTGTTTGTTCTGCAGTCACTCTCTGTAGAGAACACAGGGAATTGAGTTCCTGAGTGTATCTATCTCAGGAAACACAAAAACTTTCATAGTTTCTTTTTTGAACTTAGGAAGTAACATTATAGTTTTAAATTCGCCCAGTAGACACAAAAACTTTCATAGTTTCTTTTTTGAACTTAGGAAGTAACATAGTTTCTCTTTCTCTTCCCATTTCTCTTTTAAGGAAATTCACTTGACAGAATATTTATTTACTTAATCCAATTTTAAATAAGTATAAGAATATTATCATTGCATAAAAACTGCCTGATTGAATTATCCTTTCCTACCTCAAGACTGTTCCAAAAGCTTCTTCGCTTTCTTTTCCTAAGTCCTCTTCGCCTTGCTTTCCACATTCTGATCTCCCACCTCTTCCTTCAGAACTTCTTTTTGTTTCAAAATTACATTTATCTGCTTGAACATCACTGTTTCAGATAGCCCTTCAGTAGCCATTGAGGTGTAGGGATTCCCAGACTCTAGCCTTCAGAGATTACTCCAGTGCTCACTGAGAAATGACTGTGTGTCTGGTGCTGCTGTAGGTACAGGAGCTTTGCAAGCAGATATGAATATTTGCCAATCTTTGATGGCTGGATTACCTAACAACAAGTGCTGACAGGGAGTGCATCTGCCCATTGTTTTCTCCAGAGTCTAGCATGTACCTGGAATGTAATTCTTTGAATACTCATTGAATACAAAAACCCAAGCAAGGGAGAAGGCAATTACACTTTCACCTTTGTGGCTTAAATTACAGCCATAGATTCATCCCACCCTCTTTGCCTCAAATTAATGTCTAGGCCTAGCAGAATCAGAAGTCTTGGGGCTCATTAGAAGTAGAAAATCTCCAGTCTTACAACTCCCAAATCTGCATGTTAACAAAATCCTTAGGTATTTGTGTAACACTATTGTTCTTTCTCCCTGATGCTTTCTGGATTGCTTGATCTAGTACTCTTTCATGAATTTAATCTTCTTAGGCTGTTCCTAACTCTTTCCTAAACCCCTAAAATTGTTCCTATGTCCAGGTCTTTGCAGTTTGTAATATATGCCAAGTGTACTGGGGATCAAGGAAGATTGCTTGTTTTCCTGTTCAAGGGCCATAGTCCCCTTCAGGAGCACCACCAGTCCAGGCTAGAAAGGCTCGAAACTCTATTTGTTTCACCAAGAACATGTTGTGAGTTTGAGCAGAACTGCATATAAACTCTCCATGGTTTATATGACAAAATCATTGGAAATCACTCATTTGCATAGAGTGCACAGGGTTCAATATCTTTGTTCTGTATTTGCTTCAAAGTAATGTACATGTGACATGTGACTTTCATTGTGTGTAGGGTGCCTCAGATGTTAATTAGATCACATGTCCAAACACACACACACACACACACACACACAGAGAGAGAGAGAGAGAGAGAGAGAGAGACCTGTGTGTGTGTGTCTTCAGGCAGCCATTTAGAGCAAAGGAAGACAAAACATAAGACTCCTTCAAACCCACCCTGCTGCATTTAAGAAGTCTCTTTAGAAACCTCGTACACACTTTGTGTTTTCTATCATTGACTGGAAACGATTTCAAACAGCCTGTAAAAGAGGCTGACACACGAAACAGGTCTGGGTTGCGGTGTCCTCAGCCAAGAATGTCTTGTTTATTTTTCTTAAAAATATATTTTTTAGGAAACTAATAATTCTTGTTATACAAAGCATGAAAATTGCCCAAATTCATTAACGTGTGCATGTGTCTGTTACTTGTAGCTGAATCCGGGCTCTTCTAGGACTCATTAGTGCCGCTATATTTTCTCATGAAAGTGTTGCTCTTTTCCAGTCTCTATCCATCAAGGGGGTGCAGATGTGCTCCAAATTGCTCACAAATTTCCAAAGCTACTTCAAGAATACTCATTAGTATTCTCCTCTGCAATCCCTTGTTCTCAGGAGCCATTAGATGATTCAGGTGCATCACACCTGCTGTCTGCCACCATCTAGCTGAATCTCTTGCATAGCTATATAAAGGTCAGGGGCTCTTCTTCCAACCCAGTGTCGACCATCATACCTGTGGTGTCATGCTCTCAAAGAACTGGTGTCTAAAGTGTGGTTCTGGGATCTGAGGTTTATAGAGGTTTATACAGTGCTTATAATAACTCTGAAGTGCCAATCTCATTTTGCTGTTTACTTAGCTACTTGATGTGGGTGTCATAACAATGGATCAGTAGCAGATATGAGAAAGGCTGCTGTCTCCCATTAGGTTGGATATTTTTGTTTTAAAAGTGTTATTTTTCTTGAAACGTTATTTTGTGTCTCTATGGAAAGATTTATTATTACTATGAAATTAATGAATGGAAAGTTTTATAATTATTAATTTGTCCATTTAAACTCATAAAGTAAACAAAATAAACACAGGCAAAAGTTTTGTAAGCCTCTGATTGTTTTAAGCAAGTAAAGTTTTCCTGAGACCAGAAAATTTAAGAAATGCTGAGCCAGCACAAAAGAATAAACAAGTGCTTACATTTTTTAAACGAGATAACGAAAGGGAGGAAAGTTAACACCTGAGACTTCATTTCTCAGACTGTGGAAAATGCACTCATTTATAACACATAGTGGAGGAACAAAGGAGAAAGCCCATGGTGGATGTTCTGGCTCTAGTGCCCAGTGTAGGTAACATCCTGGCAACACCTCCAATGAGGGATCTCAAGGCTACCTCAGGCTCTTCATGTTTAACAAGAAATTCCACTCTTTTCTCCCCAAACAACTTCAAGTTTCTCCCAGAAAATAATACTCCTAATTGCCATTTAAAAATATTTTAAAAGCTAGTTTATTTTAGTCATCATGCCACTTCTTCCATTTCTATGCTGAGTAACTTACCAAGCTCTGCCATCGCTAGCTTTGTAGCAGCTCTTAAAATTGTCACCTCACCTCAGGTCTCAGTATCACTTCAAGGTCTCGATGTCTGATATCCTGTGACTGGCCGTTTACATCGCTGTCTCTAGTCTCACCCTTAATTCTGTATTCCGAAGATCACTCAAATTTTTCTTTCTGAAGCATGGAATTATATCATCTCTTCATTAAAATATTTCATGGACTCCATATTTGCATCAAGGTCAAGTATGAACTCATGGAAATAGAGCACATTTAGTATCCAGAAGTGATTTACTCAAGATACGTTAACAATATAATCATTATCATCCTCTTTGTCTAAGTGTGTGTGTGTGTGTTTGTGTGTGCGCGCGTGTGTGTGCATGTACACCAGAGCTCAATCACAGGTGTTGTTTCTCAGGAGACATCCACATTTTATTACTGTTATTATTATTGTCATTATTAATATTAATATGTTAATGAGACATGGCCTCTCCCTGGCCTGGGCTTGCTAATTAGTCTGGCCAGCCACAGGAACCTGCCAGTCTCTACTCCCCTGTGCTGAGATGTAAGCATGTCACCCACCTTGCCTGGAGTTTTGTGTGGCCATCAGACTCAGGTACTCAACATGGTAAGTACTTCACTGACATAACTACCTCACTATTAGCCCCTGTGATCCCCCTTTTAAGGCAAATGAAGACTCAGGAAGGTGAGACGGTATGTCTGATTTTTCAGTCAAGAAATAAGTCCACTGTGCACTTTAAAATAAAGGATCAATCACAGAGTGCACAGGCATAGATTATGAGTTTTCAGCGAACAAGAGTCTGAGAAAGAAAAGGGAAAGATGGACCTGGGAAGTAGTAGGTCAGTCAGTGTGCAAACGCCAAGCATATGAGACCCCACATGGACGGTGAAGTGCCCTCTAGAATGTCCTTGGGAAGCTTGAATCTGGTCGCAGCTGTATCAGGTGTCTGGTCATGGTCAAAGCGCCACTCCTAGCTAGAGAAGCTTGAGCTGAGAAGAGCTGAAAGTGGAATCGATTTGAGTGAGGAGTGAGGAGAAGCTGGGGCCCTCTAGTGCCCCTGACTCCCCCCCCTCATTATTCCTTAACCGCGGAGATTCCCCCCTCGCCCCCCCCCATTACTCCTAAACCGCGGGGATTTCAGAGCGTAATGGCTGCTGGGTCTCTTCCATCTCTTGTCCAAGTTCCTTATTTGGTCAATGCTAACAGACCGATTCAAGGAAAGAGAATGTGAAATCTGATTCCCAGGTTAGCCAGGTTATGAATGAATCTGCAGTCCTCAAATCTTCAAGACACAGCACGTATGGAGTCTGACCAGGACTTGAACCCAGGCAGCCTGGCCCAGATTCCCTCATTGCCTAATATTTGTGGCTTCACATTCGGCCTCTGGAGGACTTTACATAGCTGAGTTTCCACAGCCTCCTGTAGGCCAGCCTCTCCTTTAGCCTCCAAGAGCTGTGGGAACCTGACTCTGTGGTGCCCTTTTGTACCATTCCTCCACCGGATGCTATGCTGTGTCTGTCCTCATGTGGTATTTACTCTTTTGATCTTAGCTAAGCTGTTGTTGTCTCCAGAACAAAATCCTTGGCTCGCATATAACATATAATGTGTATGCTCCTTGAGACTCAGCACGAAGCCCTTTCGAGGACAGAGGACCATAAGTACATACAGTATCTATACTTAGAAATCAAATTGTAAGTGAAGAATCACATTCCTTAGTGACTGTTTATTAATTCATTGAACTTCCTTTCTGGACTATAAACTCAATTAAGAGAAAAATTCTTGTCTTTAATGTTTCCTCAGTATCTAGAGGGTGTAAAATTCGTTGAATTAATGATGCCTGGAGTTCAGATAATTGAACTTGTTTTCTGTGTGGTTGTTAAGTACAGAGAGAAAAGACTCATGAAAATTGACTCGCATGCCTTCTTTTCAGATGGTTACTAAGGGAAAGTCATGCCATGAAATTCTAGAGTTTGCTTTTCTTGCTCTGATTTTGGTGACATCACAGTAAAGCTGATTTCTTAAAGGTTTCAGTGATGCCCTGCAATACAGAGGTGAGTAAATGGTCCCTGCTACTTGGGGAGGGGCAGGATGCCATCTCCTGCAGGCTATCCTGTTAGACCCGACAGCTGGGAGAGTGTGTTCACCAGCTGTACTGTCTTTAAGATCAGATAAAGCCCAGGCGATAAGGTCGTATGGTGTTCACTCACAAGGGGACTACGGTCCAGATGTAATAGAGACTGAAAACACATTGGTTTCAATAGTAGAAGAAAAGTAAGAGAATCCTTAATCTTGTAAATCCAGCATGGAAAACAGTGAAGGAAGGAATGACAAGAACTGGACCAGGGTCTAGAGAAAGCTTTGTATGTACGATGGCTGTATTGGCATGCTGCACGTGAGGGAAATAAAAGTCTACGAAGGGCAGAATCAACAGTATTCGCCCCCTAAGCAAACATTAGGAGAGCTAAGTCTTTGAGAAATAAAGGAGGAAGTCTTAATTGGAAAGCTTGTGAATCTGGGTTCTGTTTGTATTTGCTTATGAAGGATAATTGTTATGTAGAGTTTATACCCTGCATAGGTGTGTCGGTCAAAGCAAGTGTTGAACAGGCTGGCATGAAACCCAAGATGCTTCTGATAGGCACACATTGTGGAGTTAAAATGCTGAGCGTTTTGTTAAACAAACAGCTATGGCTAAAGTAGAAGTGTAAACAGCTTCATAACTCACGATACATATTTTTCCCCTGTTGCAATTGTTATTTTTCCTCTTTCACAGTAAAGTCCATATGACATCTACAAACAAGATCTGAGCTAAAGGATTTGGTAAGACCTTGCTTTACAAGAAAACAGGATATGTGTGTGTGTGTGTGTGTGTGTGTGTGTATGTTTGTGTGTGTGTCTGATAGGGAGAACCACTGCAAAGTCTTGTGATTTACTGTTCACAGAATTCTCTAATCCTCGAGAACTACACGTCTGGTTATGGGGGCAACGCAACTCTTTGGGTCTTTTTCCACTTCCAGATCTGTTCTTCTTACCTTGACATAGTCTTCACTTTCTTTCTATACTTGAGTCTGGTATCAGGTATTCCAGTTGTACCACATTTCAATGTAGATGTTCTGTGTGGAATACGGCTGAGTTCAGTGAGCTCTGATCATGGCTACACATGAGCGTCTGATTTTTCTTATGTGTATGATATGTATAGAATGTGTAAATACACATGTATATGTTTGGGGGGATGTCAGAGGTTGGAGATGGATTGGGGGTCATCCTGGGTTGCTTATCACCTTATTTGTTGTGTCTAGGTCTATCACTTGAACCCAGAAACCACTAATCTAGGTGACTTGCTTGCTCTGAAATTCTGGAAGGCTGCCATACTTGTTCCCCATACAGTAAACATGAACAACACACACACACACACACACACACTACACCATACACCATACACCATATATAATGTTAATTTTTTTGTTTGTTTGGTATGTAATAGAAATGTGTTTGAGAAGACAAGTTTATGTTTACTTTGTCATAAGAGGTCTTGACAGGTTGACAGGTGAAATAGTAATCCTAGAATCGATAGACATGGTCACCTTACGTCCTTGTCATTCCCATGTTATCAAATCCATGCTACACTCATTCATATATATATATGTATACACACACACATATACATAATCATACACACAGAGGTGGGGTTTAATCTTGGGTCTGGCCCAAAGCTGATTCCATAAGCCAGTAAAGTGTTTGCCTTACAAGCATGAAACCTTGAGCTCAAACCCACAGGAAAAACCATGCACGTGGTGTTGTGTGGTTGTAAATGTCCGGTGCTGGAGAAAAGAACTGGAAACCTATGTCTCACTGGTCAGCCAGCCTAGCCTTCTCGGAGAGCCTCCGGTCAATAAGGACTGCCCCTCCTCAGAAATAAAAACAAAGCGAAGCTACAGAGACTGAGGGGTGGTACCTGAGGTTGTCCTCTGACTTCCACAGGCACCTGGATCCACATATACATGAGCACTTACATGAACGAACACACACACACACACACACACACACACACACACACACACAATGTAAAGCCTGTGTTCAGACAAGAATGCTCTGTTGAAGTGACTGCTTTCTCAGCATTGCATGACTTGGTAGCCAACTTTCACCTTGTGCAGATAATAATTCTTGAAATTAGGCAATTTTATAACACCGCTTTTACTCCAAATAGAACTTCCTACGTTTGAGTAAATATACCTTATCTGTGCTCTGCTCACGGTACACCAACCCAAAGCACTCCTCGGGTATGTGGGTGCCATCAGAGCTATACTGTGCCCCCCTTTAACCTTAACAGTGAAGTAAATACCTTGTGCCCCACCTCCTGCTTTAAAAATTAAGTTCTTATAAATCTAGAACAAAACTCTGCTTATCTTGCTGCCTCTACAACCGGTTTGTAAGATTTTAATTGTTGTCCCAAAACTCTCCCTTCGAAGTGGTGGTAAACACTGGCCTCATGATTCTAACAGAGCTGTGAAGTTAATTGTCAAGATATGTCACATGACTAGTATGTGCCAGCCACAGTACTACACACCGAGACTGTAGGAAGGCATAAAGTATGTAAGAGTAATAATGGAAAATAGACAGTATTTCCCTAAGTTTGGTGCAGAATAAAGTCGGGAGAGATATTTTAGGGTAGAAGACTTAGCTGGGGTCTGACCAAAGAGCGTTAGACCACAAAAGAAAGAGTAGCAGGCTGGGCCGTATGGATGGCAAAGCAGCTGAGGGGGTGGGCGAGACTGTAGAGATGGTCGACAGCAGTCTGCAGGCTCGCTGTCTTCAAGAGGAGATGTGGCGGCCAGAGTAGGGTGGCCCTCAAGGTCCTCCTGAGGTTCGTGCAGCTACTCACAGGCACAAGAGAAGGTTTCCAGTTAGTGAGTTAGAATCTGACCCTTTACATCCCATGCCCTGTTAACTTAGTATGTATTTACCTCCACTTAAAGAACAGTATTACCTAACAAAATCACAGATCTGACCTGTGTATTTGCAACAGAATTCTGTCTCAAAGACAAAATGTGTATTTAGAATATGGTCTCCTCCCATCATCCCCTCCTCCGTTTCTGTGTGTGTGGAGGGGGTGGGGATGTTTGTTTGTATGTTTAGTTGCCTGAAAACCATCTTCCTCCCTCTTCTGATCCTTTTTTGCTTTCACTTTGGTACTTTAAGATTCATTTTTATGATAGTACCATTAAACTTCTAGAATTCACGGAATACTTAAGTTTTCTTCTGCATCATCCTCCAAATGATACCATATCAGTGATTTTGGTGGCATGGATGCCCACATAGATGGATGCCCACATAGCTGTCCATACTAAAATATCAACACTTGCAAATTGTATCATAGGATACATATTCATATTACATATGTAATATAATATATATAACAGATAACATTACATAGGATACATATTATATCATAGGATATCATATTCAGTGCATAGGATAAGCATAGGGTTAGAATATGTCCCCTGGGGTTGGATTCACTTGTCAGCATAATACACCTGGAAAGAGGGAACTTCAACTGAGAAGTTTTTCCCATTGAACTTGCCTGTGAACATTTTCTTGATTGCTTATTGATGTTGGAGTGTCCAGCAGACTGTGGTGAATGGCCTCCCTGGGCAGATGGGCCTGCGCTACATAGGAAAGACAGCTGAACATGAACCTGAAGGAAGTCAGTGAGAAGCTATGCTCTGTGCTTTCGCCCTGGTTCCAACCTTTAGGTTTTTGTCTTGGCTTTCTTCCTTGTAAGTAAAACAAACATTTTCCTCTCCAGATTGCTTCTGGTCATGGCATTTATCACAGGAACAGAAAATGACGCAGAGAAAATGTCAACAGTGTTGCAAAAACGGCTTCTTACTGTTGACATGTTCATAATCAGAATTGTTATTTGAGGCTAGCATTATCGTAAGGCCTGTCCCCCTTGCTTTTAAATATCATGGCTTGAACACACAGGGTCTTGTACACGTTAGGCAAGGGCTCTACTACTGAGTCCCTACCCAAACCTTCCACCCCCCCAACCCTCCTTGATACAAGGTCTCATTATGTTGCTCAGGCTAGTCTTGAACCCATAATCCTCTTACCTCAGGCTTTGGAGTATTTAGCATTACAGGCTTGTGCCACGACCAGGCCAGCTGTTAAAGCAATGAGGCAGAGTTTGAGTCCTCCAACTTTCAAACACTTGGACTAACTTAGAATAAGATTCTGAGCCCCATTCTTTCCCAGTGTTGGAGGCAGAGTGCTGCTGTCCCTGTGAGTCTGTGATGTTTGTGCTTTTATTTTCCAGGTCAAGAGGAAACTGCTCTGTATACTTCTTCTCGAGGCACACATTGTAAATATACCGTGAGTCAGGGAGAACAGGGAGACATCCAAACTGGCAATCACTGGAGAAGGAAAAAGTCATCAGGAACATGAGACACTAAAGAAACAGATGTAAGAGCGACTTTTTATAAGTTTTGTTACAGAATTTTTTCCTAATTCTCCACTTTTAGGAATTATGTAGGTGTACGGAGCAGCTTGGTCCAGGAAAAAAAAAAACAAATTTGGTTTTAGAAATTGAAAAAGATTCGAGGGCGCGGTGTGGTGGTAAGTGCCTGAAAACCCAGGAGGCAGAGGTGGGTGATGGTGGGTGACGGTTCCAGCTCAGCCTGGGCAGCCCCACCTCAGACCGAAAAGCAGAACAGGGAAGAAGGGCATCTTAGAGGGAATACTACAGACACGACATTTTATCCAAATGTAATTTAAAGAAAATGAAATCCCTTTTGTCTTTATATTTCATGGTTTTTTTTCCCCATAGCTAATGGTTTACTTCTATTTAAAATGCAGACATTTAAAATTCTAGTTTCCCTTAAGGCAACTTAATTTGTCATAGGAGTATAAATCCCATGTTATTTATTAGTGTGTAAGTGAGGTGGCTTTATTATAAAATCAAATAAGATCAGAAGAAAATAGCAAAGACTTTGGAATATAAGAGTCACTGGATGATGGTTTCATGTGTTTGTTTTTTATAGTAATTTTATAGAAGTGAGGGAAAATACAAAATACGCACCAAGAAGGACAGCATGCTGGGTGAATATTTCAAGATTATTACTGATATATTTGTCAGAGTGAATTACAATAATATATCAATTCAAATGAAATTCTATCAGATAAAGAATAACCCTTTATACTTAACATCAGCCTTTCACATGTTACATATAAAATGTAACTAACTTAATTTAATTGATGTTCTTTAAAATATTTCATGCTACTTATTTGTAGTACATACTAATAAAACATCATGGGGACTTGGTGACCTGGAGTTCTCTGGACTGCCTTTCTTCCCACTCGAGGAGTGCCCTGTACATAACTCATCCTTACTTCTGAGCCTGGGCTCCTTCTGTTTTCTCAAGCAATGGGTTATAAAACAGAGGGGGGGAGGGGGAGGGGGAGGGAGAGGGAGAGGAGAGGGAGAGAGAGGGAGAAAGGAGAGGAAGAGAAAGGAGGAAGGGAAGGGGGAGGGGAAGGGGGAGAGGAAGGGGGGAGGGGAAGGGGGAGAGGAAGGGGGGAGGGGAAGGGGGGTGTAAAGCAGCAAAAGATCCCTCAGAAAGTCTGGCACACTCTGAAGTTGCACAGGCCACTGCCTGCATCCCCAGCAACTATGCTAAACTGCTAGCTGCTGGGAGCCCAGGGAAAGCCCATAATTGAATGACAGGGGACTCAGTGTTCCTTATATTCTGTTCATTGTTAGATCAAGCCCATATATTCTTTTAGTTCCACAATCTTTAGCTTTTCTGGTCACTGGATACTTGAAAAATGTCCCCACTGCTCCTGAAGCAGTCAGAACATTGACTGAGGCTGAGATGCTGCAGCCAGACTGTCTGGTCTCCCATCCCCCCTCTTGTCTGCTCTAGCCTGGCCTTGTGGATGGTATCAAGCTTCTCTTAGCCATTCTTTCCTCATTTGTAAAGTGGGACTAAAATAATGCTCACTTGAGGTTTCAGTTTGCTGATGAATCTGATCTACTTAGTGGCTGGAATGAGCTGGAAACTTCGCTTTTGTTATAGACGCTATCTATACATTGCCCAGTCACATGCTTTTGTATTAATGAGCACGTTCTTAATTTTACTATAGTTGTGAGGTTGACCCTTTATGTTGGATGCATAAAGTCAAAGTACAGTAATGGTCTGCTAGACTATACCAGGAAAAATGTTTTTTCCTTTCTGTTGAAATATTTCCTTCATCTGATTTCTAAAGCAAGACGTATTCTTTTATTTCATGGCTAGCGATAAAATAGTTCCAAAGCACAGGGTTGTAGAGATGGTTATGAACATCCTGCTCTTGCAGGGGACCTGAGCTGGACTTCCAGTATCCACATTAGGCAGCCTGTAACTCAAGAACTGTGGGAATCTGGTGGCCTCCACAGGCACTGTCACTTGTGTGCATATGTCCACACAAAACACACACAGGCATACAGATAATGACAGATCTTGAAGAAGCATCTACTTTAGGATGTTACTAACATGGTATGTCTTGAGTTTATGATAAAATATTAATTGTGTAAGGCATTTATAATCTAGAAATGAGGAGACAGAGGAGGGAAAGTTGTGGGACAAAAGGAAGTTGAGCGTATAGAAGAAGTTCATGCTATCCCACCTAAGGTCCCTTCAGTTTTCCTATATGGGATTTTTTAAGGAATAGTCAAATCTAGTGTGCCTGGGCAAATGTCTTCCTTAGTGAGAAATACGTGTGCCAATAGTTGGACAGCATTTGTCAATGATGGTGACTTCTTGTTGTCTTTGTTTTTAACTGAAGGGCAAGTCAAAATCTTGACTTGGCTGGAATTTGTCATGTAGCCAGATGTCATCTCCAGTGCTCTCTATTGCTTTTGAGAGTATGTGTCATAGGATCACCACTCCTTGTTAGAAGCATCCTTCAAGGTTGTGGTGATCTTGCCCCCTGCTATTGTCCTGGTCCAGATCTCTGCTCTTTATACAACTCTATTGACCAATTGTGCCTGTCTGTTTCTCCCTCTCCAGGTACCTTTACACAGTCATCTGAAAAATCCTCCTTCATCTTTTAGCATTATGGCTTAACAATACTCCCATCCTGCATCTTCTTCTAAAGAGGGAGCCCTAGCTCATTAGCCTGTCCAAAGTTGTTCCTGTCCCCCCACCCCCCACCACACTTGTTTATGCCACACTGCCACACTCGGAGAGTCTCTGCACGTAAAGCTGTGTGTTCATCTACTAACTGGCATCTTTCTTCTATTTTTACAATAGCTTATCATTCTGTTAGGAGTTCAAAGAAGGATGGATGCAATTAAATCTCAAATACCATACCTGGCTTGCAATGGTGATATGATGCTGATCACTGAATGGCGAGCTCTGTGAACACTCCGTTGCTGCTCCACTGTACTGTGTACTCTAAGACACTCCTTAAATATGGGTCATAGAGCCCTCTCACCGTTTTCTTCTGTCCAGAGAGGGTTTCAAGTACCTTTTTCTATAACTTCCAATTTATTTAACTACAGTTTATAAGAACTTTTTAAGGGAGAATCTTACACTTCTGTTTAGTAAAGTTTACTAGTGATTCCTACATTACAGGGGTAGATCTACTCAAGTGTCTTTCCTCTTTAAAACTAATGTCAGGAGATGGAAATGACAGAAAATCTGATCAGCGGTTAGATACTTGAGTTGGAAAAGAAGAGAAGGATGATGCTGAAGGGGAGGGGCGAGGTTTTCTGGGAGGACAGAGTGAAGGCAACAGGATGGATTCCATCTTGCAGTTCTTTCAGCTCTAAGTCCTGGCCCCTGGGGTCATAGCAATGGCCCAACAGGAGACACCAACAAGCAATTTATCTACTTAGAAAACTTCTAGACTACTTCTTGCAGTCTGGCTTCAGGGAGGATAACGCGGACACACGATAGGGCAGGCAGACTCCCTCGGTGCCTTAACCCTGTCATTTCAGGGTAAATATGCTCACGATTTACCAGCTCATTAATGAACACTAGGGACCTCACCTGCTCCTAAGTGGGACCTGTATGAAGTACATTTGTATTCACTTGAATTTGTTCTCTTATATTTACAGGTGAAAAGATTTAATGTCCAATTCAGCCAGAACAATTTCAGAAGAGAAGGGATGAAATAAAAATGATAGGAATGAAATAGATCATAATGAAAGACTCGTAGGAAATCCACTTCCGAGTGGCACAGTAAAATACTTAAGTATTATGATACTTCCAACGAGGACAAACGGGGTTGCTCAATATATTTGGAATAAAAAAAAGTTAAAAAATGAGGACATGAATTATGGTGGAAAATAGGCATCATAAAGGCATTAGGAAGAAAAGATATTTGGAATTCACGAGATACCGCCCTGGGAAACAGTTGGCAAGATGGCTGATTTGAAAGAGGTTAGCTATGCTCCCCAAACTCCGGAGAAGCTGAATCACCTTACTTTGTATTCGAAACACTTATAGACTTAGCCAGGAGACCACAAAGTAAAGATGTCAAATACTTTCTCAAGCCAAACTGTAAAATTTCATCAAATGCAAGTGGAATTTTTTGCGTTGTCGTTCATTGTTTACACTATCAAAATATCTGTATAAAGGAAAAATTTAATTTTCCTAAGAAGCCCCATCGTATGCCTCAAGATTTCTAACCTCTCACCCGAGACTGCGGATCTAATTTGATGTACACTTCCTCCCCCCTTTTTTATGAGGTGTGTGACCAACGTTTCCATAACTTCTCCAAAGTGTCTCTGGCCCCGGAGAAGTTGAAGTTCACCGCGCTCTGCCATTTGGAGTCCTTCCCAGCTCTCCCCATTCCGCGCTGCCTCCACGCTTTTGTTTCTGGAAGCTGAAGGGGGCGTGCGGCGAGGCTTTTGGACCAGCCAGGGACGTTTGTCCGGCTGCAGCGCCAGGGATGCTCTGAGGACGGCTCTGGAGGTGGTTGGGGCCGCTCCAGGCGCCGGGCCGCGTAATCCCTGCGCTAAGTGCTTGGCTCGCAGTCTGCAGTCACTAGTGGGAGCTGGAGAGGGCGAGTGAGAAAAATTCCAGCGGCGGCGGCGGAGCGGGAGGAGGGACAGGAGCTGCGGCGGCGGCGGCGGCGACGGCAGCGGCGGCGGCAGAAGTTGCCGGCGTGGTGTTCCGAGTGCAGCGCGGAGGACCCGGGACCAGGGGCGCGGCGGCGGGTAAGGGGCGCTGGGAAGGAGTCTGGGGGCGCGGATCGGGGGTCTCCGGGGTAGCCCGCGCTTTGTGCGGCCATCGGGGCGGGACACGTGCTCCTCGGGGAGCGGGACACCAGGACAGCGGGGCGCTCCCGGGCCACGAGCGCTGGGGACGCCAAGGGACGCCCAGCTTGGGACCAGCCACCTGCCTCGCCTGCTCCCCGAACCTGCCCAGAGAGCCACTGCGCTCAGGGGACAGCCAGTATCGGGTCCTCTCGCGCTCTCCCTAGCCCCTTAGTCACTCCATCCTATCCGTCCTCCCTCTTCTGAGTCTCTCCAACGCGGTCCCATACTTAGCAGCTGACTTTCCCCACATCTTGCTCCCCGAACTCCTTTCCTTCAGTCCCGTGTCCCTCCACACTATTCCCATCGGTTGTCTGCAGGGTGAGGTTTTTCTGACATTGGAGAAAGACCCTCCGGAAGTTGTGCCGGGCGGCAGGTATCTAGTTTCTCTGAGCCTCTCCAAGGAGGCTGAGTGCTCTGTGTTCTGAATGGGGACCTTGTGGCTTCCTTGAGTTATTAGGGACTGCTCTTTTCTTAGGCACTTTCCCCCAAGGTGAGGTCAGTTACTGTGAGGGGTCACAAAGGTGCCAGTGAAACAGAACAGAAGAAACCAGCTGAGTAACAGAAGGTTCCAGACATATCTGCAGTGAAGCAGAACCACCTGAGAGAAGGTTCCTGGATTCTGGAAAAACAAAAGGCTCCAGGAGTCCTCGGATGGAGTTCAGCTGAAGAGCATTTGAAAATACCATGAAAAAGCACCTGGTGTGAGAACCTCTTGCAGTCTTCACCCAGGCCAAGTCTTTACTTTTTTATGTTTATTTTTGGATATCTTGGTCACAACTTCTCTAATTGTTGTTTTGGGGAAGTTAAGGGAAATGGTCTATGTCAACGGGGCATTTATGTTTTAAGAAAAAGTGATTTCAACTTTGTACTTTCATACCTCTTTACACTCTGCTGATCAAGGAGAATTATGTCTAACTGCAAAGAAAATAGGAAAGGATTTGTCAGTAATTTAAAAAATATGAGACATTCCAGGGATCAATAATTTCTTTGGAGAATTCTCATTACAAGGATGTTGTCGAGGATATTACATGTTAGTGAAATATGTTAGCTGTGACACACTTGGATCATTGTGTGGCACCAAAAAAAAGCGTGTGCACGGCAAGCAAATCATACCGGTGATGGCTTTTTATGGAAAAGTTAGCTTGAAGCTAATTACTGCCATTCTCGGTTTTCTTTATTCCTGCATAGTGTACCTTTGTTTTTTAGCAAAATATGGCCCAGGGCTACAGGACTGGGTACAGTGTGTTATTTGTCCAATCTGAATTACCATTTAGAAAGCCACCTTTTCTTTTTTTGGTCACAGGAGGCAAACTGATATGATCTCATTACACATGTGTGAGGGGCTGCCGATGAATTTTTAGCAGCATTGATTTGTGGATATTGAAATCAAAATGTTGGGTTTTGGCGAGGTAGCAGTCTTGATTTATGCCATGTTCATGAATCATCACTATTTACAGCACCTTTGCCACGTTGTTTACCAGTGTGTAGTCAGGCAGGGTTGTCTGAAACTCCTGCTAGATTATTATTGTCCCAGAGTAACTTCTTACTGCCACTTGAGCAACTTGTGGTCTGTTCCAAAGACTCTCAGAACGGGTTAAACATTATTTATTAAAAGGAATTAAGGTTTTCCTCATAAACTTTGAAAACTGAGACAACCCGATAAAGTATTTTCATTATGGCAAACATTGGTTTTGTTATTAATTTGAAAACATGGGGTGGTTTAAAATCATGCTTATCTCTCTGTACTCATAGGATGCCTTCCCCTGTCTTCCTAAGTGCCCCATTAGTATTTATCATCCAAATTTTAAAAGCCAGCTAGAGCTTTCCTGATTTTCTTCTGTCTCAGGATTCTTGTTGCCCATCTCGTAATACTCACTGCTCTGGTGTAGCCACTTGCTTAGCTTTCCCCTGCTAGAATGTTATTTTATGGTGGTAAGATTTTCGGAATTTTAGACAACAAGAACAGTTACTGATATTGTCTGGATTCTTAAACACTTCACGAAGAACAATTTGTTCTCCATCCCCCCCCCCCCCCCCCCGTTGGTAGGTTCAGTAGGTCAGGGGAAGTAGGTTAGCATAGACTAACAGCAGACTGTCGATTTATGAATAAGTGAGTTTGGAGCATCTCATCATCATATATTAGTATTAAAGATGAAGAAGGTGGGGCCTGAGGAGCTTGACACACGGGCTCAGAGTTAGTGAAGACTGATGGCTGGACGGGGACCCATTGTACTTTTCAAGCTGTGCCTCAGACATTGTCATCAGACCATTCTCGATTCCTTCTACCTACACGGGCAACTCTAAGGGTTTCTTTTGATGCCAACTAATTGAAGACATCAATGGAACTTAACAACCTGTAATAGTTGAGAATCACCTTGCTGTAGAGTGCTGGCTTCCCTGTTGATTTTATGCATTGCTGCTCATGGAGCCATTGGGCAGAAGTGTTATTCTTACCTCCCAAGAACATTCAAGCTTTAAGGACTCGGGTATTTTTCTCTTCTATGGCTACAACTGTGTGTGTGTGTGTGTGTGTGTGTGTGTGTGTGTAAAGTGGATGAGGGAAGAGGGGAAAAAAGGGTTGGGTCATATCAGTGGCCATTCTTGAGGTTTGTTTTATTAACCAGAGTCCTTCAGTGTAACTTCCATAAACCCCAGCAGCTTCACCTGTGAAGTACCTGGAACGTCATGAATGAAAACAGCTGTCCCAGCTGAGCGGGGGCGTGCATGCCTATCATTGTAGCATCCAGGAAGCAGAGGCAGGAGGAGTTGAGGCCAGCCTGGCCTAAACAGTAAACTTTAGGCCACCCAAGGTTATAAGGCAAGATACCATCTCAACAACGATGTATCAAAACAAACAAATTAAAAAAAAAAACAAAAAAAAACTGGAGAGAAGTAAAGTGAAGACATAGGAGGTGACAGAAGGATGTGAATGATGTTACTTTTGGGTACTTTTCTCTTTCATCCGCAGAAGATGAAAAGGATAATATATAGTTTATGACAAGCTTATGATATATATATATGCCAAGTTTATGAATATGAATCTATATCTATATCTATATCTATATATGCCATTGTCTGGATTAGCTTTGTTTTCATTTAAGTATCTGTGTGCCTGCTCCAGACACCTTACCATATTGTGGAGACATTGCAGACATGAGAGAAACACAGTCCTCCTCACTGAACTTGTGCTGCAGAGAGGGAAGAGAGTAGATTATATAAGCTCAAGTCATCTCTAGTCATGGAAGTCACCATTAGGGAAGTCAGGATTATGTGACAGGAGTGAGGGACAGCCTAGAATCAGGTGATCCAAGTGCAATCCTCCTCTCCAGAAAGCCAACCCAGAGGATCCAGGAGAAAGAAGTGGTCACACACACCCTGGCCAGAAATGATGGCACACAACAGAAATGGGTGTAGAGGGACAGCCAGGCACGAAGTATTGGGTTCACAGTACATTTTATTGAATACAATAGAGGTTGCTCGAGAACTGAGCAGGAATGACGTAGTAGCACATCTGTCTAGTGAGAACAGAGTGTGTGCAGTGAGGGCTTGTGGGAGGCTGTGCAATGAGACTGTGGAGCAACTGGCCAAGGGTGGAACCAGGAGCCATTGATCCTTATCACTGAATGGGAGGGTCACTGGGTTGATTCATCACATTCATTCATTTTTCTTCAAGTGTTGGGGAAGGAACCTATAAACCCTGAGCCTTAGGCAAGAACTTAGTACTAAGCTCCACTCCTAGCCAGACATTTACTTCCAAATGTCAGACTTCAGTCCCTTCTCACAATTTCCAGCTGCAACCTCCTTATCTTTGTTCAGATGTCTCTTGGCTGAATGCTTGCTTCTTGTCAGGGGGACCATAATGCATTCTGGGAAGTGTGGCATGCTCTCAGAGCTAAGGATGATGGGGGACAGTTGTCGGGACATGTGTGGTTTTGGTATTTTTCTGTTGTAAGGGATACAGGCAAGGGGGCTTTTGTACCCTCACTTCCTTTGTGGTAAGGGAGGCTACAGAGGAAGGAAAGCAAGTGGAAAGTCGGAGGACTTTGTTTTCTGCCAACTTTGAAAAGTTGAAAAGTGGGAAGCTTCCTGAAGAGCTGCCTGCGCTGTGAGATCTGGACTTCACCCCCCATTGAATCTCAGCCCCTTGCAGGGCCATGAGAGTCAGTAGGCAGCAGTGACAGTTGAAATAATGCTGGATCTTTCCTTCATCTAATGTTACTTTTCCTCTTTTTCAACCACTAAATAAATGGCTGGACATGACTGCAGCTTTAGCAGATACAAAGTAGTTGGGAGTATTTTCCCCCTGAAGATTGTATTTACTTCTTGGCTAAAGAAAAAGAAAGGTACAATTCAATATATGTATGTCTGTACCATTTCTTGCCTGGCTATATTGAGATAAACATTTTAGTCATTTTTATAACAGTTGGATAGATAGGGATTTAAATAAGTACAGAAACATCTGTCACTAGTTAATTTGATGATTAATGGCTCCAAAGTGATTCCAGGAAGTCAGTAATGATCATGGCTTTGTCTAAATTAATCTCTGACTAGGAATCAGTGTGTTTTATCTAACTAATACGCTTTACAACCATCTATAAAAGGCACTAAATTGTCGGCTCTTTGGAAGAAGCTGCTCTTCTCCGGCCGTCCAACACTCTTTCAGCCATCACACCACCAGCTTGGTCTAAAACTTTCTCTCATTGCAGAATGCAGTAGAGGACTCAATGGAGATCTTAAGCAATGTGGTTTTACCCCATTCTTCTGTGTGTAGACCTCTCTGCCATTGCTCTTAATCACTTCCACATTGCTTAGTGTCCCTTCTCTACCTGTCTGCTGTCCATTCTGCGTTCTCTGCCTTTGCCTAATGTCTGTGCATCTCCTCACTGGCTGCTATGTCTGCTGTCCTTTCTGCCTATCCAGGACCACTCTTGACCCTTTTAGTTCACATTCTCTCCTCAAGAAGATACCCTGGATGAAGCACCCTGATTTCAGGTGACTCTAGTTGCTGGGAAGCTCAGCTAGAGCATATAGGACCAGGGAGAGTAGAGAGTGAAGCCATGTGTTTTCTTGGTTCCTTGCCTGCTCTGTTCTCTAGGGCTGCCTGTAGGGAAGGTCACTGCTTCCTTGAGGTTCTGGTTCTGGTCTCCTGAGCACTCTGATCTTCTGTCCTTGGGCTTTGTTGCTCATAGCTTATTGGCTCTAGTTTATAACTACAGTTGTCTGAGGGAAGGTCCTGTTTTCCAGTCACTTGGTTTCTTCACACTTCTTTCTCTAGGAGTCTTTGGATTAATTAGAGAAGTTGGCCTCCCTTACCTCTGGTGGACAGTTGCCTTCTTTCCAAAACTGTAGGATGATACTTGCCACACTGGCTCATGAACAAGTTATTATATAGGTATTTTACTGCCAGTCTTTTTACTGGTTTAAACTCTACTTAATAACCTGTGTTCTTTCTGTGCATACATGCTGTTGCTGCTTGTTTTTTTTTTTTTTTTTCATTCAGGAATAGAGTGCATATTTATAGAGTCATTGTGTAGGGTCAGATGCTGGGTTCTGTAGGGTGGATACACAAAAAGTAGTCTTGACTCTTGTTTGGAGTAGACATTGGTGAGGGAGCCTGTAATAAATAGTTGAATGCAGATTTATAAATTTGGTTTGCTAGGAGGCTGAATGAAATATACTCTGATGAAAGAGAGAAGCAGGGGGGTGGGGCAGGATCATTTGTGTGATCTCATAAAGAACTCAGATTCAGGGGCATGTAGAACTGACAGTCAATAACCTACATCTGTTATGCAGGCCCGTGGTATGTAAATGTTAGAAGCTTTTCCTAATGACACATATGATAAATCTTCTATGTGGGAAAATTAGAAGCTGCAGATTAGCTTTAAGAAAATAGGTTTCTTGCCAGGTGGCTCGAAGCTTTAATCACAGTAGTAAGGAGTAGAGGAAGGAAGACCTCTGAGTTCTGGGCCAACAATAGCTATATTGTAAGACACCCTGTCTTAAAACAAAGAAAAGACTAAAGAAACAAAGAAAGAAAGAAAGGAAAAAGAAAAGGGATCTACATTTCTTCATATGTATCATTCATTATCTAAAATGAAAAGCTTTGTCTATGTGTATCTTTCCCTTATCGTACTTTCTGGTTTAAACTAAGACCATGCATATCAGTTTGTTACATGTTTTTTTCTCTTCCCCCTCTCCTGTTTGTTTGTTTTTGTTTTTCAAGATGGTTTCTCTGTGTACCTCCTAGCTGGACTGGAGCTCACTCTGTACACCAGGCTGCCCTTGAATTTAGGGATCTGCCTGCCTCTGCTCCCTGAGTGCTGGGATTAAAGGCATGCTGATTGCATTTTTCATTAAATGTGCACTGGCAACTTGATTTATATCCATGTAGATGTTTTGAAACATACTTATTATGTAATCTGAAAATTAAGTCACAGTGCTGTACACCCACTTACCTAGTATTTTTTTTTTTTAAAGATTTATTTATTATATGTAAGTACACTGTAGCTGTCTTCAGACACTTGTTTTTCTTCTCGCTCTGGTCCCACTTGCTTGCTAGAGCTTTCTTCAGATACCCCAGAAGAGGGCATCGGACCTCATTATGGATGGTTGTGAGCCATCATGTGTTTGCTGGGATTTGAACTCATGACCTTTAGAAGAGCAGTCGGTGCTCTTAACTGCTGAGCCATCTCTCCAGCCCCGTTTTTTGTTTTTGTTTTTTGCTTTTTAATGAGGATTTTTTGAAAAGCTTAATAGGCAAGAAAAAGAAAAATAGAGTAGACAATAACTTTGCATGAATAACTTCTGGAAATTCAGAGATTCTTGCATGTGAGACTGCAGGAATTAATTACATAAATCATATAGCTCTTTTATTTAATCAAAAGTCCTTTGAATCATGTCTTTTGCCATACAGAAGGAACCATTGTTAACATTTTGGGTCTTTACAAAATTAGATCTAATATTGCTTTGCTTCTTTCCCCTTTCACTTGAATCTGTTTATACAACTTTTCTACACTTGATGTGACTTGGGAATCTACATTTCAAAAGACCTCCCTCCCTCCTTCCCTCCCTTTCTTCCTTCCTTCCTTTCCCAATTCTGAAAGCAGAGGCAGTTTGGATGAGGATGGTTACTCCTTCACTTTAAGGGTTCTCAGACACTGAAACTGCCCGGCGAGAAGTTGGCAGCTTGTTTAAAGGACCTGGAGTAGGTAACCTCAGGTTGCTTCATTTTTTATGAGTCATATCAGTGTTGAAGCCAACAGCTAGATGGACTAGAAGGGATCCATGGCCAGACTGCTTTGAAGGCCTTGCCCCTCATCCTGAGTGCCTGCTGGTCAGCTTATATACTGAGAGATTAACTAAAAAAGTTATAGGGAAACATTCTGAAATAAATATAACACTACTAAGTGTGTGTGTGTGTGTGCACGCGCATGTGTGTAGGCACTGGGTGTCCATGCATGTATGCACACATAGTGTGGAAGCCAGAGGTTGACATCAAATATAGTCCTTAAGTGCTTTACACCTTATTTTTTGAGACATGGTCTTTTACACAACTTGGGAGCTGGCCTGTTTGACTAGACTGGCTGGCCTGCAAGTTCCATTGTTTCTCCTGTCTCAGCCAGTACAGAAATGACAGACATGAGCTGCCACACCCAGCCTGTGTGTGCGCGCATATGTGTGTGTTCTTTCTTTTTTCTTTTCTTTTCTTTTCTCTTTGCACCTGGGATTTTGAGAATCAGGCTAGGTCCTCATGGTTGTGCCTAATTCTCAGAAAGTAAATCTGTTTCTTCACTGCCTACTTTGAGGCAGAATTCTAATAATAAGCCTTTTAGCTTATATAATTTCAGGAGGAAATAATACTGAATTTTATGTGATACATCATAATAAAGCCACTCTCTATGAAGCAATGCAGGCTTTTCCTTTGTACACTTCGGATGTTGGAACAGCTGACATGTACCTGCGTAGTAAACCATTCTCATTCCCAGGTCCTCAGTGAACAGCTTCGAGCCTTCAATTCTCTTGAGTAAATCAATCACTCCTTTAAAGACTTATCTTTAACATCTGTACCAAATAAAAATATTTTTAACTCTTTCTGAAGAGGAAACTCATGCTACATTGTTTAATTGAATTAAATTAGCTTTTCAGAGACATTTACCTAGGAGCTGTTTCTGGAATCAATTTGGAAAATGATCTTTATTCTGTAGCATTTAAGTTTGATTATGTTTTTCTTAGTGATTCTCCGTGGACCTGATTTACTCCTTGCCTCAGTCATCAAACTCTAGAGATTTTTTGTAGGCAAATTAGGCATTTCCTACACCACAATTATGCATACTTATGAAATACTATGCACTTCCTCCTTAAATGAGAGGTTAAAGGCATTCTTAATTCTAAATCATAGACGGAATTTTATCATTTTAGTATCCTGTTGAGGATGTTATAGCTGAGAGGACCATATATCCAGTTTCACATCTCCCAAATCTGCTTTGCACATGGAAATTTGGGGAAAAAGCAAGGGATTTTGTTTGTAAAAAAAAAAATGGCAGTTAATCTAAAGCCTCCTATGGATACATTGCCTTGACACATTGTATATTTTACCTTCATCAAACATTGGGTGTGCTGCATTTTTTTTTTTTTAATTTTCTTTTAATTGCTATTTTTTTTTTTTAGATTTTTATTTATTTATTTTATGCATATGAGTACACTGTAGCTGTAAGATGGTTGTGAGCCATCATGTGGCTGCTGGGAATTGAACTCAGGACCTCTGCTTGCTCCAGCCCCACTTGCTCCGGCCCCAAGATTTATTTATTATTGTATGTAAGTACATTGTAGCTGTCTTCAGACACACCAGAAGATCAGATCTCATTATGGATGGTTGTGAGCCACCATGTGGTTGCTGGGATTTGAGCTAAGGACCTCCAGAAGAGCAGTCAGTGTTCTTAAGCACTGAGTCATCTCTCTGAAAAGACATTTCAAAATTGCTTTACAATTGCAGATTTCTTATAGAGTTTCTCTTCAGTGATGCATGCAGGATACATTTTGTATGCTTGGTGTTACACTCTATGTCTTCCTCTTGTGACTATTTCTGAGTTAGCAGCTGAAGGGAAAAAAGCAAAGTATCTGTTTATGTGTCATAATTGGAATTATTGAAGTTGCATTTTCCCCTAAATCCTAGAATGTATGAGCAATATTGTTTTTTTTTCCTGTGTATACCTTCACTCTAACTCTTTCTGTTTCTTTTCCTGCTCTTTGTCTCTATCTTGCTTTCATACTTCCTTGAGAGCACAACTTTTCAGCAAAACCTTTCTTGCAGTCAAAGAAAATCATTATCTTAATACCTTAATGATATGAGCTAATGATGAAGGTTACATGAAGTGGAAACTTCTAGTTTCCTTGGAAAATCAGTTATGTCAAATGATGTTTTGCTGGGGCACACAGGTGAAAGGATGTCTTGCAAAAGCAAACACGTGAAAGAATTTTTTCCTGAAACAGACACAGGTGACAGAATGGTTTGCTATAGCAGACATGTGAAAGGACCAGTGATGAAGCAGTATAAATATGACCCCACAGAGAGAGGGAAAGGAGCATTGGTTTGGTTTGCTCCACCTCACTATTCTTAAAATGACACACATATGTTGGTTCTCCTTACATGGCTTTGTTGAGCTCCTCTAGTGGTGGTGCCATAGAGAAACTCGCCCAAGACTTATGAGGTTCCCATGGTGGCTTGCTGCCTTTGTGGTCTTGCGTTGGGCCAGTTGGCAAACCTTGCAGTTTCTTCAGGATTGAACTACAGCTGCTGGTTCATGCCTGGTCTCTGCCTGACGAGAGGACTGAAGCTGCTGATTCTCATTTGGTGTTTGCTATGGGACTAATTGCTGTCAAAGAAGATTAAGCTTGCCCCCCAAAACTATTGCTGAACAGGTCCACTTCCCCCATTTCCTAATAACTTTTCTCTAGCTCTGTTGTGTGGAAGGCAAGCGGAGAGGCTGAACCCTTATTAAAATAGGCTGGCAAAAATTTATGCCTACAGATACACTTCCTTTCTTGTATACAATCACTTGATTATGTAATTTTACTCAGAATTTTTTGATGAAATATCTATATTTTAAGCATTCACAGAAACTTCTTGTCAGGCCAAAAAGACCAACAAGGACAAATGCGTTCATTGTGTATTTTGTAAATAGCTAAAAATATTCATTTCATTCTCTTGCACAATCTTGTCAGTAGGTAAAAAAAGTCATAAATTATGTCATACAAGTTTCATCAGAACTCAATCTCCCATTTTATTTGAAATTCTAAGCACTTAAGCTGGTGATTTGAAAGTTATGATTGTGCATTCTTACATATTTTTCTTCAAACTTACTAGCATGTACTCTGGCTTAACATGAGTCTATAAATTCCCTTTTTGGCTCACTTCTTCAAGCCCTGGAAGGTATAATGCAGTTTAACCATAATATTTTATATTTTCAGCTTGTGCATAATGCCTTCATCACAAATGGAATTAAATATTTATGAACTATGAATGAATTTGATGTCATATTGTAAATCAAGAGTGTGAAAGAGATAATTCAGTCTTACTTTGAAGAGAAGATATGTTTAAAATTTTAGATTACAGACTACCAGAAAATAATGCAGAACATAAATAGACTGTATATGGAAGGGAAAATGAGCCATTGTTGAGAAGACTGATGAAGTTTGAAATTGATTTTGTTCATTACTCCATCAGGGATATGTTAGGGAAGGATTAGTGTTGTGTAAAAACAATCTTTGTGTGTTGTGTGCAAGTGCAGGCAGGTGTGTGTCTATGTGTCTGTATGTCTCTGTGTACCATGAAGTACATATGCAAGTCACTAGATAACCTTGAGTGTTTGTGCTCATCTTGTTTGAGATAGGCTTTCTTGTTCTCAGCTTTCTATGCCAAGCTTAGCTGTCCCTTGAGATTTGATGGATTCTCCCATCTCACCATAGGAGTTCTGGGATTGTACATTTGTGCTACCACACCAAACTATGTGGGCTTTTGACACCCGAACTCAGAGCCTCATGTGTCATGTCCCCCCCCCCCAACACCTTAATGGTTGAAACTAACCAAGGTGGCTTTGAACTCCTGATCTTCTTGTGTCCACTTCCTTGTTCTATAGTTATATCTGTGAGCTAATATGTCTGCCTTTTATGATTTCACTTTTAAAATTAATAGTCTATGAATGTCTTGGTTTCCTTCCTTCTAAAAGACCATGGTCTAATGTTAATGGAATCATATGTGTGATCATGGAACCAGTTAGTACTATTTAGCATTTCTTCTTTCTTAGATTTATATTTTAGTCTTCAACCAAAGTAGATACTCTAATAAATCTACTTAAAGGGACAATGGTGTTTTAGCTCTGACTGGGCATGGCCCACTAAGATCACCCTATAGTGTGTTGCATCTGTTGTATTTCCTTGTAGTCGTTACTTTTCTACCTGTAAAGGTCTTTCTTGTTTTACTTCTTATGACTCTCTTGTGGTCCACTGGCATCGTTTCATTCACTTACTTGGGTTTTTATGTTTCAGATTACATACTTTTCTCCCCAGCTAAGTTTGAAGTAGGAGGCTATGCTAGAAGTGGAGCTGCTTTCAGCACGGTAAGTGGAGAAAAATTTTCATCTTGCTGACTGCTTGGTTTTGCTTGGCCGTGCTGGAGAGGAAACCCAGATCCTTCTGTATTCTAGGCAAGTGTTCTACCATCTTGCTATGACTTGGGCTTGAACTCTGGCTTTAAATAAGAGAATGATGTTTGTGTTCTGACATGATGTCCAGGTACTTTTGGGGATGTGAGAACACGGTAATGCACCATCTCAGAGCTTTCTTTTAGGCTTTTCCTTTATGACAACCAAGACTCATTATCCTGGAAAGTATAATAACACTGTAGCATTCTGATCTGAGTCTTGGCATCCTCACCTTAGTAGCCTGTAAAGATTTGGGAATCTTAGGTATTCCCACTGACTTGGCATTTCATAGGCTGGAAAACTCTAGCATCTTTTTCAAAGCTGGAAAATATAATCTATATTTCCTCTTCTACATCATTTGTAAAAGTCTTTAACTAGAATCACTTCCTGTGCCTTCCCTGCTTGCTGATTTCTTGTGAAGTAATACAGTTTTTTTTCAGTATTTGCTTCTCCAATAAATGTTCATTTAATCCCCTGATGACTAAGTTCTTTTTAATAACGTTTGTGGTAGAACCTTGAGCTTTTAAAAAATGTAATGGATTATATCAATTCAACTTCTTCAGTGATCTTATGTGTATACTCACAAACTTGGCAGATTGGCAAGGAGTAATTATAACACAGAGTAGGGAAACATGAAGAAGTCTGGTTGGGGGAAGTGAAATTTAATGGCAGGTGGTCAAAATGAAGTCCTATATGAGTAGGAAAACAGGGTAGCATAGTAGTCATTGTCCAGCCATCCCATTGAAGACTGGGTGACTGCCGCCTCTGTCAACAGTGGAACTGATCTCTGCAGAGTTGCTTTCAGTACTTAAGAGACCCTGGGTGCCCACAGCAGAGTCTTTACTGCCACAGCTAGGCTCCGAGATTGGAGCCCATCTGTTGCTTGGTTTGAAGGCACAAAGGCTCTTGGCCCTGTGGACCTGGAAATTTAAGCTTAGAAAGGCTTTGGGTGTGAGTTAGAGAATTATGTCTGGCAGTACACGCAGGAGTAACCTCGTGTGGAAGGTGCTGCCACCGTAAAAAGACTGGTAAGGAGTTAAAGAATGGTTAAGAACAGTGTGGTCAGTAATTGTATGCTGAAAATAATGGTGGAGAAGGACAGAGTGGTCTGCTGGGGACAGGCCTCAGTGGTATTTCCTAGCCAGGCTGTGGTTTGTGGGAAGCCCAGGCTTTGCTCCTGAGTACCACAGATAGTAAAAGAAAATGTTCAAGTTGTTTGGAGAACTGTGTTTGAAATGAAATGGTGAGGTCCCCTCTTACTTATGCCATATTTCTGTTCAGAGAGTACTAGCTGAGCTTCCTTTTATCCCTCCTTCCCTCCTTCAAACCCTCCCTCCCTTTCTTCCTCCCTCCCTCCCTCCCCCTCTCCCTCCCCCTCCCTCCCTCTCTCCCTCCCTCCTTCCCTTCCTTTCTTCCTCCCTCTCTCCTTCCCTCTCTCCCTCCCTCCCTCTCTCCCTCCCCCTCCCTCCCTCTCTCCCTCCCTCTTTTCCTTCCTTTCTTCCTCCCTCCCTCCTTCCCTCCCTCTCTCCCTCCCTCCTTCCCTTTCTCCTTCCCTCCCTCCCTCTCTCCCTCCCTCCCTCTCCCTCCCTCCATCTCTCTCTCCCTCTCTCCCCCTCCCTCCCTCCTTCCTTCCTTCCTTCCTCTGAGTGAAGCTATCACTTCTTACAACTCACTTTTTTGTGTGGAGTCCATGTGTTGTGTGAGTGGGGAGCTTTTGTGGAAAGATATTCAGTCAACATGGATTCAGAACAACAATATTTTGGTAAAGTTGGGAACTAGGACAGTTCAGATAACTTATTTATGATAGAGCGTTGTGGAAAGGGAGAATCATCTTAAATCAGTCTATCTAAAATGCCAGTTGAAACTGAATTTAAAGGAGGCCTTCTGTGTATACCGGTTGCTTGCCTTGCAAAAGAGCTTACATTTCCTATTTCTTTTGAGAAGAAATAGGAAGGTTGCATTAATAACACAAGAAAGACCAGAACCTCGTAAATACATTTTCACTGTTTGTAAATGATGCTAGGTGGTCATTTGTGACCTGTTCCCAGCATGCCTCAGGGCATGGAGTGAAACAAGACTGCATGTCAAGCTGGTTGCACACTGCTGCCTAAAATGTTGTTGTCTGCCCTTACCCTTTGCTTCATAGGACTTTTCCAGAAAGAAACCCCCTCTTCTATTTAAGCACAATAATATTATTTTTTTTTTGTAAAATATATTAGAATATGGCATATTGACTGTGACAGTGAAGTCCAACTTAAGAAATCTTTAGATTCCAAAATAATCAGATTACATATGTATTCTTGCTATATATTCTTGCTATGTAGAAAGCAAGTTTGAAATCAGTTTCAACACTAAAATAAAAATCCCAATATTGATTCTTAATGCTTAATATTTAAAATATTAAAGGTACTCTGTCAAATCAGAACCTTTTGCTCATTAAATAATTACCATTTGATTTTCTAGAGAAGTATAGATCTTGTAAGAACATATGCAAAGTTACGCTGTAATTTTCAACAGATAGGGAGCTTCCTTACTGACTTCTTAGATTCTAAAATATAATTTTCCCATTATGGAAAATCTGTTTATGTTGGGCATAAATAACCCGATATTTGCTTTGTTAATGATCCAGCTTATGTGAAAATCACGTTACTGGATTTAATGATGTAACCTCTGCTCTGCGACCTCGTCTGTTCTGGAGGCTTGTAATGCTTGTCAAGGGCATTTCCTTTTATTTATTTTAATTTTACCTGCCATTTAAAGCATTGAGTGACCCTTCGTAATTTTATTATGAAACCGTAAACTAAGGAAGGACTAGTTGATTATTTTTTACTTTAACTTTTGTAATCTCATATAATTCAAGTCTTCTTTGTATTCTCATTTTTCAGGTCAAGTAATGATGCTTTGCAATTTCTCATCACAGTAACAGGTGGGGTAGCACCATACATTTTAGTATTTATTGTTCTTATTTTATTTTATTTTATTTTATTTTATTTTATTTTATTTTATTTTATTTTATTTT
>JADRCH010000011.1:6476486-6605331 GCA_019843965.1 Rhynchomys soricoides | reverse complement strand
TTATTTTATTTTATTTTATTTTATTTTATTTTATTTTATTTTATTTTTTACCTCTGTTCCCTCTTTCAGTTGAGCAGCACATTGAACAGGGACTTGATGGGGAAGCAGGCAAAGTGGGAAATAGCTCTCAGGTTGATGGATTCAAATGTCATTGGCCATCTCACTGTATCTTACATGCTCTGGTCCTGTCACCTTGCTTGACAGTTGCAGATTGACAGATTCTTAGAGCCAGCCACTATTAACTGCTCTAGATTGCCTTTGTCTTTCCATAGGGTTTTGGAATTTCAGACACCAAAGTGAGTGAATTTTTTGTCTAAATCCTTCTATCAACTCTAAAATTTTACACATATTATATGAGAAAGTTATCATGTGGTTCTTTCCAGACAAGTTCTTATGAACATTTTACATGATGGTATCAAATGATCAGCAATAATTTTGCCACAATTAACTTATAATTCTTTCTTGGAATTATTTTTATGAGAACTTTAAAGCAGTTGTTCAAAAAGGTTTTGTTTATGTCTAGACTTACCTTTGTGTTTGATTATAATATATTGGATTATAAGGGCTAATTTTATATAAAGGATAATATAATAAATTAATTTCTTTGATTGCAATCACTTTAGTCACTAAGAAGTAATTTCCCCATAGTCTACTTGATTACCTTTTTTTAATGGCTTTCAATACTAAGTTTTCTCTTTTAAAACTCTTTTTAGTAGAGCTATGGAGCTTTAACTAGATTTACGTGTTGTGTGGCTAAACTGCTTCCTTCTTTTGAAGGTTAGCACCCATTTTTTTCTTTTCCTAAAATTCTAACTCTTTGTATTGTTTTGGGATTGATGCATAGACTTCTTTAAATTGTATAGGAAACGTAATATATTTTCTTATCTTCAAGTTGATCAGTGACTTCCTTTTAAGAGACGATAATTTTATTTAGCAGTCAAGTCTATTGTTTTTATGTGGGTTGTATTTTAGTGGTATTTTCTGCATTAGCCATACCAAATGTTTAATCCCAGCATGCCTCTATGTTTTTATAGTATGTCAGCACGTGCTAACGGAAAATTACACTTATCAATCCAACTGAAATGTAATTGAGGACACAAATTGCCAAAGTTCCTCACAGTTTATCACGGAGCATTTGTTATTAATACAAAAGAGGAAGGTTCTGGTAAATCCTATGAATTTTTTTTGCATGATTTTTTCGTCTTAATAAAATAGGAGGAGTTATCAATAAAATTGGAGTTCTGGAGAAATGGTAGGAATAGTCCCCCACAGTCCCCCCAATGGCAAATGGGTCAGGGTTTATGATACTAAAACTCTTGCCTCAGAATGAGAAAGACTATAAAACAAACTAAGCCGATTTCCTCTTTATATGCGCGTGTTTCTTGGAAGTTGGATTGCAAACGAACAAAATAACCCCTTATGTGTTCCCCATATGTGTAGTTCTTTCCATGAATTTTCACAGTGCTACTTACTCTTCTTGCCTGACTCTCATCAGCATCAGACTCCTTGTACAGCGATGCATTACACAGAGACATCCTCACCCAAGTATGCCATGTACTGTTCACATTCACCCCCTTCTCTGTCCTGCCCCCTTACTTCCCCTCCACACGGTCTTCATCTTTCCGTCAACTCATCTCTTCCATATTGTCATGTTTTCTAGGTTTCCTATATGTGAGCAAATGTGATTTGTATCTGTGGATCTGGCTTTTTTTTTTTTTTTCTTAATGTGATTACCTTCAGTCCCATCTATTTTCCTACAAATGACATAATTTCATTCTTTTTTATGGCTGAAACTCTGCTCTCTCTCTGTCTCTGTCTCTCTCTGTCTTTCTGTCTCTCTGTCTCTCTGTCTCTCTGTATGTGTATACATACCACGTTTGCTTCATCATAACTCACTTTTAGAAGATACTGTGTTAATCACACTATATTTCTAGTCTTACAGCTTGTGGAAGCAGATGTTAGAGTTGGTAGTTGGGTTCTTCAACTCTGTGTCCTGTCCTATAAAATGGCAGTAAGGACATCAGTTCAGAACATCTAAGCATGGGGAAAGGCAAGTAGACACAGTCCCGCCCCTAACCAAGAAGCTATTTGCAATTGATTCCTGGTGGGAGAGGGAACACAGTTTTCTCCAGTGGAGCATCCCTGGGTCTATTGCCCACATTCCCGGGCAGGCTACATGCACAGGAGTAGTGGTCAATACAAAATAGTGTGTGCCTTTTATGTTGTTTGTTTGTTTCATTTTTGTCTTTTGTCTGTTTTGATTTTCTTTCTAGGTTGCTGTTGTGGGGATGTTGGAGGGAAGGAGATAGCATGATATTGGGGGGTTAGGGAAGTGGGGAGGTTCTGATTGGGGGGTTAGGGAAGTGGGGAGGTTCTGTGAGAAGTTTGGGAGAAAAAGGGTATGACCAAAATACACAAAAAAGAGGAATGCAAAATTTCTTTTTTAAAAAATCACTCTTTTAATGTTAATGTATTTCAAAATGTTGAGGAAACACATTTCTTATAAAATAAATAACATATTAAAAATTAAAAGCGAGAGTATCTGTGAGTGGAAGACGGTGTGGGAGTGAGATGCTATACAGCTCTTCCTAGCGTCTAGCAATGGTATCGAAGTTTGTGCTCTCGCTCTATTCCAGTTCTTGATATAGCACTGACAGCCTGCCTTACTGGTTACTGTATGTCAATGCCTTTCTAAAATAGAATGAGAGAATTTACAAAGCCAGTTGCTCACTTTTAATGAGAAAGTACTTTCTTATAAAGTGTTTCCAGCTGCAGACCTTTTTAGGTTACAAATATTCATATTAAAAATGTAAGTGTTTAATTAGAGATAAAAACATTGTAGAGACAAACTCGTATTCTTCCCTTATTACTTAATTTGGGATCCTTCCATTTTAATTTCAAATGATTTCTTCTAAACAATAAGAGCAATTGTATATTTTTAGTGTGAATGACATTTTCTCTTGGATGAATTATGGAAAGTCTGGTTAACTTTAGCATTCCTGGAGCTTGAAGAGACATTAATATTAAACAAGTGTTTAGTTGCAGGACATGATCAAGTTTACATTGTTGCAGAGTCTTAATTAAACTTTTATTAAACTGTGTAAACCACGATCCAGTTTGAAAGCAGATAGACATCTGTTTCAAATATTATTACTACAGCTAGAAATTAATAGCCCCTTTCTTTTGAGTCTGAACATTCCCTTTGGAAGCCTTCATTTGCCTTTTCTCATGATTGTTTCTCTTCGTAAGTAACTTTGAGGTATGGATTATTTTAAAAATCAATTTAGGTAATTTATAAAAGCATATGAAATAGAAGCAGGTTAGTCTTTGGAAGTATTTTATTGAAGAATAATAAACCAAGACTCTTTTTTGTTTTATGTTCAAACCAAAGCTTAGTAGTTTTGCTAAGGCACCAATATTATTGTGGCTGTCTTCATGTTGGTGGGCACTGTGCTGTCTACCCTCCTGCTTGCTCTGTCTTGCCTGTTCCTTTGGGAGTGATGACAAAGTCTAGACAAATGTTTGCATTATTTTGCCCACTTAACAAACACAGTCACATTGTCTTCCTTTGTGTTAGTAACCTCAAAAGACTCTTCAGGGAACTAGCTTGTAGGTAATTTTCTTTTCATTTCTCATTTTGAAAAGAAGACTGCATATCATTATTTCATTCAGAATTACTTATGCTGTCTAGATAACAAAATACCAGCATTTACATTTATGTTAAAGAATGCTTATGAAAATGGTTGAAATGCATACTTTGTTGTTGTAAAATGCAGAACACACCAGTTCTTTACTAGATTGCCATCTCTTGGTTCTTCAGCATCTGATTATTAGTGAATGTTGGGTCAATGGAAATAATATTGAAAAGACAGAGGAGAGACTCAGTATTGACAATTTGTGTTTCTGTACCTTCTTTAAGTCATCTTGGTGCACATCATGTTCATATTGAAATTCTTTTAGATCTTTAATCCATTTGCAGTTGAATTTTGGTTGTGAGGTATGAGTGAGTTTTGATTCATTCATTTCACTCTCTGGAGAATTTCCAATTCTCCAGGTGTAGCTTTTTAATGCATCTATTCCTGAGTGATCTTCCATTCATTACTGCTCTCTTATATTGTTTTGTCTCTCTCTCCATGAGACTCTTATTGGTTTACTTTCTGTTCTTGTAGATAATGCTTCACTGTCTTCATAAACTCTTATTCTGAGTTCTGCTACTTAGTTGGGCAGGTCTCTTAATTTCTGTCCCTTTTTTTTTTTGTTTTTCTTGTTTTATTTTCTTTTGTTTTGAAGTCTAGGCTACTGATCCTTTCTTCTTTCCAGTAAGTTCTATAATAAGCCTTCCAAGTTTTTGCTGCTGAAATTTCAGTGAACTTAGATGTGACTTTTGGGGCAGTTGTCATCTTTATGTTTGCAGTCTTTTTTTTTTTTTTTTCTTTCTTTCTAAGAGATGTATATTTTGTTAGTTATTTTTGATATTCTCATGAAATTTAATTTATTAAGAAATATTCTTCAATGAAACTTGGTACATACTGCGTTGTAATTTTGCCTAGACATTTTATCTTTTTCTTCTTTTGAAAAATACAACTTTAAATAGCTTTCTTTTTTTTTTTTTTTTTGAATAAAAATTCGTTTGTTCCTGCTATTGGCAAGATTTTGACTACGGGTTTTTTACTTCAGAGAGACTTTTTTATGAAAGCATTTATCCTTTCCTTAATTTAGTGTGTGGGCTAGGAACCATAGGATAATGTGGGATAGAAAGAGTGGATATGCTCATATTTTCCATTTTCTTTCTTTTTTATTAATTATTTTATTTATTTACATTTCAAATGTTATCCCCCTTCCCAGTCACCCCTTCATGAGCACCTCACCCCATCTCCTCTCCCCTTCCCCTCTATAAGGGTGCTCTCCCTCACCCACCCATACCCACCTCACCCCTCTAGCATACACCTTCTCTGGGGCATCAAGCTTCTGCAGGACCAAGTGCATCCTCTCCCACTGAGGCCAGCCAAGGCGGTCCTCTGCTACATATGTAGCAGTGGCCATGGAGTAGCCCATGTATGCTCTTTGGTTGGTGGCATGGGAGCTCTAAGGGGTCTTCCTAGTTGATACCATTGTTCTTCCTATGGGGCTGCAATCCCCTTCAGTTCCTTCAGTCCTTCCCCTAATTCTTCCATAGGGGTCCCCAGGCTCAGTCCAATAGTTGGCTGTATTTGCATCTGTCTCAGTCAGGTGCTGGCTGAGCCTCTCAGGGGATAGTCATGCCAGGCTCCTGTCTGCAAGTACATCTTGCCATCAGCAATAGTGTCAGGGTTTGGTGTCTGCACATGGGATGGATCCTAAGTTAGGGCAGTCTCTGGATGGCCTTTCCTTCAGTCTCTGCTCCATATTTTGTCCCTGCATTTCCTTTAGACAGGAAAAATTCTGGGTCAAAAAATTTGAGATGGTTGGGTGGCCCCATCCCTCAACTGGGAGCCCTGTCTATCTACTGGAGGTGGTCTCTTCTGGTTCCATCTCCTCACTCTTGGGCATTTGGGCTAAGGTTATCCCCATTGGGTCCTGGGAGTTTCTCACATCCCTGGTGTCTGGGACTTTCTAGTGGTTCCCTCCATCTCCAACCCCATACTGCTGCATATTTCTTCTCATTCTCCTGGCCCTCTGGGCTTCTCCCCTGTCTCCCCCCATACCTGATACTGCCCTCCTTTTCCCTCCCTCTCCCACCTTGGTCCCTCCCTCTTTCTGCCTTCCGTGATTATTTTGTTCCCCTTCTAAGTAGGTTTTAGGTATCCATACTTGGGACTTAACCACCAACCAAAGAGTATTCTCTGTTTAGCTCTGTGCCCCCATTTTAAAAATTGATTTATTGGGTTAACTTTTTGAGTTCTTTATATGTTTTGGATATTAGCCCTCTATCAGATGTAAGGTTAGTAAAGATCTTTTCCCAATCTGTAGGTTGCCGACTTTTTCTATTGATAATGTCCTTTGTCTTACAGAAGCTTTTCAGTTTCATGAGGTCCCATTTGTTAACTGTTGATCTTAGAGCCTGAGCCTTTGGTGTTTTGTTCAGGAAATTTTTCCCTGTGCCAATGTGTTCGAGGCTCTTTCCCACTTTCTCTTCTGTTAGATTCAGTGTATCTAGTTTCATGTGGAGGTCCTTGATTGACTTGTACTTGAGTTTTGTACAAGGTGATGAATATGGATCAATTTGTTTTCTTCTCCATGCAGACTGCCAGTTAGACCAGCACCATTTGTTGAAGATGTTTTCTTTTTTGCATTGTATGGTTTTGGCTTCTTTGTCAAAGATCAAGTGTCCATAGGTGTGTGGGTTTATTTCTGTGTCTTTAATTCTATTCCATTGATTGACCTGTCTGCCTCTGTACCAATACTATGTGGTTTTTAAAATTATTGCTCTGTAGTACAGCTTGAGGTCAGGGATGAGTACAGCTTAAGGTCAGGAGTTCTTTTATTGTTGAAAATTGTTTTCTTTATTCTGAGCTTTTTGTTATTCCATATGAAGTTGAGAATTACTCTTTCTATCCCTGTGAAGAATTGAGTTAGGATTTTGATGGCTATTGCATTGAGTCTGTAGATTGCTTTTGGTGAGATGGCCATTTTTACTATGTTAACCCTGCCAATCCATGGCCATGGGAGATTTTCCTTCTTCTGAGGCCTTCTTCAATTTCTTTCTTCAGGGACTTGAAGTTCTTTTCATATAGATCTTTTGCTTGCTTTGTTAGAGTCACAACAAGATATTTTATATTGTTTGTGACTATTGTGAAGGGTGTTGTTTCTCTAATTTTTTTCTCAGCCTGTTTATTTTTTTGAGTAGAGGAAAGGTACTGATTTGTTTGAGTTAATTTTATATCCAGCTACTTTGCTGAATTGTTTATCATCTGTAGGAGTTCTCTGGTAGAATTTTGGGGGTAGCTTATGTATACTATTATGTCATCTGCAAACAGTGATGCGTTGACTTCTTTCTTTCTAATTTGTACCCTTTGATCTCCTTTTATTGTCTGATTGCTCTGACTAGAACTTCAAGTATCATATTGAGTAAATAGGGAGGAAGAGGGCAGCCTTGTCTTGTCCCTGATTTTAGTGGAATTGCTTCAAGTTTCTCTCCATTGAATTTGATGTTGGCTGTTGGATTGCTGTATATTGCTTTTTATTATGTTTAGGAATGTGTCTTGAATTCCTGATCTTTCCAAGACTTTTAACATGAAGGGTTGTTGTATTTTGCCAAGGCCTTTTCAGCATCTAATGAGATGATCATGTGATTTTTTAATTTGAGTTTGTTTATATACTGCATTATGTTGATGGATTTCCATGTATTGAACCATCCTTACATCACTGGAATGAAGCCTACTTGATCATGGTGAATGATTGTTTTGATGTGTTCTTGAATTCAGTTTGCAAGAATTTTATTGAATAATTTTGCATCGATATTCATAAGCGAAAGTGGTCTGAAGTTCTCTTTCTTTATTGGGTCTTTGTGTGCTTTAGGTATCAGTGTAACTGTAGCTTCATAGAATGAATTAGGTAGTGTTCCTTCAGTTTCTATTTTGTGGAATAGTTTGAGGAGTATTGGTATTAGGTCTTCTTCAAAGGTCTAATAGAATTCTGCACTAAAACCATCTGTTCCTGGGCTTTTATTGGTTGGGAGACTTTTAATAACTGCTTCTATTTCACCAGTGGTTTATGGGACTGTTTATATAGTTTATCTGATCCTGATTTAACTTTGGTACATGGTATCTGTCTAGAAAAATCATCCATTTTTAATTTTAAGTAATTTTTTCCTGTTAATAATATACTATTTTACTTTGGATTCATCATAAATGGGTGCTTTATTGAATTAGTTTTGGTATCTTTGAGATCATGACAATTTTCCCTCCAATCGATTTTTGTGGTAGAATTATTTATTTTCTGTGTTAAACTGATGTAATATCCCCAGGATAGTTTATTTTAATCATGATGTATATTAAGCTATATACTGCTCAGATTTGGTTTTTTAATCTCATTTAGAATTTTTACATCTATATTAAAAAATAAGATTAGCGCTTTTAGTAATAAAAATGTTAAAATGACTTTTTTTTGTCTACAATCACTAGCCACCAATCTAAATTCTTGATTTGTCAGTCTTCGGTGGTCTGTTTAAATGGAATCATGCAATGCATTATTTTTTGTAACTGGCTCTTTTCACTTAATGTTTTCAAACTCCATTTATACTCTAGCAGAGGCTATTACTTATTAATTTTCATTGTCAAGTCAGTTTTCAGTTTTGTAATTCCAGTGTTCAGATATATCACATGTTTATTCATTTATTAGTAGATGGACATTTGGATTGTTTATACTTATGATGATGTTATTAATGTTTAGGCCCAAAGGACTGTGTGCATGTGTGCTTTATTGCTTCTTGGAAGCATACTTGGAAGTGACCCTCCTGAGTTATGGGGTAACTCTTTGTTTAATATTTTGAGGGATAATTGCAGTATTTGCTAAATTGGTTACAGTGCCTTACATTTCCAGCAGCAATGTACAGTGTTTCCAATCATTCCATACCTCACCAACCTTCTGAGGACAAGTGGCCCATTGTCCTTGGATTTTCCACATAATCAATGTCAACCAGCAAAGGGTCAAGCATGTTTTGAACATTGCCTGTCTTAGGTATGCACATACCTTGCTCTTCCAAGTCCCTAGCTATAAAGAATTAACAACTATACATATAGCACCTATTTTCTGCAAGGGACTAAAAGTAATCCTGTTATTGAAGGTATACAGAACTATAAACACTTAGCCATTTTATAAAGTCACCTGAGCATTGGCTTCTTTTGGAGTACAGGAGATATACTGAAACCAATTCCTTGTAGATCCAGTGGGACAATTGTGGTTTTGTTGGCAGCCATGTTAGTAGATGTATAGTGATTTCTTCTGATAACCAATTTATGTCTTACTGATGAACACTTACGCCAGATATCATTTTGTGTGCTATTGGTCATTTCTACATCTGAATTGGAGGACTACCTGTTCAGATCCTTTTGCTTATTAAAGGCTGTTATTTTTACTTGGGAGTTCTGTATTTCATATATTCTAAATAAAAGCCCATGTCAGATACATGAGTTGCAAATGTTTTCATCTGTAATTGGGGGGTGGCTCTCTCTCCTCTCCTCTCCTCTCCTCTCCTTCTCCCCTCCCTTCCCCTCCCCTCCCCTCCCCTCCTCTCCTCTTCTTCTCCTGTCTTTCTTCTTAAGATGAGTGCTCACATTTCAGCTCTAGATAGCCTGGAGCTCCCTCTATAGCACATTCAATCTCTTGGCAATCCCCCTGCATTGGCTTCTCAAGTGCTGGGATAGCATACGTAAGCCACAGACAGACACAGTTTTATTTCTGTAGTGTTCACCTTTTTTATTTTTATGCTTCACATTGATATAATACAATGGATATAGTCCTCTCTCTCTCTCTCTCTCTCTCTCTCTCTCTCTCTCTCTCTCTCTCTCTCAAGAGAACTAGTAGAAAGTATGGGGATTGGTTCGATTGAACAGCTTCACAACGGATGATGCTGTAGGTTGAATAGCTGAGGAAACTCAATCTAAAAAGACTGCAGACCTCATATCAGTGGTGGTACATGCTCTGCACGCCTCCTGGAGAGCTGTGTACAACTACAAATTAAAAGTATAAGTGATGTTCATGGGCAGTGGTAACAAATAAAAATATAGTAGCTCATGAAGGGCCATGACATTGCTGTTTCTTTCATTTGGGTCTCTAGCCTAGTGGATAGTGGCACCCACGTTCATGATGCGTGTCTCTCATCAGTTCTCTGACTCATAGGCTATTTATCCTGAGACACCATTAGAGACACACCTACAAGTGTACTTACTGATTTCCTACAGGACTCTCTGTTCAATCCAATTGATAACTAAACTGTCACACAGCATACTGACAATCCATTGCTTAATACATGGTAATAAGTATTAATTCCTATTTTTCATGTGTAGTTTTTAAACACAACTGTAATGGACGTAAAATTGATGATTGAAAGTTTGTTTTTCTTTTAGCCCCCCAGTGCCTTCTAGCCTAAATTGCTTCCAATGAGAAGTTAGCTGTTAGTGATGTCTCCTTGTATGTGACAAGTCATTCTTGTTTTTCCTCTTTCAAAATACTTTCTTTCTTGTCTTTCAGTATTTTCAGTATGATGTGTCTGGGTGTGTATCTCTTTGTGTTTATTTTGCTTGGAGTTTGCTGAGCGTCTTGGATTACTGTTTCTAAATTAGTATTTCATCAAATTGGACAAGTGTCAGTCCTTTTTGCTGACACTGCTCTTGCTCTTTACTCTCTGGGCTTTGGTGATCCCGTTGGTATGAGTGCTCAGTGGTATCTCACATTTCTCCAAAGTTCTGCCTATTTTCTTCACTTATTACAATTTATATTTTCGATTATGCAATCTGTATTGACCCAGTTTGTTTATCCTTCTTCCAGTTCACAAGCATAGTTAATTGCTTCTGGTCCATTTCTATGCTGGGTATTTAACCCTTTGTAGTTAAAATTTCTAATTTAAAAACAGTGGCTCTATCTTTGTTGATCTTTCCTGTCTGATGAAACATTGTTTCCACACCAATGTTTATTTCTTTGAGCATGAACCCTTAGTTCTCTGAGCATATTTATAGTTGTTACTTTGGGGTCTGTTACATTTGATATCTTGGCCCTGTCAAGTAGTTCTGAGTACCTGCTTTTATGCCTTACTTTTTCTCAGCCTTTCTTGTAATTGTTGAGAACTAGACATTTTAGGTAACACAGTGTACTGGCTGGTTTTGTGTGTCAACTTGACACAAGCTGGAGTAATCACAGAGAAAGGAGTTTCAGTTGAGGAAATGCCTCCATGAGATCCAGCTGTAAGGTATTTTCTCAATTAGTGATCAAGGGTGGGAGGGCCCATTGTGGGTGGTGCCATCCTTGGATTGGTAGTCCTGGGTTCTATATGAAAGCAAGCTGATCAAGCCAGGGGAAGTAAGCCAGTAAGTAACATCCCTCCATTACCTCTGCATCAGCTCCTGCTTCCTGACCTGCTTGAGTTCCAGTCCTGACTTCGTTTGGTGATGAACAGCAGCATGGAAGTGTAAGCTGAATAAACCCTTTCCTCCCCAACTTCTTGGTCATGATGTTTGTGCAGGAATAGATACCCTGACTAAGAGACATGGCAATTCTGAAATCAGATTCTTCATACTTTATGATAAACATTTTGTTGCTTGTTTCTTTAGTTACTTGGAGGGACCATCTTCTTTTCCTAAAGTCTGCCATTTCTGTGGTTACACTGAGATGGTTTATATAGCTTTGGCTCTCTGGTAGCACAATAGCTAGCAGGCTCTACTAAATACTGACTGATTATGCTTTGGGGCATGCATTGCTTCATTGAATTTGATTCAGGTCATTGTGTAGACTTTGGGGCCAGTGTTTGAGGTTTGATCTATCTCCAGGAGGGCTGTTAGTATCGGTTTTCCTAGTTGTCTTTGGTAAACTATCTGGGTTGTAGGGTAGTTGATGACTCTCTGGTACTACCTATTTCTTCTTCATTTCTATCAACATTTCCGGTGTTTCCAGGTTGCTCTTTGGTTTGAACTTCTCCATATTCTGTAACAAGAAGTGGAAACTTCTGGTTTCTTTGGAAAGTCAGTTATGTCAAAAAATAGTTTGTTGGGGCACACAGGTGAAGGGATGTTTTATTAAAGTTGACATGTGAAAGAATGTTTTTTTTTGAAGTAGACACAGGTGAAAGGATGTTTTATTAAAGTAGATACATGAAGGAATGTTTCGCTAAAGTAGACACAGATGAAAAGATGTTTTGCTAAAGCAAACACATAAAAGGACATATGGTGTTAAGAAGGAATAAATGTAACCCAACAGATGGTGAACGACGCTCCATGGTATTGGTCCACCTTGCCATTTTTTTTTTTTACTGGTCATTGTTTGTTGTGACTTTATAGGAAAAAAATACCAAAAACCTTTTGGTGATGTTCTCCCTGCTTCTTGCCACTTCCGTGGACTCAGGCCAATTGGCAGAGAGAAAGAGAAGTTTCTGGATATGTCAGCTGATAGAGACTCCTGAGGAGTTTTACTAAGACAGACTCAGGTGAAATTTTGCCAAGACAGACTCACATGGTGTTTTGCTGAGACAAGTCTCATAGGAGGACATGTGATGTTTGGAGGGAGTGTAAATAGTACTCAGCCTGGCTGGCTGGCTGGCTTTACAATGCTTTGTTGGTCTCGCATCTTTGTCTTTACTGATCTTTGTTTTACTTTACTGTCTTTACTTTACTTTGTTGAGAGAGGCATGGCAGAGAACATCTGGTGTCCCTGTTGGTCCTGGTTGTTTCTGCTGACTGGTGCCTATTCAGCAGAGGCCTGGTTGTTTCTGCTGGATCGTGCCATCGCTCCTGATTCGTGTTTGCTATCCTGACGCTGTTGAAATGCACTACTGTTTTCCTGACAATTAAAGATTGAAATCGCCCCCAAAGAACTACTTCTAAACAACAATACAAGAGAACCTTGTGGCTTCTTCTAGATCGACCTGCCGTTGCTGATTCTTAAATGGTGTTTAGGAGTAGATTGAACTGCTGCTGGTGATTTGTGTAAACTGAGCTGCTGATATCCTGACTATGCAGATTACATTTACTCCAAAGAACTATTTGTAAACAGGTCTACTTCCCCCATATCCTAATAACCTTTCTTTTCCACCCCCTCTGATGGATGATGGGCTAGAAGGGACCTTAAAATCCCTTATTAAAAATAGGTTTAAAAAATCTAAGCCTACAGTAACTACAGGTCATGTTAGTCCCTTTGACTATGACACACTCAGTTCTCATGCTATCTCTACCCATCCCCCACCACACAGCAGAATTTTTGATCTGGAGCCACTGGTTTGGTATAGTGACCTTCCCTTGCAGTGTGACCATTGTTCTGTGAGCAGGGTATTATAAAAGTGATTGTTTAGAACAACCTCTCCTCACATGCCATAGCTACATAGCTACATGAGTGAGCTGTACTTAAGGCCCTCTGGGTATTGGTATTCTATGGATGTTTTGCTAGTGGAAAACCTTGGCCCTGGGCATGGAGCTCAGTCGGGGAGAAGGTAACGTTGTCCTAGCCATGCTTGCCAGGGATTTAGTCAATGCCACTTAGAGCTGAGAAGTGCTACAGACTCCCTCTTCCTGGCAAGAGTGTTTAGTCCTTGACTTGGGAGTACTGAGAAATGAAAGCACCTCATTTTCTTGGCTATATTAACTGAGAACGATGCTTCTCTCAGGCTAAGCATAGGATAGGGAAACCATGCATGGACTATGTATCAAAAGCCATGGGCTCTTATTTTCTTGACAATGTTGATGTACTTTCATTAATGAATGTTTCTCGATTTGCTTTGTACTCTTATTGATGCAGATTGATCTTATTGATGATTTAAGAGTGATAGGGTCTTTCTCATGACTCAAGGGCTCAGGTGAAGGACACTAAGTAGACATTAATAGTCAACTGGAGTATCTCATGCTGCCTATGTTCAGAGATGTGGCCACACAAGGATAAATAGAGAAAAAGCAACAACATTTATTAAAGAAGAAGAAAAACTAAGAAGATTCGTAGAGGCAGGGTCTGGATGGGGAAATGGGAGGGACCCAAGGACATTACTATTGAGCTGTTTGTCTAGTGATTCTGCTAGGACTTAGGCCAGAATCTGGACAAAGTAATTTTATTGAGGCCAGTTCCCTCTGGGCATAGGCTGATCAATCAGGGGTGTATACTCTTTTCTGTCCCAATCAGGGATAATAAATCACATGCTGTTCCCTTTGTGGAAACAGATACTATGAGATCAACTTTCAATTTTTCTTATTTCTTATCATCTCTGAGAGAATCAGGGATAAAGACGTGACAACTTAATGGAATAGATAGAAATGTAACATTTTTCACTATTTGGTATACATTTCTCTAAGCTTAGAATTACATCCTTGCAATGCGTGATAGAATTTTGTAAAATTACCTGAGTCTTTAGGATTAATTTGAAACTATTGATTTGATCTGTTACTATTGTTTTCAGACTGTATCTTTCTCTAAATCAGCTTTTCATATCTGTAATTTTTTAAAAAAGATTTTTTTCTTAAGAGGCATAAAATTTACACTGGGTCCACTTATCCTCTCCTGTGATACTTTTGGCTTTATGCTCAGACCTTAGGTTGCGTTCCTTCAGTTTTTAGAGTGGCTCAGGGCATTGTGGGTAGTTAAGCCCTGTGCATTTTCAGTGTTGTCTCATTTTTAGTGCTGTAAGTCACCTTAATCTCCTCATGCTTATTTTGGAACAGCCCTCATGTGATCTCTGGTGCAGAAGCCACAACAAATCCATGGGAATGTTTTGTTCCATGGAACTTTTCAGCGCCTTAACTTTCCCCAACAACTGCTTACAGAGGTCATGCAGTGTATCCTTACAAGACCACAGGGCTTCTGACCAGTGAGGAGGGAGACCAGGAGGAGCAGAGAGATAATTGGTCCATTTAGCCTCTGTTGAGGTATCCCCAGGCCTTGTAGACCCTATGTGAGGTGGAGTTAGTCATTTTCTCTCTCACCCTTCCCCATTCTCTCTTTACTCTCTCACTGTTGCTTACTGGTAGTTACATTACCTCCTTCCTACAGAGAACCTTTGGAGTAGATTTGCTTTAGACAGATTTCTAGAAAACTGAAGCAAAACTAGTTTTAGCTAGCAATATGCCTAGCAAACAGATACTTCAGATGGGGTGTTCTCTATGTGGATTGCTTTTCCCCTTAAAACCAGTAAGGATACTGCTTGTAAGGTTGCTGGCAATAGTAGCTGGTGTGTATTGACATCACAGTGATTGGAGCTTTGATGGCTGGAGACTTAGTACGGCATATATGTGAAAGATAAAGGATGTGCTGCTGCACCTACATGATTAACACAGCACAGGTAAGTTAAGGATTCCTGTGTTTGTCAGCATCTTGTCCTCTAAAGTTAAAAGGATGGTTCTCCCAGGGAATTGCTAGACAACTTAAGGCATGCTGTGAAACCAGGGTGTGTGTGTGTGTGTGGGGGGGTCTCTGTAACTATTTTTAGTGAGACTTCACAGAGAAGTTAACAATAAAATAAAACTAATGGTCATAAAACTAAAACAAAATACATTTATAATTTTGTCAGGCCACTTATATCAAGGACAGAGCCTGGTAGAGTAAGGACAGGCCTCTAAGACTTGGGAATTTCATTGGATGGACTTAATGTCACGGGCCCTCAACTCTCTCTTCTTTTATCTTAGTCTGAGAAAAAAAAGATGTCTCTTCTTTGGATTCTATGCAGTGACTACCTGGACTTTGTGCTTTGGAGGACTATGTTTATTCTACTCATGTTTATTCACCATGCTTCTCATTATTTATATTGTTAAACTGAATAGGGTTCCAATATGGGACCATCTGGTAGCATACAATCCATCCCCATTAGAGAAAGAAAAAAAAATTCTTGTCATCATGGTGTGTGTGTGTGTGTGTGTGTGAGATATATACTTTCTCTTTGGTTAAAGGGAAGGTGCCATAACATTTGATATGTGCTACATACCATATGTATGTATGTATGTGCTGCATAACATTTGGTATGGTGAACAGGTGTGAGTTGCTACTGTTGTAACACAATCGGGTTAATATGATCAGATACTAGTCTTCCGAAGAGACTTCCGTTGAGTGTTCAGTTCTGTTGAGTGCTGGGTAGGGTGTTAAATTCCTGGAACTAGAAGATCAACTAGGAGGATAACTTATGTCTTAGTCAGGGTTTCTATTCCTGCACAAACATCATGACCAAGAAGCAAGTTGGGGAGGAAAGGGTTTATTCAGCTTACACTTCCAATTGCTGTTCATCACCAAAGGAAGTCAGGACTGGAACTCAAGCAGGTCAGGAAGCAGGAGCTGATGCAGAGGCCATGGAGGGATGTTTCTTACTGGCTTGCTTTCCCTGGCTTGCTCACCTTGCTCTCTTCTAGAACCTAAGACTACCCTGGCCAGGGATGGCACCTCCCACAATGGGCCCTTCCCCCTTGATCATTAATTGAGAAAATGCTTACAGCTGTATCTCATGGAGGCATTTTTATCCTCTGAAACGCCTTTCTCTGTGATAACTCCAGCTTGTGTCAAGTTGACACACAAAACTAGCCAGTACAACTTATATAGGCCATGTATTTTCAGTGTGGTCTCTGATGGTTTCTGTGTCTCCAGACCTGAGACTTTTTACAGAAGAGTTTACAAACGGGAAATGTGGGCAGGCTATGGTTTTCTGCTTTCCCTGTGTAGGTTCTCTGCCTTCAGATTGTTAGCTAAGTTTGTGGTATGTCTTCCTACTGTGTGCCAAAGAAGAAGAGGTTTTCTTTTCATTACCCCAATTATGCATTGCCATGGTCATTTTGTTTGGGATCACTCTGGGATTTTTATTTTTACAGAGTCTAAGATGGCCACTACTTCATGTGCTGACAGCATGCTTTAACTTTCTATAAATAGATGCAACATATATATGCACTTTTTAGATATGTAAGACAAAGTTCTGTGTTTTGGGAAGTTGTAAACTCTTTTTATGAATGCCTTGATTTCTTTAACATGCAAAAATAAGTGCAACTTTATGATTTTTAAAATATATTTTACCCAAAGTACACATGATGCACAATCAAGTAATGAAAATTAAGTGGACTTCATTGTGGCCCTGTTTTGAAATATAAGGTATAGAGCAATAGAAAACACTCAACATTGACTTCTGTCCCTGACATATATACTCATTGCACACATAAACATATATGTGTGTGTGTGAGTGTATGTATTCCTAATTTGTACATTCTGCAAGCTGTGGTGGTATGATAGCTGATGTATTGTACAAAGGAAACAATTTCATTAAACATTCAAAAGATATTTGGATTGATGGTTAACAGCCATGATTAGATTTCTGATTGACAATTAAGTGTGTAGTGGATTCAACATCTGGGGCTTGTACTATAAGGTTCATTTCTGAATTTTCCCAAATGTCTCTAAGGAGTGGCATGCGCAAACATCTGCCTGTGCCCATAGGAGTCTTTACGTTACATGGGTTCTTTTTGAAGAGCTTCTGAGTGGGTATGATTGTGTTTAGCTCACACATTTATATTTGTCACAAATACTCTGAATGACGCTTATTAAAAGGCATGCTTAACCAACATTCACATGAATTAAATAGACTGGCAAATAGCATTAGACACCAAAACCATCAACTGCCTCTGTCAAAGGGCACTCATGACGTTGGATGCAGACTGTTTGCCATTCCGCTTACCTGGATTTGTCATAATCATGCTGGGAAATAGTTCGTTATGTAATTACATGGATTCTTCATTGAAATAGTTAGATTAAGTGTTAAAGATATGCCAGGCATTGTGCTTATTATATGTAGCGCTGTAACTGTTACTTTATAGACCTCATCCAATTTTAATCTTTCATAGAGATGGAGAAACCCACTTGTGATTTAACAAGGATCTTATTTAGTGAGTGATAGAGGCTGAATTTAAATCCAAGCATTTTTTTGGTGTGTGTGTGTGTGTGTGTGTGTGTGTGTGTGTGTGAGCAAGCGCCTGTGTGTAATGTGATGTGTTGTAGTGAATGTGTGAGTTTGTGCAGGCAGTGGACCAGGAGCTGATGTCAGATTTCTTCCTCTGTCATTCCTCACCTTATTATTTCTAAGACTGGATTTCTCAATGTTTCTGGAACTTTCCATTTCAGCTATACAGGCTGGCAAGAAAGCAAGCTTCCAGGATCTGCCTCTCTCTGTCCCCACCTCTTAGTCCTGGAATTACAGAGGCATGCTGCTGAGCCCAGTTGTTGTGGGGGTTCTGGTAGTGTAAGTATAGAACCTGATGCTTGTGTAGCAAGCTTTTGATCTAGCTATCACAAAAATGTCTGCTTTGATTCCATCTTTCTTTATAATTCCAACGCACTTGATATCAATATCCCTGTTGTTGCTGGTTTAATTATTTCTCAGTAGAAAGCAATCCTACTAAAAGGGTGTTTGGCGTTTTGTGAAGGGATTGTTATCATTCTTAAGGAATGTTAATACATGAAAACCAAAGGAAGCTGTGTTATCTCTCTTTTGGTTATGGATCTCCAGGTATATAGGGAAGAGTTGCACTCAACATTATCATTAGACCCCCAACATCCAACCACACCACCCCCAGCCTGTTCCTGTTGTCTCGTACATTTGCTCTGAAGACATGAAGCAGTGTCCTTCCCATGTGTTTCCTCACTGACAGACCTCTGGCAGGTGCAGATGCCTCTGGCCTAAGTGCTTGACTTTTCTAGTGACATGTGTCAGTCAGACAAGGCTGTGGGGGAGTGTTTAGTTAAGCAGCTGATAACCCAAGCTGTTGACTGGGGAAGAGGACTGAAGGGTATGATATTCTCTTGAGCCTGTGTGACCGTAGAGACCAAAGCAAATCCAGTCAGACTGTGTATGCAAATAATCTTAGTCTTGAGAACCCACATCCATGTTGCTCCCCAGAAAGCACCAGAGCCCGACACAGAGAAGAGCTGTCTCACTGAGAAACTTGGCTCATGTGAGTGAGTCCTTGTGGCCCTTCAGTGACAGCACTATAACACTGACATGTTTAGTGTCTATCTTTCAATCTAGTTTTTTATCTCCAAGTCAAAGAAATTGTGGCTGGTACTCAGTATATGTGGAGAACACAGATTTCTAGTGCAGAATGCCTGCCTGTCATTCACACTGCTGAGGACTGGCTAAAAGATCAGGTCTTCAATTGATTTGCAGAGATGACTGGATGGACAGTGATTGTGTTGGATCAGAAAACCAACTCGGGCCTCAGTGTCTTGTGTTAAGGAGGGCTACTGATTTGTTTGAGTTAATTTATCCAGGCACTTTGCTGAAGGTGTTTATCAGCCTCAGTCTCTGGAGTAGAAAATCAAGAAATGCCTTTAGATTTCCCAACAGTAGACAACACAAACATTAGTTTTTAAAAGGAAAAAAACAAAACAAAACAAAAAACCCCTGATTTTCATGCAAGTTAAACTGATTTTAAGCTCTTAATTTCTGATTCCCCTCTCTTGTTTTTCATGCATTTCATTAAATTCAGTATTACATTCTAAAATGGAATCTGGTCACACTGATTTGGGTTAGGCAGAGCTGCAGGATTGCCCTGAAATTGTCTCCCCAGCTTTAATTCTGTCTTTTGAAGAAGCCGTCCTTTCGTGGCTGTGTCTACTACAAGTTCCAGACTGTTTACAGGGCCTCATTGGCTAGACTAAGCCAGGAATTGCTCTTTTGGTAGATTCACAGATTTATAAGCAGAGCTCATTTTTTTTGGAGAGAACTATTCGACTCAGACAAGAAGTTTAGTTTTAGTTTAGAGTTTGTTGTGAGCAGTCTATGGGAGATGATTTGGGCTGTTTGAGAATAATCCGATCACAGGAGTTTACTTTAAGGATTATTTAGATATTCACTCACAGTGGGAACCAGGTCTATTTTAGGTCTTCCCCGTGTTTTATTGTTTTCCTTGGTCAGCAAATGGCTGTTTAGTGAATATGACAGAGTCTATTAAGCACTTATTTTCAGCCAGCTACTCTTGTAGAGTAAGTGGGCAGGAGGAGAGGAGAGGAGTTGGATGCCAGCACCATTTGGCTTGCCTCACCACTCATTACTGGTGTGACTTCATGCCAGTCCTTCACCACCTTTGGCCTTGAGCATGCTTCTCTGTAAGAAGAAAATCTCTCAAGTGTTAGCTTTAACTGGGCGGTTTGGGGATCAAAAAGCTTAGCATTGGTTGTAATCTTACTCTTGTTTTCTGGTAATGATCCCAGTCCTTAAAGGACAGTGTCCATATGAAAACATAGATGTTAACGGACAGTGAGAAAAGGGATGCAGCCAGTGGTCGTTCTTCTCTGAGAAGCATCTGATGGGAGCTGGGTAAGAGGGAAGATAGAGACAGGCACCTTTTCCGAGGTGCTGGGAGGAGGCTGCAGGGTTTGAACCGGAGCTTCAAGTGTTTGTAGGAGAGAGGGTGTGAGGAGACTTGAATCTAGAGCAGAGATAGTGGTAGGAGAGACCAGGGAGTCTGAGCAGCCTGACTTTGTGTAAAGGTCATGGAATTCAATTTGCCTGCCTTTGCCTTCACCTTCAAATGCTTGTGGCTCCTGAAAGTGGGGTTCCTACCTTTTTCTTAGTGTAAATTCTTTATTCTCCCATCTTGACCTCTCAGTCCAGTATCTCTGTGGCACATCTCACCATCACCCGAATGCCCTCACTGTGTGGTTAAGCCCTCTTTCCTCTTTCCACAGGGCCCTTCCTGGTTGCACTTAGGGTTAGCTGCTGCTAGATGTGGTGTTTGTGATGTGAAAGTATCCTTTCTTTAACTTTCAAACATTTATTTGCATCTGAGTACAAGTGTGTGCATGTTCTCATGTGGGTTTTGTGTGTGTGTGTGTAAGCACGGACTCATGTACACGTTATAGAACATGAATGGAGATCAGAGGACAGCTTTTAGGTGTGGTTACTTCTCTTCTTTTACTGTGTGGATGCCAAGGACTCAGGTGGTCAGGCTGGGTATCAATTGAGTCATCTTCAAGGCCTGTGTGTCATTTCTTTTTGTGATTGTAACAGCTTCATGAATTAGATTATCCCTTTTATAGGTAATGCTACTCTCTTTCCTGAGACGTTGAAAATTTAATTTGTTCAGGGTCTGCTAGCCTTAATAAGCCTTTGGATTTAGACTATGTTTCTGAAATTGTTTTTCTAAATGATGGAGATGTGGAAGATAAAAATTTAAAGTATTTATTTTAAGAAGTTTATATTTTTGTATAAATGAGAGAGAAAATAAAAATAACATGGAAACTTCAAGTATGCGCACGCATGTGTGTGCACGGGCGTGCGTGTGCGCATGCATGCGTGTGTGTGCACGTGTGTGCGTGCATGCATGTGCACGTGTGTGCACCTGCGTGTGTGTGTGTGTGTGTGTGTGTGCGTGCGCATGTGTGCATGTTCATGTGTGCATGTGTGTGTGTGGAGGTGTTTGTGTATAAATAAAGGTAATTGTGTTGAAAGGAGCTGTGAGTTGAAGGACAATAGCTTAGGTAATTGAGAATTTTTTGTTTTATTGCGAGACTTTGCACTAAGTTGAAATAATTTTTTATTCTGATTATATGATTCTATGGCTTCACTTTATGTTTATTTACAAATGAGTTGCACATATACCAAGGCAAATTGGTAAATTACTATAAATTTCTTGTTTTTGTTTGGGAGGACTACTTTCCTCACAGGCACAGTATTTGCCTACCATGAGAGTGGCTGTCAGTGCTGAGTTTATTGGCTAGCTGGGTTGCTGCTTCCTTAGGTCATTGCTTCTTACTTAACTCCAAGCATTTGGGTTGAGAGTGTCCCGGCTTGGACTGTGCCCACAGGAAGCAGAGGGAGGCAACCTGCTGCTGATAGCTCCTGGACAGGTTGGCTCCATTTCAGGAGAGAGTAAAACTGCTGGATCTCTTAAAAACTCCCCAGTGGCTGCCTTTTGTCCTTGTCATCCCTAATGGCTCACTTTAGCCTAAAGTTATCTTTGTCCAAGGAGGTCGGTGAAGACAGAGGTGACTGGTGGAGAATAGAGCTGGCTTTGTGTGAACGTGGCATTTGTGCTGAACTGTGAGTGCAGATAGAGTTTGCATAACTAGTTTCCACAGAGGAGCTGAGAAAGACTGAGAACTGATACCACATGGAGGGATTAGTGGACATTTAGGTGGGACTAGAGGAGAATGTTTTGTGGGATCATAAAATTCGCTTATGTAATAAGTTGTATACATGGAGAAATGTATACTGGATTTTATATATAATTGATCCGAGGTTTCTAAATCAATGTTTTGTTGGATTGTTTTTGTGAAACACGATCTGGAATGTAATTCTGGCTGCCTTTGCCTCATACCTTAGCCTCCTGTGTGTGATTACAGGTGTGCAGAACTGTGCCCAGTATCCTGGTCTGTCTAGCAAGATTTCATTACTCATTTGCTCAGCAAAGGAAAAAGTAATCCACCAGTAAGACAACTTGGATGAAAAGGTGGTTGAGTCTGTGGTCTTGGAAACATTATTAATTTCTTAGTACCTCACCTTGGCCTAGCAGTACTCCAAGATAGAGAGAGGCACAGGGGGGTGATGGAGGAGGCAGCATGAAGATTTATTTCCCTTTTCCCTTTGTCCCTTGTCTTTGTCACTTGGGCAGTCTCTTTCCTCTAGTTGCTGTCTGAGCTTCTAGTAGTTTTGAGGTTCTGTGCTTCTGTTGGCCACCGATGAACTCAGCAGCCTCTTCTCAGTTCTTTCACTGAGAACCCTGTGACTGATTTGGGTTCCTCTTGGACTCCTGCTGGACTCTTGGACTCTAGGAAAGTTGGCCGTGAGCCACTCTGTAGATCTTAATGTAGAGTCATTTAAGTGAATGTCAGTGGTGTTCCTCAATGAAGCCTTGTGAGCTCATTGGTAACTGAGTTTAGTTTGTCCTACAGAGTACAATAGCAGTTAGAGGAGCCAGACCTCAGTGTCTCCATCACATTGACATGACTCCCCTGGGCTGACTACAGTAGCCTCAGAGGCTTTCAGTGGCAGGAGTTTGTGAACTGAGTGGGGTTGGTGGAGGATGGGGATGCATTCACTCATCCTAGTGTCTCCTCTTCTTTCTTGCTTTTCTTATAGCTCTTATTGCACAGGAAGAGGATTCTTTCTTTTATTATTTAAAATGTATAATTTTAATTTTTTTTTAGTATTTTATTCATGTGTATACTGTATTCCAATCTCATTCATAACCCCCAACACACATTTTCTTCTAATTCTTCCTGGGTCCACCCCCTTGTCTTTGCACTGCCTCTCAGCTCCACGCCCTCATTTCCTCTATGGAACGGAGACTATTTTTTCCTTTCAAAATAAGATTCCAAATTTTGGTTCAGAATGGAAGAGAGGACAAAAGGGCATTATGCAATCTAAAGGTAATAATTTGGTTTGCAAAGTTCTTGTCTTGATGTAGAATCTCATTTTCTGAATGTCAGAAGTTGAACTTTTTTTTTTTTGCTTAATGTTTCTCCTCTGATAAATATTAATTGCTCCAAGATGGAAGCTTGGGCCTGGTTTTGGAAAAGGTTGTGTGCTTAAAAGGTCACAAGGTGCATTAGTACTTCATGATACCTTCTGAGGGTAAAGAAACGACTTTCACAATTGGTCATTCCTTTGAACCAGATTTTTCTAAATTGTTTTTTCTAAGTGTGGCTTATCTGCCTTTATAGAGTTACAGTAACATTGATAAAGGTCTGAAAAGTCCTGCAGTAGAGTCCAAAAAGTGTCAAGTTTGGCCACCTTGACCAGGAAGCATCTCTCTCTCTCTCTATCTCTTTCTGTAAAACACACACACACACACGAAATAATCTTTCAAATCTCTGGTTTCTCTGTAGTTTTAGGTTGTAACTGGCCTGGCCAAGTCCCTCACATGAATCTTTAGCATGGCTAAAGCGAAACGAGTTTCCATTCATATTCAGTCGATATTTAACTTTTGTTTATAAGGAAGTTAGATAAACTATTTGGCTATACATTCATTCCAAATTAATTGGTATAAACTTCACCTTAGCCACACTTAGAAAAAACAATTGAGAAAAATCTGCTTCCAAGGATGGCCAATTGTGAAAGTCATTTCTTTATCCTCAGAAGGTATCATGAAGGCTGGTGTACCTTGTGACCTTTTAAGCATAGGACTTTTTCTGACATGATATGGCAAATATTTTGTAGTATACACACCTAAGTCATGAGCTTTTTGTTAGAACTAGCAAGTATTTTATCTCCTGAGTAAATGTGAGTGGGAAATCTTTCCTTGGCTTCAGGCAAATGGATTTACTTAGGACCACTTTTATCTCAGTTCTCTGCAGATAAAGGATAAAATATTAACGATATTTATATTTTTGTAATTGTGAATTTAATTATGGACAGAAAAAGCCAGAATGTGCACTTGTGTAACGTAATTTAGTATTACTACTGGTTTAAGAGTTCTTCAGAGATGTACAAAATAAAATGTGTCTTTAAAAGGGATGTAAGACACTTAGAATCTATAATTAAAAGTCAGAGAGTGTTAGTCCCAGTAGAAACTGGGACTTTATATGTCATACATGGGAGCAAAAATGGGTCCAAAGAAATTAAATCATAATTTTTGTATTCTTTAATGGACATTAAAATAAATATGATTTAGCCTTTACTGGTAAAATAAACAATACCATTTAGGTAATTTTTCCTCTTGGATAAAATGTTATACTGATACGCAAGGAATATAATTTTTAAGTAAAATGGTTTTTTTTTGTTTTTGTTTTTGTTTTTGTTTTTTTTTTGGTTTTTCGAGACAGGGTTTCTCTGTGTAGCCCTGGCTGTCCTGGAACTCACTCTGTAGACCAGTCTGGTCTCGAACTCAGAAATCCACCTGCCTCTGCCTCCCGAGAAGTAAAAAGTTCTTAACTTAAACATTATTATGGCAAATTGCTCATTACTTCTCAGAAGGATAATTTGGTCACTGACAGAGAGCATATTTGCCAAATGTATAAAGCAATCTCTCCTTTTCTGTGAGAGGGCTTTTGATTGAAAACACTTGCAAGCTGGTGCTTGGTTGTGGGAGACCCGTCCTCCTCCTAGCAATGGTACGGGTCCACCAGGCGTAGAGAAACAAATCTATAATGCAGGTATCAGTCACGTTACAGTGATGCTTGCCACATTGACATGGGTTATATGTATAACAGTCGGGGTTCTGATGGGGCTTGCAGCAAAGCAGTGTACACAGAGATGAGGAGTGTGGAAAATCCTGCCTTTCAACCCAGGGATGGATTACTCTTCTCCTCTGTCCTAGGCTGTTTATGTTTTCAAATACCTATATCCTCACACATACTAGTCACTAATAGTCAAATAGGTGAATACATATCCAGGAATCAGTAGATATTAATAATAGTGCAATAGAAGAATATTCTCCATATGACTTAGAATCTCCTATGTCCCTTATTGTACAGTTTGTCTGATAGTCTCATTGTCTACAATACTAATAGCCCTATACTTTGGAATCTATTGCAAGTCAATAAATAATGCATGTTGTGAGATGACTTGCAAGTGTGGTTCAGGTTAGCTTGATTGGAGAAACTAACCTTTTTTTTCAAATCTAACTAGGTCATCCTTTCTGTGTCAAGTTCGCCAGGAAAGCATGGGAGTTAGCTTTAGACTGAGACGGAGGCAAGACTGTTATAAAGTCAGTGGATTCTGGTAGTACTGACAGCTAGTTTCTCTGTGGTGGGCCTGGAATGTGGAGTTTGCATCCTGTTTGTTGAGTGGCTGCTTTAGTGACAAGGCACACAATAAGGAATTGATTAATTAGATAGATTAATTTGGTGTGATTCTTTTTTTGTTTGTTGATTGCTTTTGTGTACATATGTGTGGGATCCACGTATGTGTTTATGCATATTCACATTTGTGTGAGTGTGTGTGTGTACACATCTGTGCATATGCGTGTAGAGGCCAGTAGTTGATGTTGGACATTTTTGATTGCTCTCTATCTCATATATTTGCAGGTTCTCTTGATGAGGTTGAGTAACTATCAAATTACTGATTTGGTAGTCCTGCTTGCCAGTTGATCCCACAGATTCCTGATTCCCACCTCCTTGATCTCTGGGATAGGTCCACCTGGTTTTTGTGTGGTGGGAGCAAGGTATCAAAGTTCAGTTATTCATGCCTGCCCAGTGAAAAGTTTACCCATGGAGTCCTTGCCTTGGGCCCCTAGTTTAGAATGATTATTGAAAGTTGTTCCCAGTTATCTTCAATAGTTCTATACAATGTACGTATACTCACATATTTGTATATGTGATGTATTATGATGGACTGTTAGACTGTGTAGGAAATTTCCTGGTTATAAGGACAATTCTGGTTCCTATGAAATAAATGGAGTAAAAAGTAGCTCAAGCATCTAAAGGGCAGTGTAATGAATAAGAATTCTCAAGTTACTACCTTTCATAACCAATACGTTGATTAGCCATAATGCAGCCTGCTGCATAACAAGGATGTCTCAAAATATGTCATGCTCAATCCTTAGACAAAAGAAGAAATTTAATTCTACTTCACATAAATTATAGAGCATGTTTTCAATGGTATATACTCTGGCTGAAAACGTGAGTCAAGGGTATAGACCAATCTCATTGTGATACGCCATCCTTGGTATATATCTCTGGCAGTTCTGGTGTGCATTCAGTCTCCTGAAGGACAAGGGGAGGGCAGAGATACTGGGCATATCCAGATCTCATGGGCTAAGCCTGAAGATGCTTTTCTACATCTCATGGCCTAGAACCCAGACAGAGGCCCTTGATGAAATCCAATGAATACGAACTGCATGCTTGCAGAGTGTCAGACTGTAGATAACCAGTGGCCTCTCAGTTAATATTCACTCTGGATAAAACAGTCTTAATATGTGTCCTAGTTACCTTTAAATGTCAATGTGACACAACATAGAGTCATCTGAGAAGGGAGGCTCAATTGCAAGATTGCCTGGATCACATCGGTTTGTGAGCATGTCTGTGGAGGATTTCTTGATAATTAATTATCTAGGAGGGCTATGCCCATTGGGGGCTGACTATTCTCTTGCCAGGTGGTCCTGGGCTATCTCATAAAGCGAGGCAAGCATGAGCCTGTGAAGAAGCCAGCAAACAGGATTCCTTCAAGGTTTCTGCTTCAAGTTTCTGCTTGAGCTTCTGCCTAGACTTCTCTTAGTGATGGACATTGACCTGGAAATAAAGCGAAATAAATCCTTTTCTCTCCTTAGTGGCCTTTGGTCATAATAATTGCTATGGCAACAGAGTGAAAACTAGAAAAGAAAGCTTACCACACTGGGATCTAAGCTTAATACAGAATTAATAGCTCTTTAAAAAATTAGACTTATACCGAATGCTTGATGTAAATCTCCAAGTTTGAAACTTCTAATTTAGTCATTACATGTGGTCAGGAAGAAACATTTATACCCAGATATTGTCTGTATGAAGGCCCACCCACAACAACATTGATCTGTAGAAGGCAATGACTTATTACTCTCTATGATGAATGCCAAAAAAGTGTTTTCTCCTAAATTGTGGTGCCAGTGTTTCCATACAAACATAATTTGATCATATTCAGTGATGTGAATGTTTGTTTTTAATAGAATTTGTAGGTTATGAGATGTAAAGTGACCTCATAAAGTCATTGTGTTATTTGCTAACTCGAAAATATCTAACTTTTAAAGTTGTAAGATTTATGATGTAGAATTGATAGGAATTGCATCTAAGTGACTTTCTAGCTTTTTGTTTTCTAGGTGGTAAGGCATATCTAAAGATACAGCTTTGGTTTTCTCATTATTGGGCATCAACTGCTCTCTGTGTGATGAGCTCATCCTTACTTCCAGCTTCCCTAGGATGTCGAGTCACTGCAGGCTCAATCCTGAGCTAAGACTGGGGCACGTACTTCCTACTCACAGAGAAGTGGTGAAAGGAGAGACCAGAGCTTGGAAGCTGCAAAGTTCTCACAGGTAGAAGGGCAGAGTCTCTGGCCTAATAGATGCTTGTCCTCAGTGTGAAATGATTAGAATACACAAAACAAAGAACAATGACCTCTGTGAAGTAAGCTTGGCATGAGTGGAAACCTGGGATTATGGAAAGTGGGAGTTTCTTTGGCGAATCAGGCAGAAAGGATGGGATGTGCTTATGTAGAAACAGCAATGAGAAAAGATGATCTGAGTTTTGCAAAGAGAACACTGTTAGGTGCTTAGGGACCTATTTATGAGAGGACAGAGCAGTCACTGGGAGGACAATAATAGAGTGAGGGACAGAAGGTAGCTGGTGGCTTGGATTGCTAAAATTTTATGGTTAGTCAACTTAGTGTGAAAGTGCTGTCATTTGTCATGAGAATCGAAACAATAGCAACACTCACAACTGCTAACATGTTTTACTCAAGCTATGACTTCATTTGGTTTCCAACACAATCTATATGCTGTACCAACCTTCGGATCAAGGAGACAAGATAAATTAAAATGTATAAGAATACTAACAAAACCTTTCCTACTTTTTCCTATGAGAGCATTTGGCATTACACTCTGAAGGATTTATTTCATATAAGACTTTCACCCATTGTTCTAATTGTATTGATTAAATTATTAAGTAAAACATGTACAAAGCATCAACATAAGTTTAGAAATAGTCTAGGTTCTAAAGCTAGAGCATAAAGCCACTGTGTGCATAGAGTTGGCATTCTATCAGGGATGATGGACAGGCAGATAAATGAGAAAATTTAAGCAGTGACAGGATGTGGTGAGAGGGATGGGGCCATGCGCGACAAAGTACATGTTCTAGGTGAAGGGCTTGCTGTCTTAGAGCGATGGAAGCATGTCACTTGGAAAGGGGGACATCTAAAGACAGACCCGAAAGCAATCAGGCAGAATCTATGTGAATTTGTACCAGAGGTAAGGGAATAGCAAGGCCAAGACTGAGGTGTGACCCTCCCTGGACCGACTTGTACTGGCTAGCAGTTATGGTGGTGTGCCTGGACGAGAACGACAAGGGGGTTGTAGTAGGAGATAATACCTGCAAGGTAGTTGGAGGACACAGCCATGGAGTCTTGCTGGCTGTCGTCAAGGTCTTGGCATTTCCTGTGGATTAAATGGGATGGAGGGTTTTAAGTAGGGATGTGGCATCATCTGGGTTTAACAGTGATAGTTTCAGCCCATGTGTGAAAAGTAGACTGCAATGGTCTGGGGTGGGAGTCAAGGAGGAGCTTACCTTAGCGATGCAGTTAAAAGCAAGAATGGTGGAGACGTCAGGCTGAAGGTGGAGGTGATGTGCAGCGACTAAGTCCCGGCTGTCTGCTGACAGGTCTGACATGTGTGAGGGATGGGAGTCAAGGAGGGCGCCCCGTGTTTTGTTTTCTAGACAAAAGAACAGCCATAGCAGTGTCAAGATAGGGAATACAAGAATGTGTCCGAAGGCAGAGGCGATCGGTTCTGCCCATCTTAAGTGCCTGTGTCTATGAGATACATGGCTAGAGTTGCCAGCTAGACAGCTGTCTACATAAGTATGAAGGTCAAAGTAGAAATTTGAATATGTTATCCTTATACTTGGGGAATAGCATTAATATGAAGCTGATAGCATGGAATTCAAGTTATTCATAAATACTTAAAGGAATTATAACATTTAAACACCGATTAAGAACAGGATGAGAAAGAGTAGATTGCTTGTGTCAGTGTGTATTTCTTAGTGACTTTTATGTTTTATTCATATTATCTTAAAATTGTTTCCAGCATGCTATTTTTATGGATGGCAAGAAGTATTTAAGGGATGGCTCCTGTTTAATTTGATTTTAGGATGTAAGCTCTCCTAAACCCACGGCATGTTACTGTCAAAATAACATCACACTTACGTCATTTACTGTTAAGCATATGTTTTTGACAGGGCTCTATATTGAATGCTTAGTTGTTAATAGTATGGGCTATGGAATGCGTAATAGAGAGGTCTCTCAGTTTATCATTTGGATGAACTTATATATTAACTTACTATTCTTGTATCTTGTCTTTCTATTAGTAAACCAGACCCAACGCTAACTACACAAAAGTTGTAAGAATGAAGTAAGTTAAAGAATTGAAAATGCCTAGTGTCATGCTGGGTGAGGATCAACAGTATCAATGTTAGCTGTCCCTATCTGCTGCTTACTGTGTGTCAGAACATCAAGGCCCCTTTGTAGGTATGATTGTACTGGAGAATTCTAAACTTCATTTTCAGGGTAAAATATACCCTAAAATATATCCTGACATTGATGTGCCACACAAATCAATGTCAGGAGTGGGAAACAGTTTAAAGGTAAGTTTTTTGAAGTCAGCCACCTTAATGAGCTCTTCATCATTTCTGTATCCCTCTCAGACCTGTCCATATGAATAGTAATTACATCCTGTTGCCAGCCACGCTCTAGCATGGTGGTAATGATCATCTTTTTCTTATGTGACAAAAATGACCTGGGCATATCTCTGTTGATGGGCCTGAAGCACTTTAACCTTTCATGGCACTATCATGAATTACATACATTTTCCCAGGAAATATCTTTCTCTTGTACTGATGCCACGTCCTGCTCATTCTAACAGTGGGGTTGTTTGTGCTTCTTCATTGTAAGCATTTGATCACAATTCCTCGAAAACTGTCGGTATTAGTGATATGTTTATTCTGCTAGCTTTGGGAGTGCTGGGAATATCACTAATCACATTAGTTTTTATCACTGATTTGAGGGAGATGCTGTGTGGAACATGCATGCTGAAATTTAACTGACTGAATCATACTTGTTGGCAGCTTATACCAGCATCTTGGAGATTTTCTTGATTACTCTTAACATTAACTTCTGCATCTGGTCCAGAGAATGTGACTCATCTTACAGCCAGGCTAGTGTGGTCATAAGGAATGAATGTGGATGAGAAATGTGGCTCACTTGTAGAGTGCTGGCCTCACATGTATGACACAGTATGTTCTCTCTCCATTACTGAACCTGGAAACGGAGAAAGGAGACATGTACAAAACCATCACAGTCCCTCATACCCTAAGATCTTTACATCTGAGAGCTTCCATCAGCGTTTCAGGCTTCTCGAATGCAGGAGTTTTATTTTTTATTTTTATCATGTTTGATGCCTTTGTGTATTTTTATTTATTTTGTATGCGCTTTCCTTTCACCTCTACATATATTCAATAAACCATTTTGCTTTGTGCTAGTATTTGTGTGATTTGAATGATCATTATGAATCAAAATATTATCAATTGAGAGTACATTTAAAGTATCTCACCCACACCCCCAATATTTTACAGCTAGTACTCTATATAACCTAGATTGTTGACTCTTAATGGTTGTCCTGCTGACTAGAAGCTTAGGTTCACTGCTGCTCCCTAGAATTGTAAGAGACTATCTTCTGCACGCTGACAACAATATGGCTTGTACCTAGGGCCTTATCACTCTCACATTATTAATTTTGAACAATAATTTCTGAAAGCATTGCATGCCAGAGACTATATTTTTCCATGCTGCAGCATCCTCTGCTGAATTTTGTAGTACCTATGGATACCAATGGAAAACAAAGATATGTTTATTAAAGATTTTTGAGACAGGTTCTAGGTTGACTTTGAACTTACTATGTAACCAAGACTGGCCTTGAACTTACTATGTAACTGAGGCTGGCTTTGAACATACTATATAACGAAGGTGTCCTTGCACTTGCTATGTTCCCAAGGTTGGCCTTGAACTTACTACGTAGCCAAGGCTGGCCTCCTGCTCCACTTGCCTTTCCTTTCTAAGTACAGGGATCACAGGCATGTGCCAGCATACTTGGATGTGATGGTTCTAAGAATTGTGTTGTTGCTACTCATTTCATTTTCTAAAATGTTAATTGTGTAGAAGTCACACAACTCAGTACAGTTAATATTATGAAGACAAGTAATTGATTCAGTTCTTAATGTGTTTAACTAGAGGACAAAATGGCAAAAAGTAACTTTCTTACATTGTCTGTTTGAAGATGGCGCTATGGTCTGACCTCAGATTTATATGTTGAAACTAAATGGTGTGGTGATAGCATTGTCATGAGGACAAGACTCTCTTAAAGAAGTTAAGAGTGTCCTTCCTTCCTGCTCCCTGTTCTAGTCTTCATCTCTTGATAAATCACCAGCAAGATGCTAGAAGTAGAGAGGACCCCTTCCCAGACACTGTCCTCTTGTTCCTGCCATCTTGGATCTCTCAATATTTAGAACTGAGTGAAACAAATTTCCATTACCTTTGCATGGTTGTCACCAAACACCTGATGGACGAGGGAGGAAGGGAAGATGTATTCCACCTGTTTTAGAACCTGTCACTTTATCACTGTGGAGAGCTTAGAGTAGAACATACATGTTCCTGTTGGGGCTTGGCAGAGACTGTTGACATCATGCAGACAAAGATGCAGAACATGAAATAGAAAATGAGAAAGGACAATGTGCGGAGCCTGTGAGAATGATCTCATCTGGGCAGACCTAAAAGAGTACTTTACTACCATGCTTTAGTCTTGGGAGAATAGTTTATCACTTCGTTTTCCTAATGACTGTATAGGATAAGTATCATCATGCCCTTTTACACATAATGAAACAGATACTTCGGTTGAGGGCTAGACGGGGGTATGTGGCAGAGCTGTGTATTGCTGGTGCATCGTCAGCTTTTAGCTTCCAGGTCATGTTGCTGCACAGATGAGCACCTGCCATGTGCCAGAGGCTATTCTCAGTACTGTCAATAAGGAAGTCAACAGAAGAAACAGAAAGGATCTTACAGATTGTACATCCTGATATGAATTCTAAGAACTTTAAAATGCTCTTGCATCTTAGTCAAGATCATGTGTCTCCATAAATATTTAAGCACGACGCTGTTGTTCATCTTGTGTTACTGTTTATAATTGTGAAAAATTAGAATGTGTGCTATCTCCTTGAGGAAATGCTCCCCTATACTGATTTTGTGTAAAGTTAAATAAGTGGATCTTTGTAGAGAAGAATTCCATATCCATTATCTAGGCTTCCTCAAGCCTGTTTAGTCTTAGATAGGGTTAGCTTTCAGTCAAACTACATTTTATAGTGAGAGCTTCCTTAGTCTTAGGGAGATGGGTCAAATATCTTTCTTCTGTTTTTTTTCTTAAAGTGGAAAAAAATGCAAGTTCTCAGATGCCTTTCCCCTTTATACACACTCGCAGCTTTTTTTGTGGAATCCTAGTCTAAAAGACTAGTTTAAGTGTTATACTATACAAATAACCACTGAACTAAGTTGTTATTATCTGAGCTCACACCATTTCTGATGGCATAATATGCTGCTTACTCTAACTTCAGGTGTGTCTTAGTAGGAATTTCAAAGTACTCTGCCGAGGAGGAGTCTTCGGAAGTTTTAGGCACCAGTTCACAGCCAGTGGAGGTATATTTAGCTCTGGGCCCTTTCAACAGCCTTTCCAGTCTCAGCACTTGAACAGCTGTTTACTCTGACTGTGTGTAAACAAGCTTTCCCCCTCCCCCGTGAGGACTGGGGTTGGAGACCCTTATTCAGTCCTTAACAAATATAGCACTGGTTGTGACCTTTTGCTCTCATCTGGGCCCTCTTGAGATTTTCAAGCACAAGTTGACAGGGATTGTGTGAGAATATGCAAGTATCTGCTTAAGGACAAGGAGCAAACCTTTCAGCAAGCGCTCACCAGAGCTCTTGGATGCAACTGCCTGTACGTCCAGAGTGGAAGAAATTCGCCTCACACATTTAAAAAAATACTGTTGGTCTGAAAACATTTTACTCAGTTCTATTTGGAAGAGAATGTCCCTGCCAAAATGAACAGTTCTTAAAAGTCTCGGCCATTCTGCACTTAGCCCCCTCTCACCCATTACGTCCTGATTAGGGAAGCAGCTCTATGCATCTAATTGCCCAGACTTATTTCCAGTTAACAACAAAACTAAGATCCTGGAAGCCTGGGCGTGCATCTTGTTCAGTGTGTTCTTCCTAACTCCACTCCACGAGGGTCATCAAAGCTCCCATCATACCCTGGTGGAAAGGACTTTAGAGTTCCCTAAAGGTACTGCAGCTTGACTACTGGGTTGAAGAATTCGAGTTATGTAGTCAGAGCCCAAAGACTGTGGTTTATCCCCACCCCAATCAGTTGCTATTAGATATATTTTAAAAGTCAGAATAAGTCATCCATAAAAACCCCATTGGTTCTTTGGAAAACCTTACCCAGTTCCAAATCCCCAGAAATGGAGGACTTCAATGACTGAGTACCGCTTGTTTGTCTCTCCTTGGAGCCCACATGGTCCATGGCTCCAAGATCAGCGAGGGGGCAGTGAGCTTCCTTTATTGCTTACTCTCAGAGCCATGCAATGTGTTCCATGAGAAAGTGTTTGTAACTACTCAGTGCCTTATGATTAGACACACTTTCTCATAGAAATATGGTAATGATTTATAACAGAGGCTCCTTAGCTGAGAACTTAATGAGATGATAACTCTTAAGGTCACTCGTTCTTAAAGAGGAATTGTACCTCAGGTTATAAAATAACAATCTCAGCTTCAAAGACCTGTTTTCAATTCTTCTGTGTAGGCGTTAGACAGATGACACAGATTGCAAATCTACTAGATTTTCAGAGACGCATGAACTAAAAACTCACTTCAGTTTTAACACTAACATCAACCAAATAACATGTGTTGCTACAGCCTGACTTCTCAGAAATATGGAATTCACAATAATTAGAATAATAGAGTCTAAGAGCGGCCATTAGAGCTCACAGTGTATTTTAACTCTTCCCAGCTGTGACAGGGCACACAATGACTGTTCCCTACATTTCAAGAAGCGTTCAAAGCATCGGTTTATAAACTGGAACCTATATTTAAGTGTTGCTGGATTAGCACTTCAGAATTGCATGTTTACACATATATTTCACGACTCTCTTTAATATGCTCTAACACTGCCTGAGACTTATTTATGTGTTACGCAGCTATGCTCAACTCCATAATCTATACCGACTTTCTTTTGAAATTAAATTTATTGCCACTGAAAATTGTGGCGAAAATGAAGCCAAAAGGTGTTACAAGTTAGTAATTAAAAACATGAATTCTGAAACTAGTTCATATTAGTAAACACTCCACAGGTAGGTTTTATTTAGCTCTTTTTTGAAGTTGAATAAAAAAGATTTAGTAATAGAAAACTTGTGTCAGAAAGCTTAAGATTTAGCTAGAATATATGTGTATGCATTTCATATAAATTATTAATCTTTTTACCTAAACTTTGTTTCTAATACTGAACATAACACAAGCAAAAAAATTGTCTTAAGTGGTTAGGTTACTCCAGTTAAAATATCTTTGTCACATGACTATGAGTTGTGAGTCTTCCATTTGCCTTCCTTAATAATGAGATACTTCTGTCTATTGGCCTGGAGCTGTGGGTGAGATTTACTATGGAGTCATTGTTCATTGTCTTAGTTCTGATTGTGCTACAGTAGCCAACTAGGTCATTTATGAAGACCATGATTTAATGGCCTCCAGTTTTGGAGGATGGGAAGTCCAAAATCAAAGTACCCTCAACTGTTGAGGGCTTTCTGGCTCTGTCACCACATAGCAGAAGGCCAAATTGATACGCTATAAAAGATTGCTGACTCACTCTTTTGTAATAGTATTAAGGAACTTCCAAAGGTCCCACCTGCCAACAACACTGCAGTGGCAACCAAGGTTAAACATGGAGAGGGGAACGATATTCAAATGATAACACTTTGTTAAGCTAATATTTTACTTGAACCAAGAGCTCCTAGAAAACACGAAGCACTTTTATTTTTGCAATTCAAAGTTCCCAACATGTCAGATATAGGTAACTGTGGTTGGATATCTGTAGACTGATACATTACAGGAAAAGGGGGTTGTGGGAATCTGAGAAGAAGGAATGAGGAGGAAGATGGACAGGGTTGAAGAGAAGAGGTGGAGGAGATATGACTTGCCACCCATCTTCCCACTCTTCGTGTGGGCTATGACACTGAGTCAGTTGGGCTATGTGGATGCCATCTTTTACTCTCCTATGCATCCTGAAATGTGTCGGCAGAGTTAGTCAAACATCACAGTCCCTTGGCAACCAATCTCCCTGAGATTCCTAGGACCCTTCATGTTCTACATTGACTCCAGAGTACTTGCCTCATGGCTGCTGAAACAGTTCAGAGGTCAGAGTGGGAAGTTGTTTTAGTATTAATACTCCTGCTGTTTTACAGACTAGCATTTTGTTGACCAAGCTATAAATCATGACCGAGAGTGAATGGAAATATTTCTAAAACGTGCCTTAGATAGAATTATATTTTTGATTCATGGTTACAAGTTAATTTTTGTTTCTGATGCCAGGCAAACATTTCCACAGGCAACCATTGCTTATGCCATAGCACGAGTTTTCCTCTTTAAGCAGAAACTTTTTTAAATGCCTTGGTGAAGTATTTTCAAAATAATTTATTATTGAGACTATGGTGTTCTTTCTCAGCTCCCATCCCAAATTAGCAACCCCAAAGAACAGCAGAAGTACGTAAGGAATTCTGAGATGCAGCTGGTTGGTTTTCAGAAGTTTTCTTAACCCTGCAGTTGGTGAGGCCAAGGAAAAGGGTCCTTTGCTGTTAGGTGATTGCTGGAAGAAATGACTTCATGGAAAATTAGCTTAGCTTTCCTTCCCACAGCCACTCCTCTCCTTGTGGGCTTTCAGATACAGTGCACATGCAGGTGTGAGTTGTAAGAAAGTCTGATGCTTGGAACTGTGCTTGGGGAGCCCCTCACCTGAACCTGGGCAAGTCTTGACTAGGAAGTGGTTCTCAGAGACAAGTAGCCAAGGAGAAGGAAGTCATGATCAGAGTCCATGAGTTAAACTAAGAAAGAACCAGGAATTTACACTGCAGGCAGCACACTCTTTCTGACAAAGTATCTTGGTTGTATTATTTACTTCCCAGGTCTATTTTCTGTCCAAGATGTGATAAAGACTGCATGTGTCTATCTGAGCAGCCCATAGGCCGAGGAAAACTTAGCCTAACTTTGTACTCCTTTCAGTTTAAAGCTTCATTGAGGGGTCCTAGCTCAGTTTTAAGTGCTTTCCTAGCGTACAGGGAAGCTGTTGATCCTCAGGCCCACATACAACCAAATCTGGAAGCACACACACCTGTAATCTCAGCACTTATGAGGTAGAGGCGGGAGGATAAGTTCATGGTTATTCTCTGCACCCAGCAAGCATAAGGCACAATAAATTTAAAAAGATTTTCAAGAAAACAATAAAAAGCCTGTCGCATTTGGTATTTAGATTTCCTTCAAAGTTGCAGTGAGGTAGCAGTTAAAAGGATTTAATTGAGCTGCTCACTGGCTTGTCAAAAGCTTAAGCTAACTTGTTCAAATTTGGATGTTTTATTTTTGTGCCAATTACTGCCAACACTCTCTTCAGATCTCCATAGAGAAAGCTGTAGACGCTGTCCTGACCATAGCTTTTCCTTCCCCACACATTCTCCCATCCTACACCCTCTTCGTGTGCTGGTGAATTACTGGTCCTTTGATTTTGTTCCTCTGGGCATTGTAGAGTCAGTGTTTTAGCTGACTCTAAACTGTTTAGCCTAAAGTGCAGACAGTAGTGTATCATCTAAAAATATTCCAACTGATACGTTTTAAAATATGCTGGTTGTTTTCCGAGTCTCAATAGAATAAACAAATTGTAGAATAAGTTTACTGTATGTGTGGTATATATAAATTAGTTTTGATTTACAAATTCAGAACTTTTAATTGTGGAAGGAAACAAAACCTTAATCAGAATGTTGGATTCATACGCATACACACAAATGGCAAACCCAAGAAATGTTATTAAATGTGGAGCTTGGCATAACTTTGATTAAAATCATTTTCTTTAGTTTAATTTTTGGTTTTGGCCTATAGCTATAATAAAATTATGCATGGTGTTCAAATTATTTTCCAGTTTCTATTTTCTATCAGATTGAGGGATTAGAAGTTGTAGTTATGGATGTGACTGGGTAGACCTCCTAGTGTGTTTTACATTGTAAGAGGTGGGATGATTGGGTTATAGAGTCTCCTTTGAGTGGCTGTACAAGTTGTGAGGGGGTCAGAGAGCCTCAGGATATTGCAGACCTGAGAACTATGCCCATCCAGGTTAGCAACCCCAAAGAAGCATTAGAGAGGGAAGGGAACAGTTCATATCTAATCTCTGACATTCTTTCTAGCTCCATCTTCTCCTGTCAGTGCATTCACACACACATGTGTCAGATCTGAGAAATTTCCACAGGGAAGCTGGGCAGTCCTCTATGGCCTCTTTCCCTGAGACCCAACCATAGACTTTCCTTTCCTTTGGCAAGACCTGGACCATTTTTCCTCAGCATATCATTGAGAAGAAAGAAGAGCTCGGGCTTGCTTTGGTGTTGAAACAGTAAGCCAGAGAGGCCGGTAGACCATGAGAACCTATACTGTAGTAGTTAAGGAATTATACAGTATGGTGACAAAATGACTTTCAGTACATATGAATCAAAATATTTAATTAGACAGTCAAGAAAACTCATGAATGCCCTTCGTGTTGTAAAGAATTTAAAATGCACAACAAAGGATCTGTTTTTCCAAGGTGTCTAACTGTTGGGTCCAGGCATGCAATACATTTTTTTGTTTGTTTTGTTTTGTTTTGTTGTTTAGGCTTTTGTATTAAGGATAGTATTTCTTTCCTCATGGCACTGAATGCTGGAATAGGTCTGGATGTTTGTTTTTACTTGTTGTAAAAATATAATTTTACAGGAATAACACACATTTGCCCTTTTCCTTTTCTGGATCATGCCTAGCTAAAAGATAAAGGAATCAGTGGACCATTACCAAATAGGATTTTGACCTTTGGAGGCATATCTGTAAAGCATCAACGAACCATTAGTTCTTCAAACATGGCTTCACATGATGCTTTAGGCTGCACTGCACTGGTAGAAGCTCAGTATCTGGTGGGGTTGAGGGGACCTTGCTAATGTCCTTTCCTGTCAATGTGGTTGAGCCCACAACCCTGGGATCGTCTTGCCACATGCATACTATCTGAAGGGACCAGCCTGCTTTCAGAGGGAGCCATCCTCTTCTATGCTCTTCTCTACTCTGCTTCCACCATGTTCTTGCTCTCACTGCCATTTCAGGGCAGATTGTCATTATAGATCGCCCCTCTCTTCTTTCTTCCCTTCCTTTCCTTCATCCGTCCTTCCTTTTTTTTAAAAATTTGTGATTCCTATAACAGCCTTTCTGTTCTAGTCTACTTTGTTACTGTCCTGCAGGTGATTATAAAAAGAACTTACTAGATGTACTATCTGGGGAATAGCAATGAAGGAGGGACATCTGGAAAGTTCTGTGCAGTAATACTAATAAAATGGAAACAGATGCGTAATTGCTGTCCCGCCTCCTGCCTGAAGTCTGGCCTTACTGATGGAGGAGAACTTTCATTCTGTCTATGCACCAGAAAGGTAGATATGTACTTATAATATTAAATAGTTGAAGCTAAAATCAGTAGTTTTCCTCTAGTTGTAATGAGTTAAAAATCTTACACTTTCAAGGGTAACAATTTTGCCTATAAAATGAAGTAATTAAAGTCACTGCTAAGCAGACATAAATTTCTTAATTGAAATGCATATTACTTTCAAAATGATGAAATTGCAAAAATAAACTTCCAAATACTGAATTCTAAGGCAAACAAAAAGCAAAATAACACCCCCCCCCCATAAGTTTACAGGAAGTCTTTCTTACAATGTGAAATGTGATTTAATTTGGCTGATGGAAGCTCACTTCCTACAATAGAGCTTGGGTAACAGGCAGTCCTTCCTCATTCCTCACCCTCCCCTTGACTCTCTGGTTTAATTAGCTGAGGTTTGACCAGCAAAGCACCTTCCTTTGCAGGGTGTGAATTGAAAGTGGTTGTTTCTCTGTCTGGACATTAGTGTGATTGTAAAATACAGTCAGGTTGCTCATTGGAAATCTAGAAAATTCCCTTAAAAATACCTTTTCCAACAAGACTGTGTTTCTGTGTTTTAAAATCATTGCCCATTATTCATTCTTCCCAGATTCAACAAGTGGGAGAGGAGTTAAAGTGAGCCAGGCCTGGGGTTAGGCATTTGAATTTACTCTCATCTTGCTGTTATTCTGGTTCTGATAAGTGTTATTACGGAAGCAACCTGCAGCTTCTGGTCTAGCAGTGCTTGACTGTATTTTGCCATGAAAGAGTTTCACATGCAACCTTTGCATGTAAAAAGGAAGAGGAAAATGTTATTAAAATGCACCAGATGGGGTGGAGGGCCTGGAATGGAGACTGGAATGCACATGCTGCCCTATAGTCCCGGGCAGCCAGTGACTCACTCTGCAGTGGGAGAAACGCCTGCCCTACCAGCTTCATAGCAGATGTGTGTAGATATCAGATAAGATCTTCTGTAAGAAAATGCTTGGCCTGAGCTCATCCCAGCACCCCCAGGGCTTTATCAGTAAATGTCAGCAAATGAAGGGGGTTTGTAGCTTCCAGAAACAGATGGAAAGGGTTTCAAATTATACATAGTTTCTAATTAGTTGTGATCTTGATATTTACTTTATACCATGAAACACACACACATACACACATGTGAGAGAGAGAGAGAGAGAGAGAGAGAGATTGATTGATTGATTGATTTGATGCAATTGTGTGAAATTATTGTCCACACATGGGTGTACAGCCTGATTTGGAGGTGAGGTGGCTGAGGTGTTATTATTTTTGTTTGAATAGGAATCATGTGTGGTAAGAGCTGGACTTATTTCCTATGATGTAATCCCTTTCTGCTGAAATACATATTTAAGGAAAACAGTTTTAAACAGTCAAATGCATGCTTTTCCCCTCTGTTTATTCTATATTATACCAAGCAGGGTCGGGGTTACTATTTCTCTTTTATCTGAGCATTCCAGGATCAATTAATTTTGGTTGATAAACAGTGTCAAGCATGTTTTTTTCCTGCAGAACTTTGCAAAGTTTATAATAAGCTAATGAATATGGTAAAATTGTGAGAGAGCACACTGAACATGCAGTATTTTCTTTCTTTTTTTTTTTTTTTTTTTTTTTTTGTTGTTGTTGTTTTGAGACAGGGTTTCTTTGTGTAGCCCTGGCTATCCTGGAACTCACTCTGTAGACCAGGCTGGCCTCGAACTCAGAAATCTGCTTGTCTCTGCCTCCCAAGTGCTAGGATTAAAGGTGTGTGCCACCACTGCCCGGCAACATGCAGTATTTTCAAACACTTCAAGAGTAGCTTTCTCTTCTCCCCCACCTACTAAAACATACAACCTGTTCCCACCACGGTAGGTACTTGTTAGGCGAAGTCACTGGAACAATATCACCACTTTGGCCCTGCCCCAGATACTGAATTAGAACCTCAGAAGGTTTAGGCCCCTAGTCTATGTTTGAACAAGCCTCCCAGGCGAGTGATTCTGATACGTGTGGGAATGACTACACCAGGGTTTTCTAGAACACAGTTTGGAGAATGAAGATTATATAATACATTTAAAACAGATGCCTTTAGAGAAATCATTGTTTCTCTGGAGTCTGGGTATTTAAGTGCAGTTTTTGTGTTGAGGTGTGGGGTGTGGGTGAGCTGTCAAAGAACAAGAAATTGTACCTTGCCAGGCAGAATAGGCACGGCAGGATGGAAGAGGTGTTGAAAGTTGATGATTCAGGATTTGTAAGAGCAGCTTTGCATTAGTTTACAATTATGTATCTGACCACACAGACCACATCCTGGCTGCTCTTCAGATTCATGCCTCCATGGCTTAAAGAGGTAATAGTTGCATATCATAGATTTGAGATAATGAAATTCCTCAGGATTCAAGTTTTCACCAGAACACACACTTGTATCTTTGTGGCTTCCTGATACTCTGAATGTATTCCTTGGATGCTGCTCTTATTTGTTGGTGCTTAGCAAGGGTGTGGGAAGCCCTGGTAGGTGCTGAACACATACTGGTAGTTGTGCTACAGCACAGTGCTGACCATCACAATACCCTGGGAAACAGAGGTAAGGAAATAAGCCTTGCCTGAGAAGGACAGACAGGAAAGGAAGCCCAGACGTCCAGGTTTTGAAAAGGAGAGCGCACAATCTAGACCTTGCATCCTAGAACGTTTCTCTCAGGAGACATGGAGTAAAACAAGGAGACAGTTTACTATATTGTACAATGATTGGCTTGCAAAAAAGAATACTATACATGTGCATATTTGAGAAGGAAATCTCGTGTGTGGTTGGAAAACACCTCCAGTCAGTGGAAAGCTCATCACAGAGGGAGTGGAGTTCTCGGCATCAATCTCTTGATGATAGGCTTGAAGAAAATGTGAAATAGTGTTTTTGGATTTAAAAATGTGGAAGCATAATTTAATAAACATATGAAAATAGAGTTAACTATCCAGTCCAATTCTGCCAACTAATATATTTAGGCCACTGTAAGAAATAATGATAATATCTGGTACCTGAATATACTTGTCATGGTGGCTATCAACAGAATCTTGTTATTTTGGACAATTTAAAAAGTTTTTAAGTAGAAAATATAGTAGAAATGTTTTTAGTGTTAAACTTTCTAATCCAAAAATTTCAGAAAGTGAAATTATAGAATTTCTATTTTTTGGTCCATATGAAAATTTACATGTAAGTTTTCTACTTTTACGTATAATTCTATGAGATAATACGTCATTTATATCATACCTTTAAAAAAAAACTTTAGTTTTTTACTTTCAATGCTGAAGATATTTTTGAGTAACCACCTTCCATCAATTATTACCTGTTTATTACCAACATTATGGGATAATTTTAGTGAGCAGTTAGATTCTTCTTTCTTCTACCCTTTTAAACTCTCTAAGGCAATGTAATTCTGAGGTTTCCTCTGAGAAAATTTTCTTCTGCATACTTCTGTAGTGTCTGAAATAGAGGTGTCCGTAAGTAAAATCTATGAAACAATTAAGAATGCATTAGTGGTAATGGATGTAGTGAAGGTCTCTTACCTAGAATCCATGAACTATTTGTTATTGCTGATGTTTACCTAGAGTCAGTCCCCATGTAACAGGTTGATGTTTGTACCACGGAGCAGCTCATTTGCTTGGGCTGCCCTGTTGGTCTTGGAGAGAAGGTTTGTTTGCATGGGTTTAGGAAGAGATGCTAAAGTCACAATGCTTGTGCCATACCCTGAACCTTGGTACACTGAGCAAGTCAATGAACTTTTCTATATACTTTAGTTTCATCTGTAAAGTTTAATTTTAAACATTACCTACTTTATAAAGCTGTTATGAGGATTAAAAAGATACACTTTTACAAAGTGCCTAGAATAATCTTTGGTAATAGATGAAGGATAAATATTAATAATTGTTTTTCAATCGACTGTCAATAGCCTTTCACTATTCTTAAAGTTACCTCCGTCTCCTCAGTAGCCCCTAGAAGACCCTCGTGGCCTGGCCAGTACTCGGACATTACATTCTCTTTCCCAAACTGCAGGTTGCTTAATCTTTGGGGATTTTAACTTCCCATTTCCCATCTCTCTTGATATATGGTCAGTCTCATGACTGACTGGCTGATCATTTTTTCAGGCTTCATATTTGAGCTCAAACTCACATCCTTAGTCTACCCTTTCCTGCTTGTCTCCCCAGCTCCTAACAACCTCCTCCCCGCCCAGATGTGGGCCCCATGCCATCAACTTCCTTTGTAGAATTTGGCGTGTGATGATTAGATCCTGTGTCTTTGACAGCGGGGTGGTTTATGGACCCAAACTTGTTCTGTTGTTAGCTCATAGTAGGTACAGAATAAATGTCTGATACACAGTGGAGACAGAATTACGAATAAGTGCCCTACGCACATCTGGGTATTATTCATATTTAGGACTGCTAAGCACAGGTGCCAGATAATCTAGATATAGGAGGTTAGACGTTTTTGTTGTTCTTGAAAGCTGAGACTCTAAATGACCCACTGTCTTCAGGACTGCTTGAGAACTACTCAGGGAGTAATGTTTCATTTGCTTGGTTCAATGCTTTATTTTCTTTATGTTTGTAAATAGTACCCAACAGATTAGAAGGTTTATTGTGCTTGAAGCATGCTAATCACAGTGTGAACATTACCAGTCACTTCTCATTGTACCTGAGGATTTATAGAGCTTCAGCGTGAACAGCTTTCCCAGCCTGCTTTGGGGCCCTAGGAGGCTGGTTGTGCCCCAGAGTGAGCACACCAGCAGGTGATCCCCTCCAGGCTGTAAGAAGTCATGGAGACTCAGGACAAGTTGTGCTTCAAGGTTCCTGCAGACCCTTTCACGTGCAGGTCTGTTTGGGGACAGTTTCTAGAAGTTTCCATTGTCACCCTGTGCTTACAATCATTCCTCTTCCCTCGTATCTGTTTCCTTGTATTTATCCCGCTTTCCAAACCCTTGTGATTCTTTTTCTTTGCCCCCCCTTCCAGATTTTCACACTTGAAATGATTTGTTTTCTTCCCTTATAATTCCTGTTTGGTTTTAAAAGTCCCAGGGAGGTATATTTTCAATATAAACTATAATAGTTATTTTGTTTATATCTTTGACACAGGGAACAAAAGCTGACGTAAAAATCCCGAAGCCCATTCACAGGCATTATACTCTGTTCCAACAGAATATTAAGGCTTGGCATAGAGAATAAAACTCTACAGTTAGACTCTTATGAACCAGAACCAATAAAATGCTTCACCAGAATGGAAGTGTTTTACATGCTCTGGATGACTGGCTGTTCAGCATACCAGGTTCTGCACCACCAACATGAACAGTAGCAGCTCTCTGGTATCTTATGGAAGGAAGTAGCAGCCAATTCCCCAACCCATATATATACATTTCCTATACAAGCAACATTTTCTGAAATTTCTTTCATAGCGTGTCAGTTCAGGAGTGTGTATGTGTTTGTGTGGGTGGGTGCATGTGTGTGTGTGCATGGATGCAGAGGTCAGAGGACGACTTCAGCCATTGTATCTCAGGTACTTTCTGTCATTTGTCTGTGATAGGGTGTCTCATTAGCCTAGACCTTCACCAAGTAGGTGCACTGTCCTGTGGGCTCCAGGAATCTGTCTGTCTTGCTCTCCCATCTCATCAGGGGGATTCCAGGATTCTGGAAATCTGAACTTAGTTTCTCATGCCTTTGTTAGGCAAGTACTTTATTGGTTGGACCATTTCCAGCCTCCAAAACCTCTTTCTTAAGGGAATTCTTTAAAACATGGCTCTCTGATAAGATTAACAAGTGTTTGGATGTCTGGTATTGCTATAGACTGTGTGACTTGCCAAATCATTTCATATGATCAAAGTGATAATTTATTTGATAATAGACACATGTTGCTTAGGTGAATTTTTTTTAAACAGAATTTTACAAAACATACACCAAATAATATTTTAAAAGGTATATGTTTTAATTTTATCTGTATGAATATTTGCTTGCATCCATCCAAAGGTACCACCTATTTCCAGTACCTGTGGAGTCCATAAGAAGGGTTAAATCCCCTGGATCTAGAGTTATGGATAGTCGTGCATTGTCATGTGGGTACTAACACTTGAACCCCATGCTCTAATGTCATACTGTGTTCTGTCTTTCTACCAAGCGCGCCTGAGAACCTCTAGCACGTGGTCCGGAGAAGGCAGAGCAACGTCCAGAATGGGAAGTCCACACCCCCTGTTTCCTACTGGGATGTCAGATGCCAACTACATGGGGACCGGAAGTGGAAACAGTGGGGTCTGGGATGAATGCTGTGGTTCCTGGTCTTGTCTCTGGGTACCCAGGTGCCACTAGCATAGGTCAGAAACAAGGGTCCGATCTTCACCTTTCCCCTTGAGGCATCTGCAAGCCAGGTGGAAAGGGAGAGGTGGAGCCGGGAATGAGTGGGGTCCAGTCTGGTTGGGGCAGGAGAAAAGAAAGCCTCCTTCCAGAGTCTTAGGTGAGGCTCTTTTAGGTGAAGGCCTTCCCCATGTCGATCTTCAATGAAGTAGCTTTCTGAGATGATCCTTGCTTGTTCATATTGCTTTATTTGATGGCGATGGAAGGAATACCCAGGAAAGGACGGTCATTGGTTGAAGGCTTAGGGTACCGAAATGCCAAAATAGCATAGGGGAAGCATTTCAGAAATCTCAGGTGCTTGCTGAATGGGCTCTTATTGGCAGACAGGGAGTTGAACTTGTAATTTTAACCTGCAGGATGTCAGGTAGAGGTGTGGGGTTTTGAATTCTCTAGACAAGGCCAAAGAAGCAGAAACCTTGTCAACAAAGGGAGTCAGTCCTCCATATAGCCCTGGGCCACAGAAGGCTATCTGGTTAATGGTAGATTTCAACCTTAATTCGCAGAGTTTTCCCACACTCTTACAGCAGCCTGTGCTCTTAATCACTGAGCATGTCTTCGGCTCCCATACTTTAATTATTTAGAAGTAAAGGTAGAAGCCAGGCAGTGGTGGCGCACGCCTAATCCCAGCACTTGGGAGGCAGAGGCAGGTGGATTTCTGAGTTCGAGGCCAGCCTGGTCTACAGAGTGAGTTCCAGGACAGCCAGGGCTACACAGAGAAACAAAACAAAACAAACAAACAAAAAAAGTGAAGGTACGAGTCACCAAGTATCTGATGACAATGTGGCCGTTTTCAGGGATGTTTTAACATATATTCTAATCTTTATGGAACGATTTCTCTTGTGAACTACTTAAGAAAAATGGCTGCTGGACAAACTAAGGAGCATTGCTTTAATAACTCACCTTCACGTGATTCTTAAACATGGTACACGTGTTGTGAAGTCCTCCGTGCAGCAGAATAAAATGGTTAGGTGTTTAAAACTCTTTCTAGGTTTCCTGAGAACTTAGGTTCATAGGTACATGGTACAAAAGTCAAAACCTATGAAGGTAGCACTTTCTTCTGTTCTTAGAGGAAACTGCTGGGATCAGGTTCTGGTTACCTGCTCAGAGATAGACGAGATGAGTTAAAATACTTTTTTAAACACAAAGTAGGAATTCCTACTCAGTATCTCAGCCATTCTGTCCTGATGCACACAGAGCTGCATTGGTGTTATTTTAAACATCTCGTGCAGTGGAAATGAGGATACAGGGGGCTGTACTTGGCATCTCCAATCATGTGGCATTTGTGGATATGCGTGTGAGGGTGGATAAGAGCATGGAGTGCAGTGTTGGATATCACGAGGCATGAACCAGTTTCGTGCCCACATACTCTGGTGGGGTTACGGTGGAGAGTGACTGGTTCCTCACACCCTTCAAGTCCGCCATTGCATGTTACCAATGCCACAGGCTGCTCCAGAGCTGTCAGGAGATAGTACCGTATCACCTCATTGATAGTTTACTATGTGTTTTTCTGATTAAGAGAGAAGTTCAGTATCAAGTCATTTACCTAAGATTATCAGTGTAGTTTCCTGCAAAGTATTTCTTCCTGTTGGTTGTTTGTTGTAAATTGCTGATCTTTGTTCTTCCTTTTAGATGTCTATGTTAGGGAAAACATCCACTTGTGATAATTTGTAACTCTTTTAGTCAGCTTGTGCTTTGACTTCTATGATTTCAGAGCTAATCAGTTCTTAGATACTTATAGTCATAATAAAGACATCTGAGGCTACTTTTAAAAAGCATGCTTTGTACCCAGGGTCATTAAGTTTGGTCTGCAATTGTGTTTAGTGGCTGTAATTGTGCTGCAGTATAATTTTAAAAAAGTAGAATTGAACTTTTAACCCCAGGTTTCCTCTCAGGTAATTCCAGGATGAAACATAGCCAAGAGAAAAATAAATCAATTTATCCTCATTGGCAAATGTTTTTCACAGTCGTGTTTAATACCTTTTCAACCTACTGGTCCATCTTACACAGTGGATGCATGCCTGTATGTGTGTTTCTTTTCAGGAAGCATTTTCTCATTTGTCTTCTTATTCAGCAGTTATGTGACACATCAATTCTACGTAAAGTTATTTTCAAGTAGCAACTGGGATGACTACCTTCCACGTATTGTTCTAATATTTAAGTATAATCACATTTAATCCTAAAAAGAAATCAAGATCCAGAATGATTAAAGAACTCCTGCAAAGCCATGTGACTGAGAAGCCCACTGAAGGATTTGGGGGTAGCCTAACTCTGAGGCCCATGACTTTCACTTAGTTCTGTGGGGACCACCTTCATCAGATTAGTAAACTGAAACATGGCCAGCTAAGTCCGAAGAAGTTTGGTATCAGCAGACCCTGTGGGGACACTGCTCATGGACCTTCCAGATGGAAAGTGGCCAGGCAGGCCACCACAGCTGAGTCTGGCATTCACAGGCTGTTTCCCAGAAGCTACTGTTGGCTGTACCTTTTGAAGTCATGCTTCACTGGGCCTTTGATGTGCTTCTGCTGAGGTTCCTTTCAGGTGTCCAACTTCAAATGAATGGTAATGGCCCCATTCCTCAGCAATAACATAATAGAATTGTGTTCTTTCATCCTTGTTATGTGGCTCATGAAGTGCTGGTTTGTAGAAGAGTTAATTCATTTTTAGCTCACCAGGATAGTGAGTTTTAAAGATTAAGCCCTGGTTATTTTATATGTAAGCATGCAGGGGCTTTGCAAATGAACAGTTTTGAGAAACATTTCTGAAACTCGACTGCTGTCCTAGATAGATGGATAGTGAATGGGTTTGTTTTCCAGATTTGCAAGCAACAGCAGGTGAGAATCTTTAGAGATATCTCACCCTTCATTCACTTACAAGTGGCTTTTACCTCTGGTCAGTATGCTTCCACTTTTTGGGAAGAGTGAAATATGTTAAGGGCCACAGTCCTAAGCCAGAAACTTGGAAGAGTCTGTTCAGTGTAAACTTAACCTTTTTGAACTGTATCTTAGAGAAATGAGGTAAACTAGTTATCACCTGGGTTCAGAATGTATGAGAAATGGGTAGCTGATGGTCAAAGGACCAACTTTAGCTAAATCCTAGAGATCTAATGAATAGTATGATGACTATAGTTAATTTATATATTTGAGATTTATTGACAGGTATTAAGTGTTCTTGTTATCCCACTCCTGTTAAACGACTCAAGCATAACCTTTTTTATTTTGAGTCATGCTTTCAGGACAGTCTACTTTGGCTCTTTAGTCCTGGCTTCCTCTCTTTTGCCTTCCTAGCCCCAGTTCACTCTAAACAAAACCTAATCTTAAGGAAGTGGACTCCCTGGGAGGATTCAGTGTTTCAAAGGGAGAGCTGAACAAAGAGGCTTTAGAACTAGAGCCAGTTGCCTTCTCAGCTGGGTGCCAGATCCTGCAGGTAGATGGTAGATGGTCTGTAGATCATAGATGGCCTCCAATGTCCTCAAGATCCTGTGGTCTGGTCTGGAGAATGTATGGGGTAGTAGGAGTCAGTGGCCACTTGACCAGGACTGTGGTGACCAGGGGGATGGAGTTCAAGTGAGGTGAGTGGTGGAAGCTTCCCTCACTCCCTTGTTGTCCTGTTGGTCTTTCTCCGTCTTTCATACATGGGCATTTGCAGTCTAATTTGATAGAGTATTTTGCTCTGGGTGGTAGAGCCATGCTTTAAAAACAATCCACCATGGTGGTGGTTCTGGTTTCAAATCATCTTTATAGTGATCTCTGGGTAATTCTCAAGGGATCCTTCATCACTAGTCAGCACTGAGATTTGTTGAGATTAACTGCTTGAGAGGGTAATGCTGGGTCTGAACTCTGCCACTTGCCTTTCCACCTGTGTCTGGGAAACTCCTGAGAACCAAGAGGAGGGGTAGTTAAGGGAGGCTGCTGGCAGCTGGTCTGGGTGAGTTTCTCCTAAGAGGTCTCCTATGTCACCCAACATGGAGGAAAAAGAGAACAGTAACACTAAGATGAGAAGACAATTATAGAATGTCGGTAACCTGAACTTTATGAAAGATATACTACAGATGGCATATTCTGCTGTGAGCTTGATTTATAATTTAAACAGTGATTGGGCAAGACATGAGAGGACTTTTTTCTAGGTTAAGTCTGTATTACTTCAATTAATTTCGTTTCAGTGTGAGAGTTGTTGAGTTTTTAGACAGTTTAGAATAAATGGTTTGGAGAAGGCGAGATGAAAGAAATTCCTAAGAATGTTCACATGCCAGGAGTGGTGGTGTCTGCTACAGTCCTAGCACTCGGGGTTGAAGCAGGAGGATTGACAGTTTGAGCCCAGCCTAAGTTATGCAGGGAAATCATGTATCAAAGCAAGCAAGCAAAACCAAAATAAAACAAGTGAAAAACCTACCCATCAAAACAAACAGCTCCCTTCCGCCCCCGAAACCAAATCAAACCAAGGTTATATTTTTCTTTAGACTGTAATGGGGGTGGAACATCGCAAACTCTCAATATGCACTGGAGATTTCAGGTGCATGAGAAAGCACAGTCAATATGCTTTTTCTTAGTGCTTTTGGGTTTATATTTGTTCTCAAATCTAGCTGCTGATAACTACTAGTCTTTTGCCACTAGGGCTCCTCATGTTTATTTCAATCCCAATAGGAAGTTTTCCACTGAACATTTTTTTTTTTCAATGAAACTTTGCACAAGTATTTTAAATAAAAATTATTTGCTTTTATGTATATGAGCATTTTGTTTGCAGGCATATATGTGTATCATGTATACGCCTGCTTTTGTGGAAGTCAGAAGGGTGTATCTGATTCCTCTGTGTCTGGAGTTAACAGTTGACTGTGAGCCTCCGTGTAGGTGTTAAGAACCGAACCAGGGTTCTCTGAGAGAGCAACTGCATTCATAATGCTGAGCCACCTCTCCAGGCCTGAAAAGAATATTTTTAACTGAGTTCTGACTAAGTGTAAGTTTATTTTGGGGGGAAGGGGGGCTGTTTTAATCCCTTATGATAAACACAAAGTGTGACTGTTTTGGGTTCAGGGTATATGAAGGTGACAAATTTGTAAGAATCCCAGGATACTGTATTAATCTTTCTTACCTTATCAAAAACAATGAAATATCTGGCAAGGGACTGGAGAGACTGTTTAACGCTCATGATTAAAGTGTTTGCTGCTAAGCATGAAGGCTGAAGTATAGATTCCCAGAACCTACGGAAATAGTGGGTGTGCATGCTAGCCAGCCTATATATAATTCCAGCCCTAGAAAGCATAGAGACAAGGGATCCCCAGAGTAAGCAGGCAAGCAACATTAACCCTATCCACATAATCTGTGGGTTTTATTGTGAGACCCTGTTTCAGTTAATGCGATGGATTTGTACACATGTGTGCAAGTGCTACCACAAACAGAAACAAAAATGGAAAAATAAAAATTAATTTTAAAAAGTGTCTTGCAATTAGAGCAAGTGTTAAAAATATTTCATTTTGCCTAGATGAAGTGTTGGTGAGTGAATGCAGTTCCAGACTTTTAAACCCTTAGTGTCTGTTAGGAAGTAGGAAGCAGAGCTGCATTTTAGTTACCCTTTTTCATAGACTCTGTGAAGGCCATATTTAGGTGTCGAATTAAAATTTATAGAGCTCTTTTGTGATAGCTCTTCCTAGTTAATCCCCCAATGTGTTCAACTGCTATCTTTTCATTAACAAGATAGAGAAAAAGCAGGGAAAATAATTACCTTAAGGAGTTCATTACCACACTGATTACCATGGGATAGGAAAAAGCACAATTTATTTCATAATGTGGGAGACTCTACTGGGTGAATGACCAATGGCAGATGACCAAGTAGCCTTGTGGCTGATATACTTGAACCTAATCATGCCAGCTAGTGTTCCTGAGGAGGTATGATTCAAAATTAAATTACAAAGGAGGTTTGAGAGGCAAAAAGTACCTAGGTTGTGTTTGGTCTGGTAGGCAGTCTGGAGTTCAGTTTCATTTTTAATGATGTGAAAAATTATTGGGATGTTGTCATCAAATATGTAAAGTGAGCTGTCGCTGGCTTCATAGAGAGGCATGCTAGGAGAGACCTGCTGGAGGTTATGTGCGACGTTCATGGTGGGTCAGGGAGTAGGGATGGAGTTGATGAGCAAGAATGTGTTCTAAGTCAAAGATTAAACTTAGACATGGGAGCAAATGAGGAGGAGGCATCAAAGAAAAAAGTTCCAAGGATTATTTTTCCAAATCAAAGGATCCAGCTACTTATTTTGGGATCGAAGTGAACAAAATCTCAAAGTATGGGTTCATTTTTGGGACACATCAGGATATCTGTTTGCTAGGTGAGTCTGTTTGATAGAATTCAGAGTAGAGTAAAAATGTGGGCTTTGTTAGTGTTTAGTTTATTTAAAGGTATTAGACTAAATAAAACCACACAGGGACTCTTAAGGTTTGAATTTGAAATGCTACCTACCGGTTTGTGCTTTGTATACTCAGTCCATAGCTGGTGGCAAGGTTTGGCCAGAATCTTTGTGACACAGGGCTTAGCTGGCAGAGGTGAGTCACTGGGAATAGGGGGATAGACATTTGAAAGACACACCTGGTGCCTGGATCTTGTTCTCCCCTTCCTGATCCTGGTAAGGTGAGCAGCTTCTATCCCATGCTACCACTGCTGTGAATTGAACTGCTCCATCTTGCCTTCTCTGCCATGGTGGACTGAAACCCCTTGAAACTGTGAGCCAAAATAAATCTTTCCCCAGTGTGTTTTTTTTTTTTCCTGTGAGATTTTTTTCCCCATTAATACAGAAGTACCAACAGGGACGGAGGCCAGATAAGAAAGCAATATAAAGACCGAGCCCAGAGTACTGTATAGTTTGTATTTACAAGTTGAAAAGAGGAAAAGGAGCCAATAGAGGAGGAGGATGAGGAGGGAGATAAAAAGGAAATGGAGTGTATGTGACTACCCACGCCCCACAAACCGACATAACTCCTGGCACTCGTTGGATGGCGTTATTTCAAGGAGATAGTTGATACTCTCAGTTAACCTCTGTTTAACATGCAAGAATGGCATAGAGGGCTCATGGGGGACTTTGAAAAAAGCAGCAGAAATATTTGTGTAGAAGCCTGATTGACTTCTATAGAGGGAAAGGTGGAGGAGGGGATGGATTGTAGGGAGCACATGTAGTTCTTTTGGGAACAGTGAATCAAGGAATTAGTTGGATCCAGAAATGATCCAAGAGGAAAATCTGGTTTTGATTTTGTTTTTGTAAATGAGATTAAATCTAGCATAGTGGTAATCTAGTCTGGGCAGGGCAAGGGAAGCTGCCGAGGAAAGTCCTGGGCTGGGCAGAGGAAAGGAGATCTAGTTCAATAGCAGGGAAGAGTGTCTGTCCAGAGCAGATGGTTCAGCTAGAGAGGAAGGCAGGTACAGTGGGTGGGCATGCATGTAAGCTGGAAATCGGGTGGGAAGGAGGGTGTGTGTGTGTGTGTGTGTGTGTGTGAGAGAGAGAGAGAGAGAGCGAGCGAGAGAGAGAGAGAGAGAGAGATATTTCTGCCCTCCAGACAATTGCCTTCTTCATTTCTTCATTAGACCAGCTGTGTTTGTTGAAAAGAGAACCCATGATCAGCTTGTTGAACCTTGGCCTTCTGTCATAGAAGGAGGGAGTAGAGGGGGGTCCTAGACCCTCACCTGAGAGTCAAGTCACTCCTCTCAGTCAACTGAAGGCAATTCTGCTGTAATTGCAGGTCTCTGAGAGGCTAGAGTATAGGCTTGGAAAGTCTAATGAAAGGTGCCTCAGTCTGCGTGGCTATGGGGAGTTTATCATCCATGCTGCATGAGGCAGCTGCTTTGGGCTCCTCCCACGCTTCTGTAAGTAATCTTCCAGCCAGGTTGTGTAAGTAAGATCATGAAGCTCATTGGTTTCTTAGGTTGGACTTTGGTGGACTAGTACTTCAGTTTGTAGATGGGACCATGTAAAAAGATAGATGTTAATATGTCTCCCTAGGGAAAGCACTCTTGTGACAGTATGCTGTTTTGTTTGTGTGAACTGTTCATAGACAGAAGAATAGAGAGTGTGGGAATGACCTAATGGAGGAGCTGGGGAGACAAGGCACTCTTCCAAATACAATGAAAGGCTAGTGGCCAGTGGATTTTAAACAGCTGCTGTCTGTTCTCAAACTTACTGTCTTCTCGATTTGTTCCAATCCTTCAGTCAAGACCAGTAGCACACAAGGATCGCCCCATGTATGGCTTCCGTCCCTCCATCTTGATCCTTGTTGATGCCATCCCTCTAGTCTGTTACAGCCTGTGAACAAAGGGCTCCTGTGCAGTTGACTCTGTTAAAGATGGACACAGTGGAAGGAGATTAAAGCATAATCCTTGCTCCTTTCACACCCGTATCTTATGCTTCAGGGCATGGGGTCTTCCTCTTTCTGGATCCCCTTAACATTGAGGGAAGCCTGGGGACCATTTCTCTAAGATTATTTTAAGTGAACATAAAAGCAAAGACTCATGACCAAAGATATCAGTCAATGAAGTAAAGCTCTTTAAAATAAGCTTGTCTGTGATGTAATAATAATGAGTCTTTATTATGTATTAGAAGGTAAATGGGTCATATGAATACCTTGATTTTAAAGTAGTAGTGTTAACAAGATATCTAGAAGCTTAGATGAAATATGGAAATGTGTGTGTGAATTTCAGGGTCAGTGATCTGGGTCATAGTTTTGTGATTTGTCTTCTCCATTTGTAAGGGAAATGCTAAGATTTTTACAGATTTGTTAACACAAACACAAAGCTTTCCTATGAAAGCATCTTTTATTATCCTGAAGTAGTTGTTATCTCAGAGGTTATGGCCTCATTCTGTTAACCTAGACCTAGACCTGGAAGCTTCTAGCCTCCATACAATCTAATCTAGGCCTAGAAACTTTTCAACCTCTGACTCTGATGGATAAGCTCATCTCTTGCTAGTTTTGTTTTGTTTTGTTTTGTTTTGTTTTTTTGAGCCCTGGCTGGCTGACTCAGCTCAGCTATTCTGGCTCCAAAACTCATCTCTAAGCTGACTAATTCAATCTGGCTTCTCCAAGCTTTTCCTGAACTGTTCTGCTTAACCTCATATTAACTTTGGCAAGGTGTGCTAATCTGGATCCTTCTCATTTTCTGACTTGTTCTGTCTTTACCTTGTGTCTAGTTGTATTCTCTTCAGTCTCTCTGTAAAACTCCCCTGGTAAAACTGCCTCCCCTTCCTCTCTGTACTGCTCCCTCCAGTAGCTTCCCTTTCCTCTTTTTTTCTCATGAGAGTTTGGCATAGCCTATTCTGTCAAAATCTTTCTCTGATTAGTCACTTTGTCTGCCACTCAATTAGACATCACTTTCAAACATCAGTGTTTCCTTCTACAAACTCACTTTACTTTCCTTGTTTGGGATTAAAGGTGTGTGCTAAGGATGTGTTTGAACAGAATAATAACACAGTTTCAGGGGATTCACAATGTGATCGATCAAATATCTTATAACATTTCCCTCTGTCTAAAGTCTGTCCCTCATTCTGTGAATGAGTCTAGTGGCCTTTGGCTACTGACCAGTTCAAGACACTCACCTGGGCTGTTCCTAATGTCTGTGACCTCGTCTCTACTCTAACCTTAACCCACTTACTCAAAACAGATAGCCAAAAGTGCTTGTATACTGTATCTCTCTTCAGGATCTGATTCCTCTCTTTCTTCTACTGTGCCTGATTTTTCCTATGAACAACTCCCCCCAACCTCCCGCCGCCCCACCACAGTAAATAAGCTTATTACACTGCTACCAGAATGATGGACAACGCTCTATGAACATGTTTTGCTTGCAGAAGGTTCTCAATACATGTTTATTAGACAAATAGATGCTTCTATTTCTATTTCTAGTGAATGTTCATAGACCTTTGTACAGCTTACAGATGTTATGAATGTCTTCCTGCTGGTGAAGGCAAGATCCTCATAGGATTAATGACCACATGTAAACCCTGTTAACCTAGAAGAATAGATATAAATTTCCCCAGTCGGTCCATGGAGGTTAACATTCTCCTAGGCCAAATTTCTAAATTTAAGTAACTTTGATTGGAAAAATTCAAGTTGCCTCTGTCTAACCAAATGATGGAGAAGCTAATTTTAAATGATTTATAACTCACTGAAATTCAGAATACAGAATATGATTAACCTCAGATTTCTTTGTCAGATGTCTAAAACCATTCTTCTGACTTAAATGTTGTAGCACACTAATGTGGGCACAGCATGTCTTCAAAATAGTAGTTCTGTAACAGTAACACTTAGTTTGGGGGAATGTATTCATTGGTAGTGCTGGGAACGTGTTGTTGGAAGCTATCATTTCAGTATAGCCACCATTACTATTTCTATCAGAAAAACTATGACTACCTACAGATGATCCTGTTGATGTTCTCTGTTGATGGGCTGGGAGGTCTGTGAGACCCTTACATGAGGTCTCAGCCATACCCTCTGGACCTCTCTGCCACCTGATTATAATTCTGCTCTGGCCACATGTGCTCTTGTGGTCACAAGATAAGCTAAAGTGCAGACTCTGAAAATCTAACTGAAGGAGGGAGGACTCATCTCTGCACTGGGGTGAAGTTGTCATCCACGCTGGTATGATACTTGTAGGTAATGCAGCTGTTTTAGGGTTGCCCACACTTCTGTAACTTCTCACCCATTCTTTGTAAGTCCAATAAAGTCCTAGGTTTACCATGTTGGACCTTAGTCTTTTGTTGGTGCCTTATCTGGGTTGAGTAGCTATTTGTTCACATCTTTACAGGAGGAGTTCCCATAAAACATGCCCTTAACCTTAATATAAATAGTTTTTGTTCTATCATAATTTTCAGATTAATTTGTTGTTCTAACAGTCTATCAACAAATATTATTTTAAGCAAATCATCTAATTTGTTTAGCTAGTTGTGGTATATACTTTATATATCACTTTTCCATTGATCAGTTATTGAATGGCCATTTCTTTCTTTTTTTTTTTTTTTTTTTTTTTTCCGGTGACAGGGTTTCTCTATGTAGCCCTGGCTGTCCTGGAACTCACTCTGTAGACCAGGCTGGCCTCGAACTCAGAAAACCGTCTGCTTCTGCCTCCCGAGTGCTGGGATTAAAGGCGTGTGCCACCACTGCCCGGTAGCCATTTATTTCGATATGCATATCTTCACACAAATCTAAATGAGTAATGGAATTACTGTAAGTAGTTAGATTAATGCTAGGCACACAATGAGCATTAAACAGATAAAATAAGGAATTAGAAGCAAAGATTTGTGTTTGAGTCTCTCCCATTAGATTACACATTTGTTTGTCCTGTACCTGTCCTTATCCCCAGTGTCTGACATATAATGTGCAGCTCTATGCATATACCTGATAATAAATGTTCATTGCGTGAAGGAAGCCTCCCATTGAGCTGTGGTTATGTAGTGTGCAAATGGATGGAGAAAGACCACTGAGGCAGCTCATGCTAACGATGAGCATACTTCTTGCTCTTGCTCAGTGTGATCAATATTAGTCATAAATACAAAATGTGATTACAAAGTGGCTTATACAGGCAGGTGTTTAGCTTGGAGACACTGGCATGTTGACCTTGGTTCTTTGTGTCCACGGATCACAATGGTTGAACATTTTCCAATGTAACTTGTGAGTTTAGATGGGTATTTGAAAGAAAACTTAATAAAGCTGTGTAGGACAAAAAAACATAGCATGTATACACGTGGAAAAATTTACACCAATTTGTAATTTAAATATCTGATGTATGATGTTCGTGTGTATGTGTATGGTGTTTGCTTGTGTGTGTGTGTGTGTGTGTGTGTGTGAGAGTATGCATGCATGTGTGCAGTGGTGCATGTGTGGAGGTCGGAGTGCAATCTTTTGCTTCTCACCTTCTGCTGTATTTGAAACAAGGTTTCTTTGATGTTTGATTCTACATCAGCCAGGCTGGCTAGCCCAGAGGCATTTGGGGATCATTCTGTCTGCCTCCTATCTTCTGGGAGGAGCAGCAGGATATCCCCAGATTAGTGTTGATTCTGAAGAGTCAAGTTCAGACCCTCAAGTGTGTCCAGTGAGTGCTTTATAAGCTGCATCTTCTCCTCTGGCCAACTAATACCACTCTGTAATGATAAAAAATTTAGCATATATTCAGTGAAAGTCATTTAAGAATCATAAATCATATAGAAATTGATAAGCTTATTTTCATATTTCTTTAAGTAGTATTTAAAGTATTGCTTTTATTTGAGAGAGGGTCTTACTTTGTAGTCCTGGACTTACTTGATAGAGTAGGCTGGTCTTGAACTCATAGAGCTCTGCCTGCTTTTGCCTCACAAGTGCTAGGACTAAAGGTATATGCCACTACGCCTGGCTGGAGTGTCGCAGTGTAGCAATAAAAACACATTATGTTTTACATTCATATAAGTGCTGGTTTGGGGGTGGGGTGGGTATTTTACAGGGTCATGAAAACTAATTAATAGCATTTTCTTGTTTGAATGGCAAGCACCCACATTAGAATGATCACATTTCATGTACCTTATTTTCTGATTATCATTGTCTTCTCCTGTTTACGCAAAGACAGAGTAATTACTAGACTATATATAAAGTAATTTTATACTTGCCAATTGATGTTCCCTTGAGGGCTACTGTAGATGTTATAAATAGCTTGCTGACTTCGAAGAAACACGGTTCTGTTCTCAGGAACTCATCTGGAAAGAGCATTTCTTTAGGGGATATGGAGACCATGTGTGGAATTTCAGCTACAGGGAGAATTCTGGGATTTAGACAAAGAAATATTAGGTGGTTTAAAATTGAAAGTTCATTTGTGAAAAACTGGTTTCCTCTTAATGGGCTTGTTTCATGTTTTCAGAAGCTAATACAGTGTAGATTTATAGTCCTTAGTTTGGAGTTTCCAGACTCCCGGGGGCTGGCAGACCCAAGTTGGTATTGTTGATTACACAATCCTTGTCAAAAGTCGTGATTTGAAGTAGTGTGGTTTTGATTATTGCAAATGAAGTTTTTTTTTTTTTATTTTTGTTTTTACTTAAAAGGGGAACTTCATTTTGATTCCTAAATTTTTGTAACAGTTTGAAGCCTGGACTGCAGCCTTCAGATGTGAGAGTCTGATACTTTCAGAGTTTTATGTTTACCGAATTACTGTTCTCACTTCAAAAGCCAGAATACAAACCACTTACCTGGATTTTACTTTACAGAGAATATTAGGGTTTTAACTAACTTTTATTATTAAATTACCATTATATTTTCTATAATAATAAATATATTTATATAGTATATTTTCATATGAAATATATATTATATTATATATTGAAATATTTTATGAGAAATGGTTGTATGACATTTCTGTGGCACAGGGCTACACTGGTTGTAACATTGTGTATGGTCTGCCCTAATCTTTAATGTGTTATACTGAATTCATGCTTTATGAATAGGCCTCTTCATCCTATTTAGATTTAGAGACATCAAAAGCATCCGTCTATTTCTATATGGTACTGGGAATTCAATGGAGGAATTCTTGCATGCTATGGAAGCTCATTACCACAGAGACAGATCCCCCCTCTCTGGAGCCCCACCCTCCCTGCCACATGATCCCTCTTTACTTTCCTGGTTTCTGGGGTTACTTCAGGTAATTTACAAAATTGTTTACTTTTTAGAAAAGCCTTTAACACATTTTCAAAACTAGAAATGAGCATGGAGATGCGTGCCAGGGAAAATGTGGTGTGATTATCAGGGTAATCTCTGTTGTGAGTATGGCCAGCATGAATACAAAGACAGACTCAAAAAGTTGGATTGTGTCCATGACCCAAAAAGCAGCCATCCTAGGACTGTGGGGGCAAGCACTGACACACTGGCAAGGCAAAGTCTACACACTGACTGACCCAGTTCTTGCCTTGGAAAAGGTAATATAATCTGAAAATCATGGATAATTATGATTGTTTATCTGTCAAAGGGAGTTGAAGTCTGGACTTAGATAATTATAAATACCTTTCACCTTTGTGAGTGTCCAGAAATGCATGGAAAAGCCGTGAGAGAACCAAGAATAGTATTTGTTTGGAATTCTTCCCCTGTCCTGCTGTAAACAGGGCAAGCGTGCTTTCTGACCAAGAGAAGGAAGTGAGTCTACATACATGCTAAAATGTAACTTATTTGCAGAAAGTCTGCATTGGAGTCTCATGAAGAACTTTTTCAGGGTAAGCTTTGAAACTTAAAACACCAGAGGTCCTCACCTCTATCACGTCTGTGTTTAGCTATTGTACATTTAAATATGATTGGAAAAATATAGTCAGGTTCCTTAATCTTAGAATGTGTCTACCACACATTGTCCGTTACAATGGTAATCTAGATGGAAGGGTGAATTTGTAAGGATATTATCAGTTACTTACAAATCATGGTGGGTAATTACTAAAGGGCTTCTTTTGTCTTCTAGGGGAGGTCCAGTTCATACTGAGATGACTGTTTTATTGTAAGATGTAGGAGAAATGAGAACAGTCTATTCATGGAGCATGTGTTGGACCCCAGGCTGGTTGTCTTCCCTCTCAGTGTCCAGGTGTGATAGTGATCCCATGAAGCCTACTTCATTGCCATTTTACAAAGGATAAAGAATGTGAGGAGGGTCACTTAAGTATACCATCATATCATCTGCAAATAGTGATATTTTGATTTCTTCCTTTCCAATTTGTATCCCTTTGACCTCCTTTTGTTGTCTAATTGCTCTAGCGAGAACTTCAAGTACTATATTGAATAGGTAGAGAGAGAGAGGGCACCCTTGTCTAGTCCCTGATTTTAGTGGGATTGCTTCAAGTTTCCCTCCATTTAGTTTGATGTTGGCCACTGGTTTGCTGTATATTGTTATTACTATGTTAGATATTGTCCTTGAATTCCTGATCTTTCCAAGACTTTTATCACGAAGGGATGTTGAATTTTGTCAAATGCTTTTTCAGCATCTAATGAAATGACCATGTGGTTTTTTTTTCTTTGAGTTTGTTTATGTAGTGGATTACATCGATGGATTTCTGGGTATTGAACCATCCCTGCATTCCTGGAATAAAGCCTACTTGATCTTTTTTTGATGTGTTCTTGGATTCAGTTTGCGAGAATTTTATTGAGTATTTTTGCATCAATATTCATAAGGAAAATTGGTCTTAAGTTTTCTTTCTTTGTTGGGTCTTTGTGAGGTTTTGGTATCAGTGTAATTGTGGCCTTATAGAATGAATTGGGTAGTGTTCCTTCTGTTTCTATTTTGTGGAATAGATTGAAGAGTACTGGTATTAGGTCTTCTTTGAACATCTGATGGAATTCTGCACTGAACTCATCTGGTCCCAGGCTTTTTTCAGTTGGGAAAATTTTAAAGACTGCTTCTATTTCTTTAGGGGTTATTGGACTGTTTAGATGGTTTGTCTGATCCTGACTTAACTTTGGTATTTGGTATCTTTCTAGAAACTTGTCCATTTCATCCAGATTTTCCAATTTTGTTGAGTATAGGTTTTTGTTGTAGGATCTGATGATTTTTTGAATTTCCTCAGAATCTGTTGTTATATCTCCTGTTTCATTTCTAATTTTGTTAATTTGGATACTGTCTCTGTGCCCTCTGGTTAGTCTGGTAGCCTTCCTGTACTCGAGGATAAACAGGCTGAGAAAGAAATTAGGCAAATGACAGCCTTCACAATTGTCACAAACAATATAAAGTATCTTGGTGTGACTCTAACCAAACAAGTGAAAGATCTATATGACAAGAACTTCAAGTCTCTGAAGAAAGAAATGGAAGAAGACCTCAGAAGATGGAAAGATCTCCCATGCTCATGGATTGGCAGGATTAATATAGTAAAAATGGCCATCCTACCGAAAGCAATCTACAGATTCAATGCAATCCCCAAGAAAATTCCAACTTAATTCTTCATATACTTAGAAAGAGCAATGTCAAATTCATATGGAATAACAAAAAACACAGGATAGCAAAAACTGTTCACAACAATAAAAGAACTTTTGGGGGAATCAGCATTCCTGACCTCAAGCTGTACTACAGAGCAGTAGTGATAAAAACTGCGTGGTATTGGTATAGTGACAGGCATGTAGATCAATGGAATAGAACTGAAGACCCAGAAATGAACCCACATACTTATGGTCACTTGATCTTTGACAAAGGAGCTAAAACCATCCAGTGGAAAAAAGACAGCATTTTCAACAAATGGTGCTGGTTCAACTGGGAGTCTACATGCAGAAGAATGCAAATTGATCCATTCCTATCTCCCTGTACAAAGCTCAAGTCCAAGTGGATCAAGGACCTTCACATAAATCCCGATACATTGAATCTAATAGAAGAGAAAGTGGGGAAAAGTCTCGAACATATGGACACAGGGGAAAAGTTCCTGAACAAAACACCAATGGCTTGTGCTCTAAGACCAAGAATCGACAGATGGGACCTCATAAAATGACAAAGCTTCTGTAAGGCAAAGAACATTGTAAATAGGACAAAACGGCAACCTACAGATTGGGAAAAGATCTTTACCGATCCTACATCTGATAGAGGGCTAATATTCAAGGTATACAAAGAACTCAAGAAGCTAGACTCCAGAGATCCAAATAGCCCTATCTAAAAATGGGGAACAGAGCTAAACAGAGAATTCTCAACTGAGGAAACTCATAGGACTGAGAAGCCCCTAAAGAAATGTTCAATATCCTTAGTCATCAGGGAATTGCAAATCAAAACAACCCCACGATTCTACCTCACACCAGTCAGAATGGCTAAGATCAAAAACAACAGATGCTGGTGAGGATGTGGAGAAAGAGGAACACTCCTTTATTGCTGGTGGGATTGCAAGCTGGAACAACTACTCTGGAAATCAGTTTGGCAGACCCTCAGAAAAATGAACATAATACTACCTAAGGACCCAGCTATTCTACTCCTGGGCATGTACCCAGAAGATGCTCCAACATATAATAAAGACACAAACTCCACTATGTTCATAGCAGCCATATTTATAGTAGCCAGAAGCTGGAAACAACCCAGATATCCCTGAACAGAGGAATGGATACAGAAAATGTGGTACATTTCCACAGTGTAATACTACTCAGCTATTAAAAACAATGACTTCATGAAATTCTCAGGCAAATGGATGGAACTTGAAGATATCATCCTGAGAGAGGTAACTCAGTCACAAAAGAATGAACGTGGTTTGTACTCACTGATAAGTGGATCTTAGCCCCAAAAGTTCAGAATAACCAAAATTCACTTCACAGCAACTGTTGGGCTGAGCAGGAGGTCCCAGTTGGAAGAGTTGGAGAAGGGACTGAAGTAGCTGAGGGAATTTGAAGCCCCATGGAGGGAGCAACAGTGTCAACTGGCCTGACCCCCAATGTTCCTGGAGACTGGATCACCAACCAAAGAATACACGTGGAGGGACCCATGGTGCTGACCACATATGTGGCAGAGGAGGGCCTTGTTAGCCATCAGGGGGAGCAGACGCCCTTGGGCCTGAGGGTGTTAGATGCCCTAGTATAGGGGAATGCCAAGGAGGGAAGCTGAGGGTGGGTGGGTGGGTAGAGTAATACCCTCATAGAGGCAGGGTGAGGGGAAGGGGATAGGGGGTTCCAAAGGGGTGACCTGGAAAGATGGAAACACTTAAAATGTAAATAAAATACCAAAAAAAAAAAAAAAAAAAATGTGGGGAGGCTAAATTCCTTACTCAGGATTTACAGGTAGCTTTGATGACAGCTGCTTTGGCTCTGGGCTGCAGTGGTGTTCCAGAGAATCTTCAGAGGAGTGCCAGCCTTGTGAAGTACTTCTTGGACAGGCCTCCAGAAACTCACCTTGTTCCTTTCCTAATAACATACCCAGGTGTTTAGCATACAAAGGTGAGTGAGGCATAGAGATTCTGCCTGATGTTATCCAAGAGATGTTGATGGGACTGGGTTCTTTGAACCTGCCCAGTGTGGTGATGCTCATCAGTGATAAGCAAGTGGACTGAGTCAGCCTGTGCAGTCTAGGGGTCTGAAAAATTAAAAGCAAACACCACCAACAATCTTCCCCTCCCCCTCATGACCATTTGCTTAACAAACACTGTGTTAAAAACAAAACTCAGAAGGCAGAGATCAGTGCTTAATTTTTGTGCTCTCTCTCCCTGCATCTCACTGTTGAGAAGGTTGACCTCTCATCTCTGACACCACCTGCCATTGGAGAAAAGGAGTTTGCTCTTCTGCTAGTGCAATGTTTGTGATTTGGGGGGAAACATTGTTATTCTCCTGTGTGTTCTTCACTGTATCAAAAGACTTGTTTGTTTGTTTGTTTTTTTAAATAGGGTTGGGAAATAGCTGTGGATACTTGCTGCAAAGGAGTGAGGACCTGAACTTGTTCCTCAAAATGCTCATGCAATACCAGGCATAGTCGCACATGTGTATAATACTGGTTCAGGGGAAGCAGCAAGAGGGAGATCCTTTGGCGTGCTAGGTAGCCAGTCTCAGCAACTCAGTGACTCAAGATTCAGCTAGAAACACTGTCTTTCACACACAGCATAATAATAAATGTTATATGATTGGATTGGATAAGTATCAATGAAATAATCAGGTAAAACTTACATATAAATGCAGAGAGGCCTTACCTGATCATTCCATATTGTACGTGTCTATTGAAATATCATATTGTACTCTATAGTTATTATATTCCAACTAAAAAACATAATAAGAATAGGATTTTGTTAGAGTTACTGACATAGCTATTTATAGTTTATGCTAAAAGATTAATACTAATCATGGAGAGAACAAATCAAAGTCACCCACACTTAGGTAATAGAAGAAAAAGACCAACACTTAGTTAATAGAAACTTCGGTATCTTTTCTTTGCTTTTAAGGAGTTGAGTTTGGAGGTGGGAGAAAAGAATTATCTAAGTCAGTGATTCTCAACCTGTGGGTCATGACTCTTTTTATAGGGAATGCATATTAGATAGTTACATATCAATTCGTAACTGTAGCAAAATTACAGTTATAAACAGTAACAAGATAACTTATTTTTGGGGCCACTACAATATAAAGAATTGTAAAAGGGGTTGAGAACCTCTGATAAGTGTCTGTGTTTAACAATGAACTAATCAGAGGGACTAATAGTGTTATTTCAGGAGGTAAAGGAAATTCGGTTCTCTTTACAACATAGAGCTGAGTAGCTTTCCATCTGTCACTAAGTATTCCCTTTCTGAGGAAAGCCATAGCCTTAGCATCACACAAGACTCCTGACTCCATTCCGTGGGTCCCTGTTCTCACCTTACCACTCTCTGTATGCAGCTGTATATTCTAGAAAGCAGTCCATTCCTGGCTGGTTGTGCAGGTGGAACAGCATATGGCTGTGTTTTGATGGGAAAACATCTAGGCAGGTATAGATCTCCAGATGGGGACAGAGGACTGAGTTGTGGGCACTTTAGACTTCAGGTAATCATTTTTTTTATTTTAGATGTGACATAGGAGAAAGTCCCTTTGCAGTCCAGAAGAGAAGCAAATTTTGTTACTTCCCAGACAATGAGAATCTGACTACACATTAGGTTACATGCCTGCTACAGCACTGACAGAACATTTCTAAGTCCAGGGCAGAGAGACCAGGCAAATCATCTGTCTGATGGTGGACAGAAAGTCTCCAAACACCTCAGGAACTATTAAAATGCTATTTCAGAGTAAAGGCCTGTCATCCTGGACATGCGAGAGAAAAGTATTTTTAGAAATATTAGCAGATAAATATTTCTTTGGAAGCAGGTGAACACACCAGAAGGGAGAATGTGTGGGGATTTGTGCAGCTGGAGCAGGAACCATGCAGGGGAGAGAACGAACTCTTTCACTGAACGTCAGAGAAGACCACCAGGAACATTGAGACAGTGGGTTTCAGTCTTAGAGGGGGGCAAAATATAATTCACGTCTTAAAAAACCAAGTCAGTGATGTGAACACACTTGAGAGACTTTCTGAAAGTTCCAAGATGGACCGGTGGATGAGAAGGATGAGCTAAATTAATATTAAAGAGGGAAGTCCATATTGAGAAAATACAGCCTTACCCGTTCCTATAAAGAAAATATTTTAAAACATAGACATTTACATGTAATCATAGCTATAAAAATATTTTGAGAGAGAAATATTCTATGAATCTATATTGTTTCTGTGTGCCAAATTAATACTAAGCAAAGGACAACACACACTGTAAGTTCACTGAAAATACCTGTTAATTGAAATGCATGGCCTCTTAGGCAATTGAGTAAAACTTACCTAAATGAATAATCATGCTGATTAATAATATAACATACAAAGTTTGGAAAACATATTACTTCTAAGACTTCTGAAATGTTGAAATATTTCAGTCTTATAAATTGTTGTTTTGCAAGTATCGATAGAAAATATCTTCGCAATGGAAGTGGTTTCTGTTTCTCAAACAGGATGCTAAGGGATGAAAAGGAAAACATTAAATAGAAAATAATTTGAGAAGTTGTTTGCTATCAGAGTTATTATGACTTGCTCCCCAAGTTATTTATTATTTAAAAGCATCATAAAATGGCAGTCCATTAAGGACTGTGGGAAAGCCTTAAAATGACACATGATCTCTTTCCCTTAAACCCTGTTTTATACCTTTTCATTTATCTTTTCTCAATTTTTAGTAGGACAGATGGTTAATATGCTATTCGTATCTCCCAGATTTGAGAAGTTGGAAAAACCAGTATGTTAACTGAAGAAATACAAATTAAAATATTGAAGTATATACATCAAATAATTTAGAATTGTCCCTGGATAGTGTTGATTATAATGGGTAACTTGGGTTGAAGAGTTTATCGGCAAGAATGAGATAGTTTCATAAAAAATCTAGTAAATAAAAAATGTACACTTGGGAGAGCTGCTGTGAACCTCAGCTGTTTTTGGAGTGTGTGAAATACAGTGTTTGCTCTGCTGCTTGCCCCATCATGAAGTATGGGTGCCCCAGAGCTGCACATCAGATATTAGTTTTAAAACAGGCCAAGTTTCATTTCAATTAAATCTTTGATGATAACACATAGAGTTACTTTGCCCAACTTGGTGTGAATGGCAAACTCAACTTTATGAGCTCGAGAATGAGTTATCATGACAACAGTTTTTGTTTATTTTAGTTTAGTCAAAGAGCCACACGCAGCTTTTTACTTATTTGCATGGACACAAACTGTAGCAACAATGGGCTTCCTGGTTTGGTCACTGTTGAAGGCTGAGGGCTGTGGACATGTGCACATATTTAACAGGGTTTCGGAGCTTCTTCGTTTTCTTCATTTTTACTATATCAAAGTGAAAGGTGCTGTAATCCTATCTTTGTTTTTCTCTACCCCTTCCAGATCAATTTAAATTCTTCTAATTATTCACAGATGAGATTAAATACAAGAGAGGGTTTTGTTCATGTGGGCATTCCATTTTTCTCTTGTTTTAGAGGCGACTCCCCTTCTTGCAGCTATGTTAACCAAAAAGTATGTTGACAAGGTTTACTGTTGCCATAATCACACTGTTAAGGCTAGAGTTTTAGACTACTAGGCAGATCTGGAAGTAATTTAGGTCCTTGCCTGGTTGAAGAATTTGAACTATGGTCCCATCAGGCCTCAGAGCGAATGAACTTGGAAAGTGAGAGAATCAAGCTTTTAGAGAGGCTACCCTTTATTCTAGAAAGGGCTGGCTGATTTGCAAGTTGAAACAGAGATGTGTGGTATAATTAATAACTCCTTTAAAAACAAACTTTCTAGTTTTAGAATATGCCCGTTATTTATTTTTTTTTATTTTGGTAATTTAAATGGGTTCACATCATGACTCCTCCTCCCTCAAGGGGTACTTTGGAGCTAAATAAACAGAGGTGTTTTGGGATTTGTTAGTGTCTCTAGACACATGCTTTTGTTTTTTAATTTTGTAACATATGAGGTCCTGTTTTTGTCCCTATTCGGAGTCTGGGAAGAGACAAAGAGTTTTTTGTTTAGTTTAAAACAAAATAATCCGAACACAAAATAATGGAGCAACCCTGTTCTTTAAGCTATTTCAGCTGTCAACTTGGGGAAATGTTAAGTACTCCTCTGTGGAGGGTGGATTGGGTAGAAAAATTTGCTTCTCTTTTTCCAATGAGAGAGTTACACGGGGAGGTGGGATTTCAAATCAGACAACTGAGTTTTAATTAGTTACAGATGAAATTCCCACCAAGACGATGCCGATCACTTTGAGAACGATTAACAAGGCTCCTGGAGACACCAGGGGAGGCAGATTTTTCATTGAAGTGAAAATGTTTTATCTTTGAAATACCAGCCATATTAGCCTTTAGCCATTGATACACAATTAAGTAATTTGCTCACAATCATGCCAAATTAGAGAATATTTTATGTGTTACCTTCCCGGATGTCTCAGGCTTACACTTAGTTATAACTGTGTCTGAACCCCTTTAAAGGACCAGTTTGTCAGTGTGCCCTCTTGCTTTAAGAAATGCCCATCATTTTTGTGCCACCTGGTCTGAGATCTGGCTTCAGAGCTGCCACAGTGCACTGATCAAAGCATACAATAAATCAAGAATACAGGAGTTGGCCATGTGAGGATTCCAGCACTTTTTTGCCTTGGACTGTTCTGAAGATAAGTAAGCAGGGCAAGGTCTTCTGAGCTGATTGATGTCTTACCTAGTAAGCAATGTCAAGAGGAAGGCTGTGCTTCTCTGTTGTATGCTTCAGGATGTACAATAAGGCTAGCTTGTTTCTGCAGAATCAAAGATTTCATCTCCCAGTCTCTGTAGCCAAGCATAGGCTTATTGTCCTTTAAGACACATTTGCTACTTATAAATATTCTTCTTAAGACAAGTTCTTAGAAATTGTTTTACTCCATTAATCAGAATTGAGGTTACAGTACAGAAAATACTGATTTAAAAATGTTTAATTTACTTGTTTTCTTTTTGCACACAAGAGCCTGTGTGTGTGTGTGTGCATGTGTGTGTGTGTGTGTGTGTGTGTGTATGCTTAGTGTATGCTTCTGTACTAGGGCATGTAGAGGCCTAAGGATGTCTTCTTGGATCACTCTAATGCATTATTCTTTGAGAGAAGGTCTCTGATTCAAACCCAGATTTCATCAAGTGTGTTAATTTGGTTTGCCAGCCTGCTCCAGACCAGATCTCTTGTCTCTACCTTCAGAAGCTAGAATTACAGGTAAGGCACCATACCCACCAAACATGGGCTCTGGGGATCTGCATTCTGGTCTTCTTCCCTGTGTACTGAGCACTTTATTCACTGAGACATCTCTCTGGCCCTGAAATACAGTAGTTTTATAATATTGATTAAACTCTGGGTCAGGACAGACACAGGTTCTCTTGATCTGTAGATATTCTTTCTGTCAGTCATTCTATCCTCCAGCGAGTTTTTGGACTGACTTAAAAGTTGGCATTTAGTAGGATCTTGTTTCATTCAGTTCCATTTCTTATTCCTTCATAGATATGTATATGCCTCATCTATGTGTTTTGAGAGATGGGTAGTGGTGTGTAAATAAAGATGTTTCAACTAAGCAGGATCCAAAATCCAGTTCTAGTCACTGAATGTGAGTAAGGATAAATGGCTTAATCCTGCTGTGTACTTTTTTTCTTGAACTGCCTGATTGAGATGATAGCATGATTTACTTTCCAGTGTGTTGGGGACATTGCGTGTGGCAGTATTCATGAAGTGCTTAGAGCAGCGTGTGGTGCATATATAAATTCCTTTGTGGCTCACAAGCTGTTTAGGCTTGATACTGGGGTCTACTGATCTGATAGATGTTTGTGTTTCTGTTCGGCCAAGTATAGACTGTCCCTTGGTATACATTCCTGCGCTCTGGGAGTCCTGAGAGCACACTGTACTCTGCTTTAGCCATCAGACTATTTATGAGAGTCCAGGTTAAGTCTCTTTGCTCACTCTTCTTATCAAAAGAAAGACACAGTGTTCGGGTATTTAGTGAGCACCTCCTGCCATACTCAATTGTAAACTTTCTGACAGTAGTGAGAAAAATTATTTGTTATATTATTTCTAGCTAATCATTCTTTATTAGAGAACTACAGAAAAGTTGTACAAGAAGCGCACTGATTGTAAAGTTATATTTGTTGCTAATTCATTTTCTCCAAAGGAGAAATTTGTGAATGACAGGACCCAGGTCACAATAGAACTGCTCCAACTCTAATTAACAGACTGTAAACGACCAGGGGTAGTGGCTCCAACTGTAATTAACAGATTGCAAACGATCAGAGGCAGTTTCACACTGGGCATTCTCAGAACACTGAATAAAAATCAGATTATTCTAAAGCTGAACTGTATCTTGGTGGCATATGAGATGTACTTTCTGGTTTTTAAGGTTTATTCAGAAAGAAACTGTCCATTTCAGTGGGAATAATAATAACTAGCATGGCACAGTACTTACTATGATCCAAGTAAGACCTGCTGCTAACTAATGCATAATCTTGATAGGAAAGTCTTTTTGAAAAAAGAGTGGGAAAGAGGATTGAAAGGGTTTGGGAAGCTCAAACATAATTTTGGAAACACTTTTCTTAATGAATGGTATTAATCCCAAGAGTCTGTACTTGATATGAGATAGTGCTTCTGCAATGTTCTCCAGACTCTATGTGAGTGCTGAGGATGCTAGTCAGAAGTGGTCAGATAAGGACTTAAGTAAGACAGTAGCCCTGGCAGCTCAGGGAGGGGAGAATCAGAATTGAAGCTTGTTCTAGGCTAGAGGTCTTCATGAGACCTCCTGTGTGTTCCTAGTGAGAGGTGGAGAGACTCTTGGCTCTCCGTGTTTAGCTGGCAGTTGCTCTTTGGTTTCTAATTTTGGTTGCATATTTTTTCTCTAATGTTTCACTTTGACACCGTATGTTTTAAATAGGACTTTTCTTGTGGATAACATTTTATGATATGCCTTTTTCCTAAGTTCTTGGCGACAATGTGGCTGTGTTTTATTTACTTGAATCATTTGTGATGGGAACCAGACTCAAAACTATTCAGAAATAGTGTTAATTATACAAATAAACGAGGCTCCTATCTTCTGGGTCCATCTACGAGTTTCAAGATTTGCTCCTGGATCTGTTTCTCAAACTGTATGTAAATAACCACATCCATGTCTAATGGAATATATTTTTTATTTAATTAAATATAACTTCCAACAGGTTGGTATTGCTTCCTATTAAAACTTCATGGGCAACTAGTGATTGGTCACGAGATTAAAGGCAATGGAAGACAGAACACAACACGCATGAAGAACTGAATGTGTGTTTCTTTAGTAACTAAAGTTTGGCTTTGTAGGCTTTAGTGGTTTCTCATTGGTATTTATAGAACAAAATAGAACAAAGGTGGTTCACAAGGCTCTAATTCCAGGTATTAACAGTTTTAATATGAAGGATCTGAGGCCTTATGTAAGGTAGAGAAGTGGTGTGGCCTTTAGCGTGAGTACTCACTAGTGTGAACTGCTGCAGTCCAGTCCTCAAAAGAGACAGCCTATACTGAGTCCCCATGTGCATTGCCTTCATGCCAAATGGGGTTATTGGTGGCAGGAGGAGGAAAGGCAGGACAGAGATTAGGATAAGAACTTCCACTCCAAGCATTACACAGGTACTGCCAATGTAATAGTCTTAGGACTGAGTAGGGGTGGGCAGGGATAGCAGAGAACACCTTGAGCTCAGCTTGAGGATCAAGGTGACCTGAATCCAATGGAAAGATGTTTGCTATTTTTCTATTTCTTTTATAAAAAGCTCTTTAGATAAGGGTCAGTGATATATCAAGGGACCTGGATCTTGTATTTAAGGAGGTCATTGTATAGGACTTCATGAGCATAGATTACAAATGTAACTTAGCATAGGTCATTCCATTTGATAAAGCGATACATGCTCAAGGTGCCTGCTGGGTTTGGAACTATTAGGTTTAGAGGTTGAAAGTCAACAAAGCTTCAGACTCATGTTTGCTTTTCCCTTAGGTTTAATCCGATTTCAGAGGGCAAATGAGACCTGAATGGAGAATGTCTTTAGCTTGTTCTTTCCTACTTATAGATATCTTTATAATACACATGGAAAAGAGGCTTTTGGTTTTGAGGTGGATAACTTGTCTTATACTTCAAATGTCCCTTAGAATGCAATGGTTTGTGGGATTTTTATCACTTTCAAATTTTATGGGCTTTCTCTGGATTAATTCAGAAGGAGGCAGATTTAGCTGGTTATGAACTCTAGTATGAACCTATATTTCCTATGTAAGAGACTTCAGCAGATCCAGTTCCTTTCAAGGTGAGGTGAACATCTCCAGGGCAGCTGCCTTGTCTTGTTTAGTTACATGCTAAGAAAATGTACCGAACGGCAGGCTGTTGCAGGCTTGTTGGGGGTAGTCACAGAGTAGCATAATTGTCTTATTAAGCATGTGATTTTCTCATTTCTGTTAGGGGTTTTTAAATGCTTACCATGGTTTTAAAAGACAGTTTGAGGAATGCATCCCATCACTACCCATCTTCCCAATCTCTTAACACTACTGATTCCATGTCCTCTTTCGGAGGGTGAACATTTCCTTCTCTAACTAAGGATTAGGTCTTCAGAAAAGGCCATGAGCCTTCTGCACTGTAGAGGGATCTCTGTATCCCCACGGATCCCCACTGCCTTCCTGTGTTCCAAGGCTGGGCGAGGATGCCCTTACCCAAATAATACGTATCCAGTCCTATTTTTCCCTCCTTTTATGTTCTCTTCAGAATTATTCACCCCCTCCCTTCATTCTTGCTGAGGCCTTGAATAATACCCCTGTTAACAAAACTGTTTCCTGGCTCAGTGTCAGCATCTTGACCTGTTCCAAGGTCTTCTGAAAAACCAAAACAAAACCCCGTAGCTTGTATTCCTTACCACCCACTCATTGTTTATGTCACTACAGTCTGTGGCTAGAAATACTTTCACCATGTAGTAGTGATAACTGGCTTACCAGGTCTTTTGGATATAGGCCCTGTACTCTGGAGGGCCCCCTTACTGAACACACAATAAATTGTAATCAAATGAATGATATTTTCTACTTCCATGTTATTATTATTATTATTTAAATTTCATGGTTAAATTGGCTTTTTAGCTCCTAAGTGTTTATGTTATCTGAAGATCAAGGATCCCCTTTGAGATTCTAGCAGTATCTACTCGTCTCTGGATAGACACACGCCGTTTACAAGCTTGGCTTTAAAAGCGATCTATACAGCAGGTTTCTCATCTGAAGTCCTGATGCTTATTAAAAGGCTTAGGTGTTCTTATGTATTCTCTACCACTTTCATTTGTGTCCAATTTTAAATTTATTATCAGTCTCATAAAACTTGGTCTTTTTACCCCATTACTTTTGAGTGACATCCACATGTATCACATGGTACAAAGATATTTGATTAAAATAGAAATTTCAGAATGAATAACTGGCTTAAATCCTTCCTTTCCTTTATTCTTACATCTAAGGCCTCCGTTTTATACTACTTTAGTTTTTATCTCAGATGGCCTTACTTTATTCTCCCCACTTCTCCAGGTTTGGTTATCTTTTTAGTTTTTTCTTCCTTCTTATTTAACTTAGTAGAAGCTCTTTATAGCTTTACTAGGATACATGTATTTTTTTTTTCCTCGAGCAAATTGAAAATACCAGTCCGTGAACCCTTGAAGGGAATGTAAGTTCTTCAGACCTTCAAACCACAATCAATACCATGTTCAGTAAGCGTTTCTAGTTTGTCTGATTATATTATTGAGTATTAGGTTTTGCTGCATATTAGCGTTAAGGTTTATTTCCTTACTCAATAGAAAGGGGTACTGTTACAGTAGTTGGGTGTGGGGAAAATAAATGGACTTACACACCCTTAGCTGGTATCAAGAAATATCCTCTGCCTCCTGTATTGAAGGATGATCAGAGCTTGGGCTGCAGGATAAGCCACGCTAAGCAGAGAGATGGCAGAAGCCAGTGCTTGGCACAGTAGGAAAAGTACAGTGAAGGTGGCGTTGGCTCCTGGAACTAAATGTTTGACTTGATGAGCATCTATTTGGCTCCCTGCTCATCAAAGGTCCTTGACAGGAGGATGATCTTATGAATCATGTCATGGTGGGCATTTCATCTCCATCCTGGTGAATTGTGTGAGAGGTTTATAGCTAGCTGGATTTTAATCCTATACACAAGCAATGGTGGTGTTTGTTTCTGTAGATCCAACATTCAGAAGTGAGTCTGACACTCAGGGCAAACAAGATCAAAGATTGCCTCTTAAACTCCTCTAAGATAATGTCTACAGAATAAACCCTTCTTGTAGTCTTTCTAACTTCACATTACCTCTCTCTCACACACTAGAAATACCAGTGATAATTTGAACTCTTACTAATTTGTGAGCTTCATTTACTCTTTAAGTAATGTCTACAGAATAAATTCTCTAAGATAATGTCTACAGAATAAACCTTTCTTGTAGTCTTTCTAACTTCACATTACCTCTCTCTCACACTCTAGAAATACCAGTGATAATTTGAACTCTCTTACTAATTTGTGAGCTTCATCTACTCTTTAAGGTACAGTGTAAGTCTCTTAGTGTTTTTAACTCCTCATATGTTTGAATCATCCTCATACATCATATGAAAACAGTTTTTATGCTTATTTGTCCAACACTTTTTTTAAAAAAACTATATTACTAAACTTCAGAAGAAAGATTATTGATACTAGAATTAATTTCAGACTACACATTGATTACTATTCTCTATTCTTTGGGTCCCTGCTCAGACAGTATAGTCTCAAGGGCTCATAGCCAGTACTTTAATCTGAACTTCTTTGTCTAAATGTGTCTATTTGGATGACATACATCGCCAACATTCAGTTTTCTTGTGGGCTTTAGGTTTTATTTATTTATTTTTTGAGTTTGGTGGAATTAGAAGTATGTGCCATCTCTTACAGTCAGGCATTATAAGTTAGGAGCTTGTGTATGTTATGCTTTTTATAGGAAGGATTTAACTTGATACCTTCCCAAGAGTCACTTCGCAGCAACAGTAGGACTGAGTGTGAGGTCCCAGATGGAGGACTTGGAGAAGGGACTGAAGGAGCTGAGAGGGTTTGCAGCCCCAGGGAGTGATCAACAGTGTCAACTGGCCTGACCCCTCGATACTCCTGGAGACTGATCCACCATCCGAAGAATACAGACGGAGGGACCCATGGTGCTGGCCACATATGCGGCAGAGGAGGGTCTTGTTAGCCTTCAGGGGGAGGAGAGGCCCTTGGGCCTGAGGGTGTTAGATCCCCCAGTAGAGGAAAATGCCAAGGAGGGAAGACAAGAGTGGGTGGGTGGGGGAATACCCCCCTAGTGGCAGGAGGAGGGGGAGGGAATGGGGAGGTTCCAAAGGGGAGATCTGGAAAGGGGGAAACATTTGAAATGTAAATAAAGTATGAAACAAAACAAAACTTGATACCTTCCCCAAGATCATGCAGACATTTAAGAATTAAGTCTTTATAGCGTACCCCAGATTTGTGTGCCTGTGGCCCTTATCTTTTCTGTGGATGTGCAGCCTACAGCTGTAAGACATGGAAGTGCTACTTTCTCCTCTGAGGTGTGGTTAGTCTTTGTGCTCAGCATTACAAGTACCTTTGGGTTGGTAAGTCAATGGTTCTTTCAAGGACTATTTAGCAAGCTTTATGGAGCTGAAAATGTATGTAATCTATAGGTTTAAAAGCTTACGTTAGGGAAGCGGTGACGTAATATAGGCTTTAAGGAAAATAAATTTGTCTTGGTGTCTTCAACTGCCTTTGAAACTCTGTCTTTATAAAGTGTTATCAGTCTGAACCAAACTTTGCTTTTATACTTTTTTTTTGGGGGGGGGGGGATATCACAATTCCTGTCACTTAGGCTGTGGCAATGAGAACTTAGTGCTGTATTGACTTTTGTTTGTGATGTTTTCCTGCCCTCCAATTGCAATGTGGTCTCAGGAGGCAGCTTTGGCTCCCTCGGGCTATTGCCACGGACAGTACTTCTTCACTTCTGTGCCTGTGGGGTGTCTTGCCGATGGATGGATTGTTCTTTATGTTCCCTTTCTTTCCATTACAGGCCAAGAGCATTTGAAACACTTCCATAAAAAGAAGTGTCTTTTTAGGGCTTATGGGGAGCAAGCACACTGTATTGATGATGCTTCTGCTGTGTGATGCTGAGGGATTCCTGCTGTGGCAGACACAGCAGATTTCTACTTTTCTGCAGCTTTTGGATTAGTGTCTCGGGACAAAGCAGTAGTTATTTTCTGAGCTCTTTTCCCCCTTTCATGATACCTTGGGGGAACTGAGAGTTAGGTATAATAGACATGGGTTATATTTGACTTTGCTCGAGTGTAGTTGAGTCAGCCTAAAAGCTTGTTTACCACGAGGCTTTTTCCACTTGTCTACATGTGGTAGACACCCAGTTAGCAACACGGAGTACCAGTTGCCCCAACATTGTTGAAAATCTCACTATGGCTTCTAACCTTGATTTAAAGCAAAAGTGTTATGAAGAATGTTTGGGATTTCGATGTTTGGGATTTCCAACAGCTCCAAGGGGTTTGTGGGGAACTCTTGAGAACCACTCTGGAGTTGCTGGTGTTTGAGTAGCCACAGATGAGAAGCTGGACCTCCTTGGGTCTTGAGAGCTTTCTGTAGTGGGGTTTCAAACATTTTTTTCCCTTTTGGGTGAGAATAATTCTGCCACCTGTTTCATGTAGATCGTCTTGTTTAATCCTTGCAGTAAATATGCATTAGGCATCTTCACATTGTACAAAAGAGGAATCCAGGGCTGAGATCAGTTCAGCAGCTTCCTCAAGATCTCCCAGGCATTAGATGCATCTACAATTGTACCCAGGGCTGAAGGACTTGGTTCTTCACTGCTCTGGGCTTTTGCTCTATGTAAAGTGCTGGGTGCTTGTGGAAGGACTGAAGAGGATAATGTATACATCTTTTATATAGTGAGCTATTATTACTGTTGATATGGTGAAAGTAGGTTCTTTCTATTTAATATATATAATTATATATATTTATAATATATAATATAGTTTCATTTTTATAATTACTTTAATACATTTAGGATTGTCAAGATTTTTCAAAGTCTTGATTCTTGATTTACGAAATGCCCACATATTATTTTTTTAATCTTTACCCTAAGGGAAGGAAATCTATATTCTGCTCTCTCCTGTATGTCATTAATTTTTGTTTTGAAAAGAAAATGAACTCAGTAACTAGAACAGGATCTCTTTGCAGATACTCTGGACTCTAGAATTTAGTAATTATTATTTTATATAATTGAGTAGGGATTTTTAACATTCTGTTACTTTACAAGGTTAATAAAATATTGACACACACAAGAAGATGGTTCATTGCTTCAGTGAGAATGTTGGATGGATCTGGGAGTGGTGAAGGATGCATGTAATTTCAGCGTTTGGGAGACTGGCAGGAGGATGGTGATTCCAGGCTGTTTGTGGCTACAGATAAAATTCTAGATTAGCCTAAGCTAGGTGAGGCTCTGCCTCTGACAGAGAAAGATATTCTGAATGGTCAAAAATCATAGGCTTATTTTGCTCCTTTACATGCCTGTTATTTTGAATGTTAGCATATTGCTAAAATACTCAAAAAACTCGTATGTGTTGCTGACATACCACAAAGCCTGTTTTTAGAATGCTTGGAAGAAATTTAATTTGCAAGAGGAAAATAAATGAACACTTACTCATGTTGTAACACTTTTCTGTAATTTACCTCAATTTCTGAGGTGGTCTTCTGGTACTTTTTTTTTTTTTTTTTGAGTTAGGAAGAGATTTTAAGGACTCATGATCCCAAGTAATTTGTTTAATTGTTTTAAAGCTATCTTTATAATGATTTTAAGCTGCAGCTCTCTGTGAGCCAGTGCCCAGGGCTGGGTAATTGACATCCTGGCAGTGAGGTCTGTTTTCTTTTACTGGCTGGTAGCAGCCTCTGTGACCTCACAGGGTATTTTTTAATACTTCAGCTTCTTGTAGCTTTGTAGGTAAAAGCCTACAATATGGCTTGGGGTTTATAAGTGGTGATTTAAGTAAAAGAGAATGCAGACCTTTGTAGACAGAGCTCTGAAATCCAAACAGTAATTTAAAATAGTCTCAGAAAGCACAGAAATATTGTGCAAAATAATTTTTAAACTTAGTCACAGCATTTAAAAAATTCCTATCAGTATAATTGAGAGTAAGTTACAGTTATTTGTTTGAAGTATTACACTTCAAATTCTGTCTTCATTTAAAAAGTATATGTATTTGTTAATGCCCATAGATGGAAAATTTGATTTTTTCCTTTATTTTCTATAAATATCAATTTGGAAGAAACACTTAAGAAAACATTCATCAATGAAAGATACCATATCAGTCATATGAAAAACAGCTATTTCTTCTACAGCGCATCCCATGAACCTCAGATGTGCTCAGGCACAGTTTGCTGAGATGCTTCAAGACAGGAAAATTCAGCTGGATGTAGTTCAAATGTAGCATCAGTCTTGATGGGGGTTGGAAGGTGTCTAGGTCTCCTCTTAAGGTTACAGATCATGAGGTTGCCTGTAGGATGCTTCAGACCACATTGTCTGTACCTAAATTCTTTTCATACTGGTTCTGTGCTGAGTGACCTGTTAGGAGACACCCCAATTTGTTTTCTCACCCCTGCACTGTGTGGCCTGACCTTTGTGTGTTCAGACATTTTGGAGACTCTCCCTACAGGCCCGACTGACAGCTATATGTTGTGAATCTCCACGTACTGTTCTAGTTTTCACTAGGATAGTTTAATCCTCTGTCAGCTGCAGGTTTGTTCTTGTAGGCAATTGACTTTTTGGTTGAATTTTTACCTAGATGCTCCACCCTTCTTTGTCTAACTCTTATCTGTATGCCAAGGTTATATGTGCTCATGTTGCAAGTTCTTGTGTGTAGCTCATTACTATGCCTTCTTGACTATAAAACATGTAAAAAGCCATTGACCGAAGTTTACGATCATAATCACTTTTATGCAGTACTCCATTCTGTCTTCCCACTACTGTACAATGGCTCTGCGTAGTTACTCTTCTTGCATATCTGAAACTATACCCATTATGCCATGTCTCCCCATACCTCTACCTCTAGTGATCACTTTGCAGCTTTCTGGCCCTATGAGTTTGATTAATTTTGCTGCATACTATTTATCTTTTGGGGATTGGCTTATTTCAACAGCATAATGTTCTGAAGGTCCCATGTGGTAGCGTGAAATAGGATTTCCTTATTTTTCTTAAGGATGAATAATATTTCAATTTTTGTATATCACATTTCATTTATTTGTGCATACTTCTGTGGATATTTGGATTGCTTCCACATCTTGACTATTTCAGATTGTGTTGCTATGGTCAGGCATTATATAAACATATCTCTGTGATCCTTCTTTAAATTCTTGGGCATTGTGTTTTATTTCTAGGATAAATATTCAAAGTAAGATTGATAGACTGTCTGGTAGTTCTGTTATTAACTTCTTGAGGAGCCACCATCTTCTTTTCTATACTGTCTGTATTAAATTATTTTGTCCAAACAGTTCATATGGTTTTTAATTTTAATATTCTCCTGAACAGTCTAAATATCAAATTAAGAGACTTGAAAGTGACAAATGTACACTCTTTCATTAAACTATACCTGAGCATCCCAGTATTTAATAGTGGACATTAGAACTAGATGTGAGGTGATAGCTCATGGCTTTGTATTACGCTAGGACTTAGCATTTTCAACCTATAAGAAAGGTTATAGGAAATACTATAAGAAAGGTTGCTATAAGAAAATACTGCTAGTAATTAGCTTCTAAAGTGAATGTGTCTCATAGTCTTGTACAATTGTGCACATGGTCAGTTGGCTTCATTACTTTGGAGTGTTGACAATGCAGCATATCATGACAGAGTACATGGTGGAAGCAACACAACACACAACAGTGTGAGCTAGGGCTAAAAAGAGAAGGAGCTGCCCCCTCCCCCTTCCCAGGTAGAGGCACTTGCCCAGCCACCCAATGGTCTTCTTCTAGGACCTACCTGTCAAGGCTTCCAATATCTCCTAATAGTACCACCATGAAACCCAAGCTCAACTTATGAGCCTTTGGGAAGGAGCGTTGTGATTCAGCCACTGTCAGCTAGAGACATGGGTCACTGTTTCATAGCACTGCTGGCACGTTTTTGCTTCATCTTTGCAGTCATAGATATTGGAGTTCCCTACCAATTTTTTAAATCAAGTGTCTGCTGACTTTAGTAGTCTCATTTCCCTGTCTTTGACCTTTGTTTTAGATGACTGATCAGTCTATTGACATACCTCTCCCCTCTTAAGCCTTTTTCTTGGCATCTTAGAGACTTATATCTAACTAGAGTTAGATATAAGATCAAGATCATATAACTAGAGTTATATCTTTCCAGTGCTCATTTGCTTTAGCAGGAAGCCTTAGGAGAGAGTCTAACCCTCTTTGACCTCTGAATATCTGGTTTCCCCATAATGAATTGTTGAAATGTCTTCTCCTGATTCCCTTGTCAAACTACCTTTGACCATGTATGAAACTTTCATTTCTGTAGTTTATTCTGCCTCAGTTACATGTATGTCTATCTTTATGATGACAAGACACTATTTTGACAATTATCTTTACTATGTTCTTTGAAATCCAGTGGTATAATCTTTCTAGATTTATGGTTCTTTCAGAATTATTTTGACTGTTTGGAATATTTTCTCTAAAAGCAGATATTGTGTATAGCTTATTCATGTATGTATTTCCTGGAGTTATTGAGCCTCATAATAGTTACAGAGAAAATCCTAGATGAATTAATGTTCTAAGCTATCTTTGTCCTGTTTCCTTTCTGAGTAAAGGTTTTGAGAGTATGAAGTAGAGTTAAATTTTACAGAGTATGTCTTTCATTTCTGACAGAATATAGCTATGTAGTCAGAATGTGTATTTTTTTTTAAAAAGATAAGCAAGTACCAATCAGAATACACATTTTGCAAGATGAAAAATAGAATTCTTGTGGGTGTTTTTTGTAAAGATATAAATACGTTTGTCGAAGTAAGAAAATAGAAAAAAATTCTTCTGGTAGAGTATGTGTTTACACTGCTTAGCTGCTTGTAACCGTCCATTTTTTTGGTAGGTACTTTTTGAAAATGTATAATCTTTCTAGGTGGTGATAGCGTATGCCTTTAATCCCAGCATTTGGGAAATAGAGGCAGGAGGATCTCTGTGAGTTTGAGGCCAACATGTTCTACAGAACAAGTTCCAGGATGGCCAAGACTACACAAAGAGAAACCATGTCTGAAAAACCAAAGAACAAAAAAAGAAAATTCATGATAATTCATAATCTAGCTTTTGAAAAGTAAAGGCAGTGCATTCAAAAGCTTCCCTTTCCACTGAGTTTACTAAAGGCATGCACAGAGTTTACTAAAGGCATGCACAGTGTGCCACAGGCTTCTCCTCACTGTGGTCTAGCCCTCTAAGGAGGATGTTTCCTATTCAAGCACACTGTAACATAAGAGTTTCTAGTCAGGGAGCTAAGTGTGCACTTGACCTTCAAGGTCGGTGCACATGGTGGGTCTCACCAAGCGTTTGTCGAAATTCTTTGTCAAGTTCCTGAAACTGCAGGGACAGCGGGGTTTCTGCCCAATGCTTCCTTTTATGGAGAGATCTATAACTGGATCATCATTCTTCTCCTCATCATTCTGCTAGTCCTTGAGTTGTGAGCTGTTCTCTTGCTTGGGGGTTAGGCAGATTTATGAGTAAGTTTTCTTCCCTGATAGATGAGAGCTTGGCAGCAGGTTAGATCACCTAAAAAGATCACCAGGATCAAGCAATCAGCCTTCAACCTAAGAGTGTTACTTTTCAGTCTTGCTTTTCTAAATTTTACTTTAGATCATTCATTCATTCATTCATTCATTCACTTTACATCCTGATTGCAGCCCCTTCTCTTCCTCCAGTCCCACCCTCATATGCCTTTCCCACCCCCGCCCTTTTTTTTTCCTCAGAGAAGGGGTGGACCCCCATGGGTACCAACCCACCCTGGCACATCAAGTTGCAGTAAGACCAAGTGCATGCTCTCCCACTGAGGCCAGACAAGGTAGCCCAGCTAAGGGAATGGGATCCAAAGGCAAGCAACAGAGCCAAGGTCTGTCATTACTTCAATTGTTAGGGGACCCACATGAAGACAACTAAGCTGCACATCTGCTACATATGTGTAGGGAGCCTAGATCCAGCCCCAGAGTACTCTTTGTTTGGTGATTCAGTCTCTTTAAGCCCCCATGAGCTCAGGCTTTTTGCTGGTATATAAATAAAGCTTCCATTCTATAGTGAGTTTAGTTTATGTGACGATGTCTAGAGGAGACCTGTGCCTTGTTCTAAGCCATTTCTCACTTCCTGTGTTTTGGAGAAGTGTACATCTCTTTTGTTTTCCTGAGAAGAGGGTACAAAATCCATATTGTTATATATGCCATATTTGTGATGGCTCCGTGATTTTCATATACTAAATATATGATTTGTGTTCTTTGAGAGTCATGCATCATCCCCTTGTTGGATAAAAGGTTTTGAAACGAAAGCAAATAAAAATCATTATCTCGCTTTAAAAATATTTATACATATATATCTATATACACCCACATACGTGTGTGTGTGTGTGTGTGTGTGCGTGCACATGTGAATGTGCATGTGTGTGCTAAAGTGTGCATGTAGAAGTCCGACCCAAGTTGTGGGAGTCAGTTATCTTTTATTACATGTGGGATCCAGGGTTCAAACTCTGATGGTCAGTCTTCGAGGCAAGCCCCTGTACATATTGAGCCCCTCTTTGGTCCCATCTTCTGCTTTTTGAAAGGTGCAGCTAGCTTTTTACTTCTCAAGGTGCAGGTTCTACCTCCCCCTTTACACGGCTGGATATGTTTTTCAGAATAAAATTTCCTCACATAGAGTGGATTTGCTTAGTATTTATATCTTCTGTAAGGAAATAAAATTTTGTTTATAAACCATGTTTTACGATAATTTAGGACACTGCATTAATTATACTGCCTGTAACATCATGGTCTCACTGGGTGACAGGGCCATTTCAAGACCTTTTATTGTTTAAAGATAAGGGTATTAACCCATACAGGAGGGTCAATAAGTCATCTAGGCTAGGATAAGATAGTTATCCTTATCTGGGATAAGATAGTTATCAATGCACTGATTCCTAATTTTTAAATTATTTCTTTTTAATTAGTTACTTTGCATCAAGTTGATGTCCTAACTGAAACACAGTCCCATGTTAGCACAGGTAAAACTGCCACATAAGGGAGCATCTCAATTTGTGGAGTGATGTAACTTATGTTGTGCTGTTTATTAAGATATCTCATCAGTGGTGGTGGTGGTGGTGGTGGTGGTGGTGTGTGTGTGTGTGTGTGTGTGTGTGTATGTGTGCACATGCATGTGTAATTTGCTTTTACAGTGCTGCACCAGACAAAGTAAACCATCTAATTTCATATAAGCATAAAAATCTAGACCATTGGTTTTTCAAGCTACTGAAATTCTTTGTGTTGTGAATCAAAAGTCTTTGCTGATTTTGGTTAAGGACATTTGTATCTGACAAAATCTTAGGATTAATGTCAAACTATGAAGTGGATTGTAGTTTGCTTTGGAATGATGGGATTTTACTTCAATCATGTGGGAGTTTTGCCCTTTGGCAGTTTAATCCAGATAATCCCTTGACAATTTGATTTGTTAGCAATGGAGGGAAAAGTGTTGTAAACATTTTTTTAAACCTTACATTGATGACACGGTTGTCCTGCGTTCAGGCTTCTTTATTCAGTATGTCTTCTTGTTTAAATTTTGAAAATGTAGAAAAACGTGAATTATACAGATACATAGAAAATCATAGTTCTTATCCAATGAAGATCTATGTGTGCATTATACATTCTATTAGAAAAGGTATTAATTTGATGTGAATACTCAGAAAGGCTTTAAGAATATGATACATATAAAAACACATACATATACACACACACCCATATATGCATGAATACATGTATATATTACTTTTCATAAGCAATCTTGGTTAGAAAATATTGCAGAGAAGGCATAGTTTATACATTTACCCACAAATCTGTGCTGTTTTCATTTACATGATGTCTCTTATTTAAATCATAAACAAATTGCAAGTCCACCTAGACTTGGTCTTGGTCTTGCTTCTCAAAAGGAGACTTGCTGTGGTGTCTGCTGTGTTGTGTTGTGGTAATAAAGTATTCTCTCTCGTACAGAAGGGGTGGAGAGGACCTTCCAGGAATATTGAGTGTGTCTTTTTTTCTGTGTGTCTGCAGATGGATTGGTAAATGACTCTTCAAGTCAACAGATTAAAACAAATAGAAACTCAATTTTTTAATCCTTTGTTACAGGTTGGAGTTCAAGGTACTCGTTATATGTGACAGGAAGTGAAGCTCACTCAATGCCTTGCTGAGAAAGGTAAGGTTGTGTTAATTATTCAAGGGTTCAGGACACTTGATAGGTGGTATTATTGCCTTTTGACATTGACTTCATGGTCTTCTGAAATCAAGAGAAAGATATAATTTACACAATGACTGGAATGTGTGATTGTTCCTCTAGTTATCACCAAAAGTCCACAAGATAAGGGAAACTGGTATAAATCAGCATGACAGAGTGGATGTGGACTTGTCCTGTAAGGAGTAAGGTCATTTCTTTCCCTTGTAATGTTGGCTTACACAATTAGTCTGTACCTCAAACATTTACACTCTCGGTGATAACCTTTCCTCAATATTGACAGCTTTCCTATGATAACATTTTTTTCAGGTTAGTACAAACTAGGTTACACAATTATTCTTCTTTCAAGCAAATTTATTCCATTGCCCTTTTAGGGCTAATGGTTCCAATGGCTTTACCGACTTTAGAAAGGAATGTGAAGTGGGTGGCACACGCTTCATGTGGAATGTGACATCACAGTAGGATCTGCTGAGGAGGTGGAGGCAGGAGGAGCATGAATGTGAGACCAGCTTGGGCTATACATTCAAAAGGGCTAAAGAGAAGACTTACAGTTAAGGGTTCTTGCTGCTCTTTGAGAGGACTTGGGTTCAATTCCCAGCACCCATAGGATACAGCATGACTGCCTAATTCTAGTTCCAGGATATCAGATTCCCTCTTTGGGTACCAGACCAACATGCAGATAAAATACCATATAAAATAAAAGAGAGAATGAAATAAAATTAAATACAATCAACGATCAAAAACATTGTCCCTTGCATTTGCTCTTTGTCTAACAATAGTAGCCATGGTGGGCAACTCTGCAAGTCACAACCCTACTAGAGAGGAAACAAAAAGCTAGAGAAAGCCATAGATCTAAATCTAATGCTTTACGGGAGAACAAATATCTACAATGCAATATAGTAAAAGAACAGTGCATGTAAACGTGAAATTTTCTAAGGATATAGAAGCCAGAGCTTGTGAGTCAATTTAGAGGGGTTTGATTTTTTCCCCAGGGGAGAGGACTAGGGAATAAGTGAAATCTAAATTTGACCTTCTCAAAGAACCAAATAGAAAAACACGACTATGTGCTCCAATGAGATTTAACTAGTGTATATTTCATTAAGAGGAATAGAAACTAGGAAAAGAGATCAGGAGCATGCCTGCTGACTGAAGCTTGCTTTGTGTGAAGGCTTTGAGGAGACCCAGTTTACTATAATGAAATAAAACTGCACTTTGTCTTTTATTTAAGTATCTGTTACAACAACAAATGAGCAAGAACGAGAAGGATGAAAGCTACACGTGCTTGCTTGATTTACTCATTTATTTATGGATGAGTAAGGGTTCTTCTATATAGCCCTGGCTGTCCTGGAATTTGCCCCATAGAGCAGGCTGACCTCAAACTTGGAGATCCACCTGCCTCTGCCTCCTGAGTGTTGGGATTAAATGCATGAGCCACCATGTTCAGTGAAAACTACGCATTTTAATGTATCTTTTTCTCATTGACTTGTCTTAAACCTTTAAATCATAGTAAATAAATCCAGTAATATTTTTGAGGCATATTTGTACATATTTATGAAAGCTTTTATTTCTTAAAATGACTCTAAGAAATATTGGTTACATACATTCTTAAAATATTCATTTATTAATTCTATCCATGTGTATAAGTGCATAGTCCTGTGTGTGTGTGTGCACCATGTGTGTACAGTGCCTGTGGAGTGCAGAAGAGTGTGGTAGGTAGGTCTCCTAGAACTGCAGATACACACAGTTGTTACCTGTCATATGGGTGATCCAAATCAAACTTGTTTTTTTTGGAAGAGCATCCAATGCTCTTAATTGCTAAGCCACCTTTCTAGGCCACTTGTTATATACTTTTTAATTAAAATGATTGAATTTTATTCTATGAGTATGAGTATTAGACTACATGTATGCGTGTGCACCACGCATATACCTGGTGCCTGTGGACCGAGAAGATGGCATTGAATTTCCTGCACATGGTTGTGATTCTCCATTCAACAAGAGCAACAAGTGACCCTAAAAGCTGGTTCATCTTTCCAGCCATCTGAGTACATAATTTTAAGGAAAGATATGCATATAATTCAGCTTATAGTTCCTACCATTAGCCTTTTTGGAGCTAAAAATGAAATCTAATTTCATTCTCTGAGTTACGAATTTTGAAATTAAGTTTACTTTTGATTTAAAAATAAGTGTGGTATAATAATTTACATATATGCAAAATTTTATACTAAGATTATGGAAATTAGCGCACCCATCACCTTGATCATTGTTTCAGAATTACAGGTTTCAGTATGGAGAATTTTATTGGGGCCACTATATTATTCAACTCTGCTTACAACCTCACATTGACTTGGTGCTGTTTTTGGGTGATTGTATCTCAAGTACCTCTATGGTAAAACATTGGTATTTCTCACTGTGCTGTTGAAAGCACTATGGACCCGTATAAGATGAGACCTTGTGTAAGGTCTTCAGATCCCTGGTGTTACATCCTTGCAAGGGATTATGGAATCCCACTGGCCCCCTCTTCTTGCATCCTGGACCACAATGTAAGTGATTCCTTCTACTTCATGTACTTGCTGTGGTGAGCTGCCCTCTCCAGAGGCTCTAGAGTTCATGTTGTCCCCCAGCTTTGGACTGGAACCTCTGTGAACCCAAATAAACTTTCCTTTGTAAACTAATAATGGCATGGATTGTAAGACAAAGTTGACTGACAAACATGTTTATGGAATTTTTTCATCGGAAGAAGTGACTGGGGTGACCTTAGGTATAGTTTGTGACCGAGTTGCTATCTCTTCACAGACATTATTAGCCTGTGGGGAATGAGCAGGAACATCGGTAGCCTTCTGAGTACCCAGGGGAAGTGTTTGCAAATGGTTTTATCCATTTTGAGGTCATGCTTCCAGTTGTTCCTATTGAGGGTTTCTGCTGCTTATCACATTCCACCCTCTTCAGCAGGTTAATAAGACTCCCAGCAGGGGCAGTGTAGGGAGCTTGCAGGTGTTTAGATTTATAATTAAATGGTATCGTGGGACTGACAGCTTCCCAGTTCCCAGCTTCTTTGGTGTGTACATGACCATTTGTTGGACTCTCCAGCCTGTGATCATGTGATGAGACCGGACATATCTCCCTTTGGAACTGTATATGCATTCTATTGGCTCTACTCTTCCGGAGAGCTGTGGCTGAAGCATGGTTTGTGGGTATGGTCCTAGCTCCACTACAAAGGAAAAGAGCCCAGTCTGAAGGGCAGGCTTTAGATTGAGGTTTCTGGTTATTGAATTAAGCAAGTCAGAAAGGCAGGGGAAATCTCAGTTTGTAGACTAGACTCCTCAGTTAGAGGCTGCTTATAGGATCTTCCCCCAAGGGATGACACTGAAGCTATTTAGCGTACTGGGGTGAATAAGACTAGTAACCATGTGTGTGCTTTGTGAAGATATACCACAATGGGAGACTCTCAGCTTCTAAGTCAAATTTGCAACTATGTCATTGAACAGTCATTGAAGGTATGTAGAGGCTACAATGCACATATTTTTTCCAGAAATATCAGTCATCAAAATCATTAAGTAATACCACCTATATTATCCAGAAATACTAGTATTTAACAGTACACTTAATAAGACATTTGATCACAAAAGATAAAACAATTATATCTACGATAGAATTTCCATGTAACTATGAGAGTTTTTTTTTTTTTTTTTTTTTTTGAGACAAAATCTATCTTGTTACTTAACTAAGACTAATCCCAAAGACCACATGTAGCTGGGGCTGGCCTTTAAAACTTGAAGCTCTTTAAAACATAATGCAAAATTACCTTCTGGAATGCTTATGCCATGCATTTGTTTCAAGAGTGTGGGTAAGTCTGCTTTCAGTGGGTATCAGTGCTGTGAAAATCTTTCCTAGTTAGGTTGAAGGAAAGATTTTACCCCACTGTTTCCTAAGAACATTTCAACAAATTTACTTGAAAGATCTAATCTTCTTTTGATCAGAGATTAGTGAATTAGGCAGCCTGTCTAAAAATTAGAATGCTGAGAGCTGGACACAGGAAGTTTGTTTTGTGGGCCCCAAAGGAATGAAGACCTTAGAAGCAGAACAGACATCAATTGAGCATTCTGATACTTTCCTCATGGAGTTAGAACACGGAGTTAATTAGGATGGAGCTGAGGTATACAGGCTCCTTCTCTAAGGCTCTCTTTCATTTCCTATTCAGTACTGAAAACTAGTCTTCAAAATTGAACTTGATTGTGTGGCACCTAAGATTGGCTACACCTTCCCTGTATGATAAGGTCTACTGCAGTTAATGGCAGAGCTTAGATATTCAGAAAATGGACTTCATAAATTTTGTTTAACTGGCTTGGTTTGTTTGTTTTGTTTTTTACTTCTGGTATGCTTTCTAAACATTTGTACTTAGATTCAGATACTTTCCTCATGGTGTGAGTTTCCCACCATGTGATTCTCAGTTTATCTTTTACAGTTTTGAGCCTGTTACCACTTTGCATGAAGTCCTTATGGAACTAAAACTAGCAACTTTTTGGCTGTCACTTGTATAATTTTATATTTTCTTGTTGACTTTGTTTAAATTACTTTTTTTTTAAAGCATGGAACTTTCATATTATAGAACTTCAGGTCTAACCCAATATTCCTTGTAATTTCTTCTGGATTTTAAAAGCCTTGGTTACGATCTTGACGGTAATTACAGTTAATAGATGCATAATTTGTTTCTGGGTCCATCATGGCATTCACTATTCCTAACACTCTAGGGAATGGTTGCTGCCCCTAGCTTGTTTTACAGATGTGGAACCTGTGACACAGGGAAGTTAGGAGGTTTTGCTAATGAATAAGAAAGTCAGAGCTGGCCTTTGAACCATGTTGTCCCATTCCTATGCCATTCACCACTGTCCCACACTTCCGCAGAGTAGTGCATTTAAAAGGTGCCTTAAATATAAAAGTTGTCAATGGAAAGCATCATGGAAAATACCAGGTGCATTCAATGCTTTCTTAAAATTTAGTTTAATCAAATAGATAATATTGATTTTTCTCTCTATTACTCTGATTATGTTCATCTGAGGATTGGTCAGATGATCTGTAATTAATTTTTTTCATTATTATAGACCCAGGCCAACATTTTGGGATAACATTTTTGCCTAGCCATACATAGCTGAAAGTATATTTCAAAGTCTTTGCACATATGGGCAAGGATGTATTAATTAGTGAAAAGGTTTTAAGTATAAACTTTTGATAGTGTTGTAGCTACTCTTGTCAGAATGGTCTCTGTTGCTATGATAAAACATCATGACCAAAATCAGCTTGAAGGGGAGGAAGGGGTTTATTTCATTTTATAGTTTGTAGTCCATCACTCAGGGAATTCAGGGTAGGCACCAAGGCAAGGACACATGTTGGATAAATGCCAGTTACTGGCTTGCTCTCCTTCTGTATTTAGATTGCTTTCTGCACACTCTCAGAGCCACCAGCCTGGGTGGCATCAGCCACTATGGGTTGGGCGCTCTTACCTCAATCACTAATTAAGAAAAGGTACGACAGGCTTGCCCACAGGTTCAGCTGATGGGAGCATTTTCTCAGTTGAGGTTTCCTCTAGCCTGTGTCAAGTTGATATAAAACTTGCCACCACAGGGATTATTTCAACTTACTACAGTAAGTGTAATAGGTTGCAGCTTTACTGTTTATGGTCTTCATCCAGTGCCTAAGAGAAGTGAATTAACTGGAAGACAATTATCTTACTATATGATGTCACAAAACAATAAATACAATAGTGTCTGTGTACCTGGACTTATAGAGAAACATTTAAATTCTGTTTACATATATGTACATTTCTCATTTACTCAGAATTTTCCCAGCAGAAAATACATTTCTAAAGTTAGCTGAACATCATATACATTTTATTTATTCAAGAACCATCAGAATATCAGAATACATTCAAACTCATCTCTGGTGTGTAAACTCAAGGCTGAACAATTTGTCTCAGAAACAAAGAATTAAAATGACACTGTAGCAAACTGAGAGACAGCAGAATCTCACTTTAGTGATGCAAAGGCTTTGACTGGGAAGAATAGCACATGAGGATTTGATCATGAGAACAGTTGAGAGCAATATCCAGGTCTAGGCCAGTGTTTGACCCTTACTTCAGGAGTGAAATGTGTCTGCAGGTGATACCTTGAGTGCTGGCTTCAGGAGAGCACAACTCTAAAAGCATTCTCTGTAAAACAGGCTGATGTGTATGATGTGGTTTAAGTAAGTGAGAAGAAAATAGATGTCTTACTTTAAAGGATAAGTCAGTGGCTTAAGTCTGGCTGTTCATCTGAGTGAATTTGTAAGGCTTTGAAAAGTACATTTCCTTCTCTAGACTGTGGCTCAGCTCCAGGCTATATTGCCAAGAAGCTGTGTAGTGGATTTAATGGATGTTCAGGTTTGGATGCTGGTATAAAACAAGGCCTCTGCCTTGCTGTCTTCCACTATTTTCTCCACAAGGAAGATTTGGAGAAAGAATATTTTTTTCCATCAATTAAATTTTAAAACGGCTTTGTCTCCTTTTCCATAAAGGAAGATAATTTCAAATAGCATGCATATGGAAACATGGTCGTATCCTTTTGACTTTAGGATGTACTAACTGTTCTTTCATCAAATATATTTTAGGTTTCCATATGAAAACAGATATATGCCTGCTTTGTCTTTAAACAGAAAAGTTACCTTCTTCATCAGAGAATTGGCAATAGGAATGGAGACAGCGTAAATACTTAGCTGGCAAATGGCTCTGCTGGTCCTTTCCATGCTTGTCATTATTGTTGCTTCTTCCTGGGGCCTTGTCAGGTACTGTACTAAACATTCAACATACCGTTTCATCAATCTTCTTGAAAGCTCTACAGGAGGGCTGTTTCAGAGCCCTGATTTTACAGATTAGGGAACTGAGAATGTCAGGCTTTTGTATACCTTGTCCAGGACACTCAGTCCAAAAAAGGTAGGGTAGAGATTTGAGCAGAGTTTGTACTGCAGACTCAGAGCATTTTAAAAAGCTACATTGTTGTCTTAGTTAGCTATAGCTATCAACTTGATACAGCTTAAAGTCATTTGAGGGAGATTAATTGGGGAATTGTCCACACCAGATTAGCCTATGGCCATGTCTTGATTAACGATTAGTGCAGGAGGACCTAGCCCACTGTGGATGGTTCCAACCCTACAAAATGGTCCTGGGCTGTATACAGTGCCAGCTGATCCAAGAATCAGAGAACCAGTAAACAGAGTTCCTCTGGTGCTTTCTGCATTAGTTCCCTGGAGGTGAGCTTTTGCTTGGCTTCTGTTGATGATGGACTAAAATCTGTAAGCTAAAATGGACCTTTACCTCCCATAGTAGGTTGTTGTTTTTTTTTCCTGTCATGATATATATCATATCATCAGAAAACCAAGCATAACACATGTATAAACTTTCACATGGGATTCTGCAGTTAAGGGAAGATAACAGGGATTAGCTGGAGTTGTTCTAAATACAGAATTATTACACTCACATTGTAGCTTAACAGATGCTGTGTTCCTGCAGTATGACTAATGACAATGTAAACACATTGGATGCATTTCCAATGAAGTTAAAGACCTTGCTGGACTAACTTACCCTTGGGTAGAGCTCAAGGGTAACTTACTAAATGTTTTTAGTTTGTATAAGATGTTGGCTCCAAGTAATTGCAATATGTCCTTCAGTTGGAGAAGCGTTACCATTACTCCAGTGGAGTTTCAGAAATTGTACCTCATCTTACTTGGGCATTAGGGAATTTTCAAGTATTAAGACAATGACATTTTGTGATACAATACTGCAAATGTAAGTTGCATACATGCATGTTATGGCATTGGCAAAACTTTTTGGCCTTTGATCTCAACTTTTTGCAGTGTTAACTTGTGTCTCTATCAGGGTGTTGAAGGCAAGTTAGACTTGTGATTTACTTTAGTCAGTAGACGAGCAGAAGTGATGGTGTGGCAGTTTCTAGGCCCCTAAAGATTCCATCACTTCTGTTTCCTTCTGAAACTCTGTCACTGCCATGAAAGAACAAGACCAGGCTAGCCTGATACCAGCTGAACATCCAGGTGGAGTAGAGTCATGTTCATCCATCTGAGGTCAGCCTTAACAGAGGAGCCGCCAGCCAGCTGACCAACAATCATATAAGAGGACCTGGTGCAGGTGCAGAGTCAGCAAACTGTACCTCACTGAGCATCCTTAAGTGAACCCAGCTAGGAACTGAGATAACACCTAGCTATTGCGGCCTTTTCCATTTGCTCTTTAAACGAACTCAGTAAAACAATCAAATTGGGGGATGGAGAGGTGGCCCAGTGGTTAAGAGCACTGATTGCTATTCCGGAGGCCCTGAGTTCAATTCCCAGCAACCAAATGGTGGCTCACAACCATCTGTAATGGGATCTGATGTCCTCTTCTGGTGTGTCTGAAGACAGCCACAGTGTATTCACACACATAAAATAAGATTTACTAATCTTAATTTTAAAAAATCAAATTGAAGATAATATTTTATTTTGAAAGTCATAATTACTCGTGTTCAAAAGCATTGAACTAGTTCATCCTTCCCAACAGTCCCGACTACTAGTTGTTGTTGGGAATTGTAGAGATTGAATATTTTTCTACTCTGAATGGTTTTAAGTATCATAGTGAGGGAAGGCAGTATATGTTTGTCTTTAACTTGATATAATTTTATGACTTGGGAAAGAGCCTGTGTGTGTGTGTGTGTGTGTGTGTGTGTGTGTATGAACACAGCTTAGATTTTTGACCCTATGTAGAATGAGTTGTAAAAATGTTGTTTTCTGGGAATGAAAACATAAAAAACAAAAGGTCAAATTAATATTAAGTGCAATTTTAAATGTATTGCTGAGCTGAAAAGATACCAGGGGAAATATTTAGAGGTCAAATATAAAAAAATGAGCAGTCCAGAGAAAAAGTCAGAGATTTTGAATTGAGTGAGCTTTCGTGACACAACTCTGGAAATGTTCTCAAAGTGACAAGTGATAAGGAAACAATGCTTCCCCTGCAGAGGTGCCTGAGTAAATTTTAAGGAACAGAGCACAGGTCAAGACACTATAAGTGGGTATAAATGTACCTATGATCGCAATAAACATTAATATAGTGTGCTTTTGGTTCAAAGACAAAGATTGTTACACCGAATAAAGGAAAATCACTGTTACATGATGCTCACAAGTTCAGTGCCTAAAATGTAAGTCCTCAAGCAGTTACAAGAAAAAATAATAAAATTACTAGCCTCTCTGTCAAAGATGAAAAAATCATTTCTAGAGTCTGAAAAAAGGTCACAGCAACTTGGAAAGGTATTTAAATATTCTAAGAGATACAAAAATTCTATATTTTATGAGCTCCAAAGCATAGTGAAAAATGTTAGAATAAAGTTAAAATTAATTGAATTAGAAGGTAACAGTTAACAACTGAAGCCGTCAGTACATTTGAACATGACTGTCCTTTTCATTGATTAACCAGTATCAGCCATTATGCTGAAGATCTGAGCCACAGCTAGTTGATGTAACAACTCTGTGCTATATTGTGCAACTCCCTTGTTGACTACACAAAGTCTTGAATATTATTTTAAAAAACTAAGTACCTACTTTCCACATAGATAATACTGATACTGCGTTTGTACCAAGACCTTTTTAAAAATAATGATATGATAGAAAATTACATTGAAAAAAAAGTGGTGTAAAACCTCTCTTACCATCACAAGAGACCCAGCATACCATTATTACAATAACCTGAACCCCTTTGTCCCCTCCCACCCTGCTGACAAGAGTGTTATAGTGAAGAACACAGACAGGAGAAACGGTGGGGAGGAGAGACTGGCGAGAACATAAGGAAGCACTGTACCAATTCCAACACAGGTCATGTGTGTCAAACTCAGAAAATACTGGGAAGGAAACTGGGGAGACAGGGATCAGACTAGGAGGAAAGATTCCAAGGTATGGTTAAGCCAGGCCAACAATTGACTCTACTAGCCTTGCAAATGCAGACCTTCCCATGAGAGGACAGAGAGAGAGAGAGAGAGAGAGAGAGAGAGAGAGAGAGAGAGAGAGAGAAGGAAGGGAGAGAGAATTCTTGGCACTTGGATGGTGTTAATCCAGAATGTTCTCTAACAGTCCATGAGTTAAAGGCTTCCTGCCCAGATTGGTGCTATATGGAGAAGCAGGGCCTAGTGAGAGGTCTCGGGTCTTGGGTACTGTGCTAAACAGGGAACTGTGGGACCCTAGTCTTTCCTCTCTGCTTTTTGCTTTTTGAGGGCCTAGAGGTATGGGCAGCTTGTTCCAGTATGCCCCACAAATTAACTTCCCCATCCAAAAGCTATAGAGTCTTCAGGTCATGGAGGAAACCATTTAACAGTGTACCCAAGCTTTCCCTTCTGTTAAGTGAATTAGCTCAGATATTTGTTATAGTATCAACGACCTGACTAACAGGCAGCAAAGGAGAAAAAGGTGGAGCTAATTTTAAGATTCTGTAAAACAAAAGACAGCCACAACTTTTTGTGCAGTTAAGCAGTAGATCTGAATACCCACCAACCTCATGACATTTCCTAGATGGACAGAAATGTGGGCCTTTAAACTATACATTTTGTCAAATACCCAACATCATAAACTAAACAAGAGTAACACCTTATAGATATAGTCATTCCAATGCAGTCATGAAGTTTCATATAAATCAATGAAAAAATATCATACCTTGAAAACAGAAAATAGGAAAAAATAGTATTAACACTCTAAACAAAATTAAATATACTCAAACACTTAAGGATGGGAAAAGCATTCAGGAACTTAATATTTAAACAAGAATTCAGAGGGGAAAAATGGAAAAGGTGAAAATATCATGTGTAGACCTCAGTAAATTAATGAAAGAAAAATATGAAATCATTTTGGCAATGAAGATCTATGGTGGACACAGGAGAAAAAGACTCACATTGAATAAGAGGCATCAAGGAAACAGGAAGCCAGTGCACATCACAAATTACAGACATATAATAAGTCACAAACTAAAAAGAGGGATGAAAGACTAATATTTGTATTGTTGGACTCTGAAAAGGGAAAAACAATTATGGGAGTAGTATTTGAAACTGCAAAACCCCACATTTTGCATGAAAAATTAGCTACTATCAATTTACATATTTAGCCCATTTTAAAGTTAAATCCTCAAGGACAATCTAGTTTATGGATCAAGCCATCTTTGAAGGCAAAACAGAGAATAGGATCCTATTTACCCATATTTGAGGAAGGCAGCCACAGAATGAATCTGTGACCGTCATTCTCAGGGAAGGATAGGATGCAGTATTCAAGCCAAATGCCAAATAGAAGGCCTTAGAAAGCAGCGTTTAGCAGACAAGAGTCTGGTGCATGTTATGGCTGTTTTTGTGGAGTCCACCGAGTTATGAGCTAAATTCACTTAATGCCTGGAGAACCTTCCGTTAAAGGGATTGATGGAGAGTGTTTAAAAAAATAAACGAATGTGCCATGATTCAAAGGTAGTGATGAACTGTCCCAACCAAAACCAGTCAGACGAGAGACAAGAAGAAAGTGTGTTGCACAGTTAATAGAAATAAAGGAGGCCGAAGCACTCCATGAGTGTTCATGACAACAGCAAGAGTAATGATTCTAAGCACTTCTGGGTGCCAGACACTATTCAGAGCACCTCATAAAGCGCTTAAGTTCTCACAATTGTCAGATGCAAATGCTGTTACTAATTGTGTTACAGAGAAGAGACTGGAGCTCAGAGAGATGGCATAGTAACAGCATGAAGTTGGCAAGAGGTGGGAGGGGAGAAGGGGAAGGCGATCTGTAAATATTTGCTTGTACCCATAAATCATGGAGCCCAGTGACCAAAATGTCCTACGATTGTCCCGACTCCAAATATTTTGTTGTAAGTCTATTTACACGGGACTAAATTATCTTATTGGATTTTATCTTGACATGCAATCATGATCTGTCCTATTAAAAGGAAACCATATTCCAAGAGAACAATCATTTCTTAAACCGAAAATATAGGACGTTTTGTTAGTATTAAAGCATTTAAAATTTTGTACCTGTACAGCCTGAAATAGGAGTAGTTTTAATATATATATTTTTTCATTTGTGTGATGTGACTATGTCTGCAAGCATGCATGCTGCAGTGTGCATGCAGAAGCCAGGGGACAATTGTGTAAAGCTAGTCCTCTCCTTCCTCCTTTCTGGTTTTTGGGGATCAAAGTCATGTGTGAGGGCCTTACAGTGTCTTCACTCACTGAACTGTAGCGCTACCCCTAAACCTCTTTAGAATTTTTACCTTTTTTCTCTTTTTGGGGGGGGGGAAGGGAGGGAATAGCTTTTAAAGAGAATAAAATATAGGTTTTAGGAGGTTTTTTTCCTGTTGTAATTACATATAGATCTTTGGAAAGGTTGTATAATATTAATCGTTCAGGTATGCCAGTAACAGAAGTCTCCTAAATGGGATCTGAGAGAAACAGGATAAGATATCTTCACTGGAAATATCACAGTAGTGGTGTTCAAAATGTATTTGCGATGGAAACTTAGTAGAGTTTTAATAAAGATATGTTCCCCATTCCGTTTTAAATTTATTGTAATTTACTTGTGATTAAAATATTCTTTATCTAGGCCAGTATATCGAAGTTATCCAAAATTAATGATCTTGTACTGTCTTGAGATATTTCCCAGATAATGAATAGAGTTTCTAATAAATAAAAAGGAGATTGAAACTGAGTTTTCGGCCACATTAAGCCACGGCCCCTGCCCCCCCCCCCCCAAACCTGGGCTATTGTTCTGAATATTTCCACTAACTGTGATCATTGAAACAATTAGAAGGTTTGGTTCTTTGCTGCAGCATGAAAAGAGGAAGCACTCATTAATTCTGTGCGGAGATGTTTTCCCACACCCTCACCATAATGCACCACAGCCTTCATGTTCCAAAGCTGGAAACCTGAGAAGGAGTCATAGTCCTCCTGCCAGCAACAGATGGTTACTGTTTAAATGAGGGTAAACGCTGCCTCTCATCTGTGAAGTGACTTTAGGTTGTGGGTGGGGGTGAAGGAATAGGTCTGGAGGGTTAGAGGCAGAGAAGAGCTAGTAGCAAGGTGAAGCCTAGGGGAAGAAGTAAGCCAAGGGTCTTGCTTTGTTTGTTCTTGTGTGCTCTTTAATCACACTCACATGGCAGGTTGTATTTTTCTGTCTCAGTTCTCCACCTCACGGGGAGGGGGAGGGATGAATGGAGGAGGGCAAGGCACACTGTTGAAAAGTGTTGTGTGTTGGCATCTAGCAAGTGCATTTTGCTGTGGGGTAAGTTTGTGGCTTGTTTTCTGCTTGCTTGAATAGAGCCTTTCCAAGTTTGCCAAGCCTATAGTTAGTGCAGTCAAGAGATTTATTATGAAATGTACTAAGTCTTGGCATGGAGCTAATTGCATATAACAAGAAGCGTGTTAGAGGCCTGGGCCTGAGAAGTGACACATGCAGGAAGCATTCTCTTTCTGATGTCCATGAAAGAGATTTTGTATGGGGGAATGTCTGCATGTCTGCATGTCTGCACTTATTGCTAATGAGATGGCCCCCACCTCAAAGTGCATTTCTGAGTTACTTGTTAAAATAATTGTGGTGGTTTTTTTCTCTTTCTCTTTTGTATTTTTTGTCAGTGACTGGCAGTTGAAGAATGAATATATACCAACTACTTCTAGCCCTCTAACTGTATCATAAATACATTTATGGTGCGCGCCCCCCCCATACACACACACACACACACTGTATTATAAATACATTTATGGTATGCGCCCACACACACACACACACACACACACACACACAATATATTATAAATACATTTATGGTATGTGCACACACACACACACACACACACACACACACTGTATTATAAATACATTTATAGTATGCGCCCACACACACACACACACACACACACACAAATTGTGATCTAGAATGATTCTTATAGAAAGATAAAGGCAACAATGGGAGAGGTTGTATTATTTGTCTTGGGTTACTATAATAAAATCAATGCGTTAGTTTAAAGAATAGAATTTTCTCACAATTCTGGAAGCCAAAAGGACAAGATCAGGATCCATCCAGCCCAGCCTGGTTGTGGTGAGGGCTGCCTTTGTGTAGTTTGTAGATGTCTCCCTGTGGACTCACATGGGACAGAGAGACAGAGGATGGTCCATAGTGGTTATGGTTACTCTTAGAAGGGCACTAATCCTGTCCTGAGGACCCCACTCTCAGCATCTCACCTAAACCTAAGCACTTGTAACAGGCTCCTTCGGCAAGTGCCTTCCCCCAATGGGAAGGGCTCTAGTTCCTGCTGGAGCAGAGGCATCGAAAGGACCACGCTGTGTCATCTTAAACCCAGTACACGCCTGTGCTCCAAAACCTTTGTATTCATTTCACAAGTAATCTGCTTGAATAATTGATGATTTTTTTCCTGGACTGATAATTTTCTTGTCTGAGTTTTCCGAAGTTTGTTAGTTTATTCGATATATACATTGTGGTTTGGAGATGCTTAGTGCTCTGTCTTTTTGTCAACCATGTATTGAATATTTGGTACCCAGAATGCTTTCAGCACTTTCAAAGTCTACACACAACTTACAGCCTATCACTCCTGTGTGTAAAGTAAAACAGAAGGGCTTGGTTTAAGCAACCCCTACATGCTTGTTTGGAATACACACTTCTGCCGATAGCATGCTTGGATTCTGGTAATAATAGCTTGTCAACAAGGCCCATTAAAGACATAAATGCAAAGCTTCAATGATGCCTTCTCAGTTCAGTAATTTTCCTGTGTACCGAAAGCTAAATTTTCTGTGTACTTAAATAGTAGCTGGGGAAGGAGAATTATTAAAGTGACTTCCATCATTTGGTTAACACAGTATTTCTGTTACTCGTGGTTTTGCAGTAGCAATAATCTTACTCTTAAGACTGAACAGTCGTGGCCACAAATTTCAGTCCTGGCACAGCACAAAGGAAATGTTGGGAAGAAAGTATGCAGTATTTGAGGGGAGCAAAAGGTAACGTTACAAAACAGAGTGGCTAAGAGGTCATTTGTGTCTCCTCTACACCATCTCAGCAGGATTCATTAACATGTCAGGCTGCCCTATCATCAGAAGCCAAGGATTGGCACTAGTAGAGTGCCCAGAGATCTGATGCCTTTCAGAAGAAGCATTTTCTTGCTTGCTTCATTCTGTTTTGATTTACTTTAGCTTTCCTGTGTTGGGGGCACTATGACAGACATCATGAAAGAGATAAAGGGGGGAGGGGGAGAGGTAAGAGAGAGGGAGCAAGAGAAAAAGAGAGAGGTGGTGGGGGCAGGAGGTGGGGGTGGTAATTGCCATAGTCAATAGTTAATCTTTGATTTACTCAATATTAAAATGAGTCTCCCCCGTAGGAATAAAGATACTAACCTGACAATGGTCCTTATTTGAATCGACACTAATATTGGAAAAATTCACATAAATACAAAATTGCCTTTACGTACCAAGTGTAATAACTTGAGGTTCTACTCAGATCTGAATGAAGATTAATAAACAAGGAACACATACATTTCTAGGCAGTCATGAGAGTTCTCATGTCCTTGTAGAGTGCCACTGCCAGTGAGAAGATTGTCTAGAACCAGTGCCCATGCAATTGGAGTTTCTGCCCCAGCACAACTGAATCTAAATTTATGAGAGTTTTACATCATTTCAGTACCTGTTGAAGTTAGAGAAACTTAGATACCAGGCTTGGCTTGTATTTATAGTTAGTTGTACGCCTGGAGGCTTTATGTTTTCTCATAGTATTTATTGAGCATAAGGATTTATCATTTATATACCAGGGACTATCCTGGATGCTGAGTATAAAGAAGCACAATGGAAGTCACAAGTCATAGTTAAGCAAACCCTACAACCCAGTGAAGCAAGATTTATATCAGTGGGGAAAGAAGACATTAGCTTTCAACCACTCCATGGAAGGCTCACCAGGGTTTAATCAGAGGCATTGGTGGGAAATCCCTTAGATTATTTTCTCAGTCTGTAAGCTTTTGAATAGATAAATTACTAGAGATAGGCCATGGAAGGCCCAGAGGATTCAGTAAATCCCTAATAAAGCTGTGGATACTTTGGTTCATCCTGTTGTTGGTATGTAAGTATGCTTTGTCTAACCTGTAGAGTTCAGTACGTGTGGTTTTCTGTTCTAAGCCTTGGCTTCTTCATCTGAAAAGGGGGAATATTAGTCAAGCCAAGTGAGATGGCACGACCACTTAAAGCCAGTGTTGTGATGTCCAAAAGTTTTCATTAGTGATTATAAGAACAAATTAATTTTTCTTGATTTGTTATTGCTAATTTAATAAAAGACAAATATACCAATGGGAATCATGCTTAAAACAAAAATCTTTCTCTCTAATGAATCTAAAGTATGAAAGGCTAAAAAAGAAAAAGCAATGTCATCATGTCCAGACTGAAAAAATATTTTTCCTTTCTTAAAAGAAGAAAATTTGCAAATGGATCATTCTTTTGGCTCCAGACTTTGTGCTGAGTTTACATCAAGCCCAAGACAGGCTCTCTCTGTCCATAGTAATGGGCCATTTTAGTCCTTAATGAGGCTTCAGCTCAATACCCTTTAAATGGTGGAGCAGGAAACTTATGAGATGAGGAGTCTTCACCGCACTGTGTCTGGGCTTCCTACCAATACAACTGTGTGTTTGCTACTTGAGAAAACATGGCGTCCTATTTCTGTTGTGTTGTTATTTTCCAAACTCAAGAACCATATTTCAGTAAGACGCTAAGAAAGAGTGTGGAGTCTTACAGAAACAGAAATTAAAATTGGATTTCTCTAATCAGGGAAAAAGAAATGTGCTTTATTCGGGCCTCAGGAAATTGGTTCACTTGTTTTATAGCTGGTCTCACTTCAGGAAAAATTCCTTCGTGCTTTTCCATTCTTGTAAAATGGTGCTATGAGAAGCCGCGGCAGCAGAAGTCACAGGTACACGGGAGGAGCTCCAGGAAGCAGCATGGCGGGGAGAGCCCTCCACCGTGTAGTCGTCAGAGCTGGGTGACAGAAATGTGCCACTCAAGGCAAACAGTTCTCATTTGTTGTCCTTGGCCATTCCCGAGCACCTCATGATAATGTAGTTATTGAAAGTGAATTTGGAAATGGTCGTGTCGTTCTCATATTTCCTCTAAATCTGTGCTGCCGGGTCCCACCTAGGAGGGGTCACAGACGTTCATAAGCAGGGCATTGCTAGTGTTTTAGGAACAACATAAGAAGGATCATGAAATGAAATCGTATAATAGCAAAACTAAGCCAAAACAACCCAGCCTGCATTTTCTTTTCCTGATTCTCAGTGAGAGGTGTTATGTAAAAAATAACCCTCCCTCGTCCCACATTCTCCTCTCCAATATTCAGGTGGCACTTTCTGTGTGTGTGGCATCAGCCTGGTCTCTGTGACCTTGGCAACTCGGCAGGGGTTAATAGTTTCACCTAGATCAACGGCTGTGGGCTGTTTCACAGTTTTCCAATGTGCTGGCACAGATCAGCACCCCCCTCCCCTTTTTCCAATAGTAGCATTTATAACCTGTTCCTCCACTCTGTTTCCCTCAACAAACAGCCGTTATGGCAGACAATACCGTGAGGGGTTGGGTGTGGGCAGTGAGAGAGCCCTGTGATGATTCTATGTCGGAATTTTGATAGTCTCAGTGAAAGTGGTCCTGGTCAACTTGAGCACTTGTTTTTGTTTTTAAGTATTGATTCTCTTAAGAGTTTCCTTTTGACAATACTTGTTTTACATATTGGCCCTAGTGAAACAGTTTAAAAGTCTTCATAAAAACAAGCAGGCACTTTTAAATATTTTAACTCCTTATTCTAATTTTTAATTATCTTTAATCCAACATGGCAACCTTGCTCATTGGCGTCTGAGAGAGCCAAGTCTTTAATCCAACATGGAAACCTTGCTCATCGACTTCTGAGAGAGCCAAGTCTTCTGCACTGATATCATTTATTTTTGTCCTTTGTATATTCGCATACCCTTGTGTAAACAAACTACGCTCCTTTGATAATTATTGGAATTTTTTCTTTTTAAAATTCATGATGAAAATAATTTCTTCCTACAATGCTCTAAGTATTAGGCAGACAAGTTTTTCTCCAGGCTCTGCGATACAGAGTAATCACAACAGAAAAGAAAACAGTTTAAAATGAATATCCCAAGTTCTTGAATGCACCTTGTCTTCTCCTTCTGAAAGCTTGGTAGTATCACGTTCAACATTTAACATAAACTTCTACCACAAGACTCCCCTTTTCTGCTTGGTTTTACAGTTGTACATCTAGTCTGAAGCTGAAAATGTCTTTGTTCTTGAAAGAAAAATACCCCACATTGCTTAGATTGATGGCGCTTTAAGACATGTTTATTCAAAGATGGCAGCTGAGGGGTGAACAGGCTAAACACTTCACATTAGAGATCACTGTGTCTATACAGCAGAGGCGGGCAGTGGTCTGTTTATATAGCTGCCTTCAATTTTCTTTGATTTATAATCTATGAGAGAATTTAAATGCTTGGTCTGTAGTTTTTAAACAAATATGAAGATTTTAGACAAACATTCTAAAAACCAATTCGTGAAGAAGATTTAGTCTCCTACAAGTCAGCTCTGTTATTAAATCACAGGTTAGGATTCTTTCGGGAGTTGATTCATGGGGATATTGGATCCAGTAAAATTGCTGAGATCTTAGACACAATCCATTGATTAAATCTGAGTATGTCCTGCTTCAAAGCCATCTTTAAGCCATCGTGTGAGTACTACAAAATTGACTGCACCATCTTTTCTTGTTAAAATACTGTAGCAGAAGAGAAAACTTGTAAGGTTAGGTAATGAACTGTGGTTATTTGCAGGATGTCATAGCGAGCTACTGATTGACACTTGAATTGCATCTTTTGGTGACCCAAATATATTTAAAAAAAAAAAAATTTTTTTTTTGACCATGTTCACCAGTGTAACTGCTCAGATGGATGGGGCTAGCAATCCTCTAGCAAGGACAGAAGCTACAGACCTCCTTTGTATAGAGGTCTCCCTTACATTCAGTCACGCAGTCATAGGTAACAGCTCCTTGGAGATTTATAAAAATATCTTTCATTTCTAACTTGGTGGATAAAAATGAGTAGTACCTTTTTTCTTGGTGTTTATAAATGTTAAATCTCTTATTGCTTTGTTGAAGACGATGTAATTTATTAAATTACTCAGACAGAATTGTGCATGTGTACCTGTGAGTTGTCACTATTTTTGGCAATTAAATCAAGGCTTGGCTATCAGAATATCTGGTATGGAATATCTGCTCTTCTACAGAAGGAATATTTTGAAAATGGAGATTTTACATCTCATACGTGAAAGATGATTTTATGTATCTAATCCCTTGATGTCCCTAATTTGTCCTGTTCAAATGTGGAAGCTGAAAATTAGTTCTGATTTGACTATGACCTTTCTTCAAGAAGTCCTTGTATACTTTCCTTGACTATATTCCCACAGTAGAAACTCCTGAAGTTCAAAATTGCTTCGTGAGGTAAGTGTTCAAATATAGGCTGCCCACAAATTCCTGTTAAAATCCTAAGTGAGAAAAGTATTTTTAAAAAAACTATGATAATAAATCTTTTTGTGGATTTCAAAGTGCTAGATCTTTACAGGAGCTGTTCTTTTCCTTGTAATGAAAAGTATGGCCATAAGCACCTTTGCAGAAAATTGCTGAGTTTTAGAACATTGTAATATTCTAAGAAACAGCTAGAAACCATTTTGTGATGCATCAGTTATATTCTGAATGAAGCAAAATGGGTGCATTGATATGCATTGATATGCATAACATATGGTGCATTGATTTTTAAAGCTGGTCTTGAATATGATTTTAGAGCAGGCAGTATCTATGGTGGTCTAATTAATTCAATAGCGTGGTCTAATCAAAAATCTTAAAATATTAGAGGGAAATGTGAGATATTTAATCTGATGAGCTGTGCAAACTTAAATACTAGCCAGTCACAATTGGCTTCGAGCCTTGTCATTGCTGTCTGAAGCTTGCAGATTGGAAGCAGTACCCACTGCTCATGGCACCACTGGGCTCTGCTGTCGGCTCTTTGCCATGATAGAGGTATTGTTTGGGTTTTCTCCTAGATTTTTCAGCTCAGGTAAAGTGATTTTAGGTGTTTTGGGTGCTCCCATTTATAAATTAATCATAGTAAGAACTGTTTCTGTATGGTCTGTGACATTTAAAGGTACTGCAGATAATGTGGTACCTTTGAAGACAAATAGGTGTTTTAGCAGGTAAGGTATTATTCTTATATCTTTGAGCCACTGAGAAAATGTTTGTATCTGTCAGCTTTTATAGCATTTTTAAAGACATTAATAGACACATTCTTTATATGCTTTCTACAAAGCACACTTTTTGGTGATTAATTGTTTTGGAAATCATTTCTATAGATGTTTAAGACATCAAGTTAAAGAAACACATGTTTCCTCTCCTCCTCTCTACTTGATAGTTTGATTATTTATGGATTTTGATAATACAAGTGGTAGTGGGCATCTAATGTCATAGACTTTGATCTGACTCTGACCAGTCCTGGCATCAAGTCTTAGTGGAGGAATCAACGTATGGAAGAAGAGATGTATTTCACTGCTGTTGATAATTCCTAGCAACCTGTTTCCTGGCAGACCTAAGGGTACTTAAACTTTCCCTTTTGGACTAGGAGGTTTTCATACTTGAAATATTTTTACATCAAAATCTTTCAAGCCCTTCCAGCGTACTCAAATGGAATCCTTCATTTTTCTCCTATTAGCTGCTTCTTCCAGATTTACTAATTTAAAATTTCAATGCAATGGTCTGAAATGATAACAGGAAGACTTGTATTAGTTTCCTGAGGCAGCTGCAAAAATGTACTGTCTCACACACTCAGTGAGACAGAAGTTCAAGTTCTGAGTCAAAATCAAAGTGTCATCAAAACGGTGTGCCTTCCATGTTCCAAGAGGTAGTTCATTTCTAACCTCTCCTGGCTTCTAGCGGCTGCTGGCATTCCTTGCATGGACTACTCATTGCACAAGTTTCTTCTCGTGTCTCACTATTTCTTCCAGTTCTGAGTATTCAAGCTTCTCCTCTCCTCCATTTCATGAGACATGTGGATGGCATGTAGGGTCCACCTAGAAAATCCCACAAATAATATTTCTGTCGCTACGTCCTTAACCTATTCACACCAGTAAATATATCTTTAAAAATAAGGTTGAACTTATAGAATCCAGGATCAGGATCTTCGTAGGTAAGATGTGGTAACAATTTGTTCATGATATCAGTTAAATTACTTCAAATAATCAATTGAGGTTTCTTTAAATTTTATCAGAATAAAATAACCAATTGAAGATAAAATGATAATATGAATAATACCTCTGATCTCTTACTAACACATTCTTATAAAGATTATGTGCTATTCTATTAAAGGTGGCTTGTAGAGAGACCTGAGGTTTATCTTAATGGTAAACCCTGCCCTTAGCATGTGAGAATCCCTGGAATGGATCAAAATAAAATGTAACATATTGGAGATGTAACCAAAGGAGAGACCCATGATTTGTCGTGTGTATTTCCAAAGTTGTTTTTTTTTTCCATTAGAAATATGAAATTTTCTAATTTAAACTCAGGGAGAACCTTATTATAGTCTATCTTCCATTAGGCTAACTATCAACCACCGTTGTCCTTTAGAACTGGGACTTCATTACTGGAATTAAAATACGCATGTGTTCTTCCTCTTTTCCCTGCTTACATGCAGGCACGCACTAGCACACACACGCACACACACACACAGACACACACACACACAGACAGACACACTTGCGTGCTCACGCGGACAGGCAAAGTTTCAGGTACATTTTTTTTTCCTGTCCCTGACCAGAATTGCTCTTGGAATGGCTACTGTATGCTAGAGACAGTAACAGGTTGTCGCTTCTGCATTCCCGGTGTGAAGAGGGACTTGGGAAAGGAGGAGAAAGGGCAAAGGTGTGAACAACCTGAAAAGTCTAATCTTCAGACCCATTACATAAACAAGATTGGAATGAAAACAGTGTTGCTTTTTTAATTTAGAAATCTGTAGCCCATCCAATCATAACATTCCACGCCGAGGGCTGCACATGTTTAGAAAGACAGCTCAGTGTAGTGCTCCAGGTCCCCGAATCTACTTCAGTGCTGGCTTTGTGTCTAACTTGAACTTAAGACGTCAGTTGGCTGGCTTGTATGTTTTTATATTGGATCCAGTAAAATGGAAAGAGAGGACAAAACAACCAGCGAAAATTAGAACGGCAGTAATGCCATAGAAGCCTGGCACACATTAGCTGGATGCTCAGTTCTTTAGTTATATATGGAAAACTGTAAAGGTTTAACTACTCATACATACATATATATATTCACATATATATTCACATATATATTCACATATATATTCACATATATATATTCACATATATATTCACATATATATATTCACATATATATTCACATATATATATCTATATGTTTATGATGATGTCACATGCTTTCAATGGTTAGGCTCGACTAAATATAACAGAAATGTGATAAAATGTATCTGGAGAGAAAAGTTAATAAAGACAAGGTAAAATGAGAACAAAGTCCTAAACTGTCTGTATGAATTCATACAATATTTACGAAGCATTGAAACCACATGATTTGGATAATAAGAACATCAAGTGATGCGATATTTGACTATTTTTCAGGAGAAGGAAACTTTTCTTACGGAAAATCTTGGGAACTCAAATACTTTACAAGGTAATATATGCTTCTTGGGAGATTAAAAATATGCTCCTGGCCCATTCTTCCCTGGAATCAGATTTTATTTTCTATCAACAGAGCTAAAAAAGGTAAAGACAAAACCTCCCAAGACCTAAAATAACCTTTAAAAATATCCCAAGAATTTTAGTTTTCTCTGAAACTTTATTTTGTATATTCCAGAGCAAAGTAGACTGAGAGCCCGGTGGCTTTAGGCAGGTGACTGCTTAGAATCACTGATGTCAGTACTCTAGGTAGGGGCCTCAGCTATGGGGTGGAATGCAGAAGATCTGCACCCTGGGATATGAGAGAGAAAGTGTTGTCAGCTTAAGAGGGGACCCATTCTTTGGACCTCAGCATTAATCTGATTGTTCTCAGCTAGCAATGTCATTTGAAAAAAAAAAAAAAAAAAAGACAGTAGCAGTGTCATGTATGTAAGGTGGTTGGTTTTTGTTTTGTATTAAAATAGATTCTTCTCTCACACAATACATCACAAACATAGCCTCTCCCCATCTTAGCTTTTCTCTACACCTCATTTCTCTCCCCGGAAGGAAACAGTTCCTTTTTCTTTTCAGAAAAGATCAGGCTTCCAAAAGACAACAACGTAACACCACAAAACTAGATATAATAAGACAAGACAGAATTCCTCAGATGGAGGCTGGACAGGGAAAATCCAATAGGAGGAAAAAAAAGTCTTAAGAGCAGGCAAAAGAGTCCCTCAACAACACCAAGGTAACAGATGTATCATTTATGCAGAGGACCTGGTGTAGACCCACGTAGGCCCTTTGTTTGCCCTTTCAGTATCTGTGAGGCCATGTGAGTCCTGCTTGGTTGGTTCAGTGGGCCATGTTCTTATGGTGTCCTCTATCAGGGGGGTTATTTTTTAAATATGTTTGATGAATCACGCTTTAAACTTTATTGCTTTTAAAAAGTGGCTCATTAACTTTGGATACAGTGCTTCATGTACCTGAAGGACTTTATGCTTGGATCTTTGAAGGAGTTGAGCTACCATACCACATGGCCATTTTTCTTATTGTGAGTGAACATGTGGGCAGCATATTGAGATGGACGTGAAGCCGGAGAACATAATTGGTGGGACTGAAAGATTGCCCCTATATTCCTGACCAATGATTCGATTCTGTGGGATTACAGTCGGCTCTCTCCAAGAGTTGTCCATGATGACAGAAATAGAAGTTAAAATGGCATTGAAACATCCCTTTATCACATCTATAAAATATATCTGCTATCTACAACTGGGTCCAAAATATGTCAAAAAAAGAATTATTTTCCTCTTAGAAAATACTTTAGAAGACATTTTGACAGCTCCTGGAAAAACAGAGAAACTTTGTGCAGTCTGATACCCAGGATGTCCATGACTCCATTCCTTATGTCTGTCAATGAAGGGTCTCTTCTCCATGTACTGAAGGGCACTTGGACAGAAATATTCAATTTTCCCTCTCTTTCTGTATATTTATATATGAAGCAGTGCATAGCAGCTATGGGGCATATAAAACAGCATGGATACATGTCTGAGCTCTTTTTCTGCTTTACTTTGACAGTAGAATATTGGAAGGTTTTACAGATTCTGTGTGTTTTCAGGAAACAATTAACATTGAAAATGAATAACCACTTTTTTTTCTTTTTTTGTATGTTTTGTTTTTCGAGACAGGGTTTCTCTGTGTAGCTCTGGCTGTCCTGGAACTCACTCTGTAGACCAGGCTGGCCTCGAACTCAGAAATCCACCTGCCTCTGCCTCCCGAGTGCTGGGATTAAAGGCGTGGCCACCACGGCCCGCTACACCACTTTCTTATCCTGTAAGGACAGTTGCTGGAGAAACACATTGTGTCTCTACGTATACATTTTTATCACATGATGAAGTTAGAAATACTATACGCTGACTCCTGCCAATATGGTGCTATTTACTAAGAATTTGGGAGCCACAAGACCAAATAGTATCTCTTATATGTAGGCCTTCATTCATATTGAAACATAATTTGGGTACCAATACTGTGATCATTGGTACTAGAGAAGGAGGTACTAAGAAAGTTTATGGTGGGCATTTAGTGATGGCATTTAGCTAATGACCATATCATCAAATTCCCAACAAAAAGATCAGAACAAGAAAGAAAGAGAAAATACTAATATTTACTAAATATTTCTGAACATTTTTGTTTGAAATATTAATGACAATAAAATGTAGTCAATTCGGTTTGCAAAACAGCAGACACATTTAATCATCAAATTGTGGTCAACACGTTTGTTGCATATGTCTCTTTGGATGCATTTCAGTTCATATTTAGTATTTGGTGGGAAGGAATGAACTTTATTAATCTTGATATCCTGATAATCTTACTTGTAGATATCTACTGTACTCTGCTGTGTTTCAGTGGAGGAATGGTTAAGAATAACTTGAGTTTCTTTTCTTTTTTCTTGCCCATTTTCAATGTAAGTCTATAGACTCCTGAATCTACTCTCTGTGTTTTCCAATGTGTGACTGAAGCTCCCTAAGCACAGGGGATTGGTCTTTTCATTTCAACAGGGTGTAGAGTTATAAATTCTTGGCACATGGTAGAAGTGTAAATTCAGAAATATGTGTTGAAAGAATAAATAAATTCATAAAGGATCGAACCTTTTGTAGTGTTGATCTCTCACAGCTTATTAGTATCTCTATAGCATGACTGGATCATATCTTCTGGGAAATCAGGTATCACCTTAGAAAATATGAAAGGCTACTGCATTTTTTGTTTGTTTTTTTTCTCCTACCCACCCCGTGGAATGTTCCTGGGACACAGTGCTGTGGACTAATTTGATGGCTCCCTGAATTTTAAGTCTGGAGCTCCATTTGTCCCCGTCACTCCCTTCCTTTGCACCATCTCAGTTGTCACTGGATTCCTCGCTAAATTTAGGGCCCATCTGCATGCAGTTGAGTGGGTTGTCGATACCTGCCTCAATGTCTGGTTCTTAACCTCTTATTTCTGTTTGGTTTTGGTCTTCCTGCTATCATTTTTTATCATTATGTTTCATGACCTTGCAAACTGCCTCAAATATCTTTTATCCAGCTCAACTGAAATCTTGTACAGTTATTGGCTTAAGGCTCATCTTAAGTGATTTTGTGTGTTGTTTAAGAGAAATAGATAACTTCACAGGAACATTATTTTCTATGAATTTTTTTTTTTTTTTTTTTTTTACTAATTTGTTAGAAACCTTAATAGTAACTTGTCATTTATAATCTTATGGAAATATAACCTGCATATCAAGGAAATGCAAAAGTCATAGATCCATATTCTATATAGGAATCCTTTACATTTGTTAATTCCCTCTGCCTTGCATAATCAACATGTATCATATATAACAATCTGACAGTGATGATGAGCTTGAAAGTGTCTGTGATGCTGGGAACTCCCAGAACAGAGAGTAGCATGGCTCATGGCTGCAAAGTTGCAGAGCAGTTGTGCCAAGGGTGATGATTTTAAACCATTTTTTCCCCCAGCACCTTGCCCCTTCAGTTAAACTTGATACTTTTAGAAGTGGAGAATAGCCAAGCAATGGTGGCACAATCCCTTAATCCCAGACCTGAGGACACAGAGGCAGACAGATCTCTGTGAGTTCAAATTCAGCATGGTCTACAGAGTGAGTTCCAGGAGAGACAGGGATACTCAGAGAAACCCTGTGTCAAAAAACAAAAACAAACAAACAAAACAAAATGGTAAAGACAATGTATATTAAATGGCAGCAGTGATTTAGAAAAACAAATTTGGCCAGTTAATGTCGTTGTTGAAGTTATTATTGTAGGTCAGTGTACTACTGTCTCTAGTGAGTTTGGAGAAAAAAATCAGACTGAAAGTTTGACGTTAAGAAATATTCTCTAGCTTTTTTTTTTCCCCCCAAAATGGAATACACTGCAAAACCTTTCCTCTGGCAATAAATGTGGAGATGGTAATTCTGTCATCTTTTAAAGTGTATTAGATTGTGAAAAACATAATGTAAGAGGTTGGTTTTGAATTGATTTTTTAGCATTGGCTTGCTTTATTCATGTCCATTGTAAATGTCAGGGAAATGGTACTTGGATTATTCCAGACTTGTACGTGGACTTTTTTTCTCCTTAAACTTCAGTGAAGGGGGCTGGGAGGTAGTTCAGTGGGTAGCATGAGAACCTGAGTTTGAACCCTGGGACCCCTTAAAACCTAGGCATGGCAGTAGATGCTTGCAAACCTAGTGTTGGAGGTAGAAGATCTTGGGAGCTTGCTGCACAGCTAGCCCACCCAAGCAGACGGCAAGCTTCTGGCTGAACACATACTGTGTTTCACAGTAATAAGATAGGTGCAGATGCCCACCATCCTGCGCTGGCTACCATATTTGTGCAAGGGCCAGTGTACTCAAATGCTCATACACACATATCACATACCACACATACACATACATACACACACACAAACACACACACACACACACACACACACACACACATACAGACATTCACGTCTCATATGGGTCATCGCTGAAAGAGAGGTTAAAGCAATGCTTTATATGACGTATTCTGCTCTAAGTTTAAAATAGTTTATTTTTAATAGCTTTCAGCTTTAAGAGCTTTGGAATTTTTAGTTACTATTTTGGCAGAAACCATGTGAATTATTCCGGATAAATGATGTTAGAATGGACTGAGTCACGCCATGAGTGTGAATCTCTTTACACACATGGTTCAAAGATGGTAACATTTTCTTTAGTCTAAGGTGATTGTATCTGTCAACATGAATTCCTCATCTGAGGAAAATCACAGGACAAAACGACTTTTAAAATTCTTTATTGAATGGCAAATCATTTTTCCCTTCCCATTGTACTGCCTTGGACAGATACAGCGTGCTTAGTTTTAATTGTATTTTGGATATGTACCCCTTCATTTATTGTTACTTCTGTGGTAAAGTGATTACTAATGTAGACTGAGTTACGATAGTTTAGAAAAGGAGTTTTATCGTTGAGTTGTAGTCTAAATTTTGTGATAACTGTCCACATTATTTTTACACTTAATTAGCAAACACCTTTTTCTGTTAGCTTGTTTTCTGAATGACCAGTCAGATCCTACCCTTAGATACCTTTCTTTGAGTTTCTCCTCTCTGCTCATATAGTACCCTAAAGGCATTCACTGTGGTTAAGTTGGGGATTCTGTGATCCTATGCCAACAGGTTCTGTGCTGAGGGCTCTCTTACAGACGTCCAGGAATCCTGCCTCACTGGCCATCTCTCCTTACTGTTTGCTCACATCTCTAGCAGGCTGAGCAGCCCTATCTGTGTCTCTTTGAATTTGCCCTGTCTTGGTTTTAAATTTGGTAGTGTTACATTTGCTGAGAGAATCATGATCTGTTTTACCATTTAAATAGCTTTTAGTCTACTTCTTTGGTATTAACGACAGATGTTTATTTGGCTACGGAGGAGGTCTGAATCATAGAGGAATACTTAATAGATAAGGAAAATCATGCTGATGAGTCTCGAAGAAGTGGTTCACAGTTGAGGTTTGTTCCTGTCTAGGATATTTGGACTCTGTTCAGCCAAGATTTTTCTCTGCTGAATAGTGTTTGGATGGAATTCACATCCTTTCTAGTGACTCCACTTTTTCCTGGCTGAGAAAATCAAATAATTCTTTAGATTGATATTTTCTTTGTGTAGCCATTTTGATAAATCTATCCCTTTATAGTCAAGTCTGGTTGACTTACACACAAAACGCCTTGTAAAAGTAAACCTTGACAATACCCTTGAAGAGTAAATTAAAATGGAAGCCTTTGTCTTGTTTTGTATTTGTTAAATAAAACAGGCCATTCCAAATACTGATAAATTTTAGACCAAACATTTGTCTATGTCTTTATGTGCAGAATTCACATAAACATTTATACTTCAGAGGCAACAAACCCATATAAGAGTATTTCATGATTCATGACCACATACCCACACTTGTTCTAATAGTAATTATCTCTGGTCAGATAATTACTGTGAAGTACCAAGAGCAATCATCTAGCCTTCATGATTTCCTCAGTTACCAAAGGCTATTCATTTTGTCTGTTGTAACCTGGCCAGTTTGGTGGTTTTACAGAGCAGTTCTTGGACTTTTTTTATCTCTGCCAGGCTTGTTCTGCTCTTCTCCACATATACAGCTTGGGCTGTTTCACAGCTGTCAACCTTTGAGGACCTCTTGGAACAGTGCTTATACCTCAGCTGTTCATCACTGACTCTGAGGTGTGTAACTGTCACACAGGGAGACTTTTCCTGAATATGCTTCCTCCTAAATGGACTGCTTGAGAGGTGGGAGGTGAGAGCAGGCTGAGCTTGGCAAAGCTGTTCAGTATCTTTTGACATATACACCTTTAGTGGACACACACTGACTATGCCTACATCTATTCAAAATCAGAGGTGACTCTTGAAGCGTACCTATGACCTAGCGGTTGTCACTGGCAGTGCACCTATTCTAAATGACAGGAAAGCTCTTTGGTGGTTTCTGACTGTGAATGGCGTTGCATGGGGTGGTAAAAGGGAAACCGCACCATGTTAACAGAAAATAAAATTACTTGGTTTTCATCCATTCGCTTACTCAGGAGAATGCTAGTTGTGTGTCAGGAACACTCAGCCACTTACAAGGTGGTTTTCTTACTTGTGATGGCTTACTCACTTGTCTCTTTATTCTTGGATCTCGGAGAAGAGCTGATGTTTTACCAACTAAGTTGGGTCACCTATTTTATCCACATCACCTGTGCAGTGCTGACTTTCTGTCTGATTATGCTTCATGGGAATATACATCTGAGGGATTACAAGTTAAAAGGTAAACAGGTTTGTGGAACTGTCCTCTTGAAGAAGTGACAGAAATCTCAGTTGTGTAACAGGAAGCAAGGTGCCTTTGGCAAGAATTACATTCTCTCCATTGAAGTCATTTATCGAAATGTGCTAGAATAAAGTTACCAATTCTCACTGCATGAATTATACTTCACACACCTCATTCGAACTCCCCTACCAAGCCCTTTGCTAAGCATTGGTGAATCTGACCTGCTTTGCCCAGCTGCTGGGCTTTTTTCTCCAGTTAGCTGACGTTTGGCCCCTCCCTCCTTTGTATGCCCATCACTCCTATGGTAGAACTCCTTAAGGGTTTTTTCAGATCATCCATTCCTCTTTCTCTGTACTGTTATCTTTACTGTCATCACTCTCTCCTAGGGCCTCTATGCCATCGGCAAGTCACAGACCCCAACATTTTCCATCTTCAACTCCTGTCCTGATTATCGGTAATGATTCATTTCAAAAGCTTGGTCATGAGGAGAGGTGACTGATGGGTCCCTGTGGCTGAGTGTAGGACTTTTCATCACTCTCTGTGGTACCTCATTAATACATTCCTTGCCCAGGATCTCTACCAACACTATGAAAGCACCATATTCTTTTCTTTATCAGCTGAGCCCTGCTCATAGCTCTTGTCTGATCTTTGTGATCTTACTCTGTATTACAGTCATATGACTTCAATATGAACTTACCAAAAACATGGGGGCCTAAGATAGACACTTTTTACAGTTTCAGAGTCTGGAAGTATACAGTCCAGGCATCATCAGGGCCACCCTTCCTGTCAATAGCCCAGGATAGGTTGCCCTTCCTAACTTTGGTGGCTCTCAGCTATGTCTGGTTCTTCTTGCATCATGCCTGCAGCATCCAGTCTCTGCCTGTGTGTTCTTCTTTCTTCCCAGAAGAAGATGTAAGGCTCACACTATGCAATATGACCTCATCTGAGCTAACTATCTGCAGATACCATATTTCCATTGCTCTGTGTGGATACTACCTTGGGGAGGGGCATTAAATCTTCTTTATAAGTTAATGCTTGCCAAAATGCAGCCATAGTATATACCTAGAGTGTAAAATATGGAAGAAACAACTACTAAATTCTATTTCTTCTCTCTCTCTCTCTGTCTCTCTCTCTGTCTGTGTCTCTGTGTCTCTGTCTCTCTCTCTCTGTCTCTCTGTCTGTGTCTCTGTCTCTGTCTCTCTCTCTGTGTATAGTCTTGGGAGAATTACTAATCACTCTATACTGCAGCTTCCTCCAGATAAGAATGCCCATAGAGGAAGGGGGAGGGGGGAGGGAATAGGGAGGCTCCGAAGGGGAGATCTGGAAAGGGGGAAACATTTGAAATGTAAATAAAGTATCAAAAAAAAAAAAAGAATAAGCCACACACTGTCACACACACACACACACACACACACACACACACACACACACACACAAGAATGCCCATCTATTGGAATCAGTGTGAGGATGAAAAGAATTTCATGCATGTGTGTGCACAGCATGATACCCAGCCATGGCTATCACAACCACCCTGTTTGTTTACTTGGCTCGTGAGGATGATTGAAAACTTTGTCCATATTCATCTCTTCCTGTTCCTCTTCTTGACTTTACATATTTGATTCCTCGTTTTTCTCACTGTGATCATCAGTGAGAACTGCAGGGAACATGGAGTGGTCAAGCAGATGGCCTGTGTACATAGTTTCTGGTTTTGCATTGACCCTCTCAGAAGCTTTCTGAAATGGAAAGACTACAGAGCATGGAGCCTCTTGTGACTCCTGATGATTGTGGGCACCTTTGACCCTTGACATCTTAGTTAATTTTCATATTAAAACCCTGGAGTTATATTCTCATTTGTCAGTGCCCTGTACCTAAAACTCCCTTGTAATATTTAGATGCCTTTACAAAGCTGTCAGTGTCCATAAACCTTTTTTTATGATCAGCTTGTAGGTGTTAGCCATGGAGCTTTTGGTGACTTTTTTAGATTAAATCTTTTGGAATTGTTTTTAGGTTGTTTGCTTTGTAATAAACACCAAGGGAGGTGTGTTTCAGGGAAGCCTGAGGTAAGCAAAAACTCAGAGTTGTATATCCTCTGAGTGTCCTCTGGCTTCATTAAAAGTTACTTTTCCTCAAAGTATGTCTCATTTTATATTATCATATGAAGTGTTTTCCCCTATGGTAAAACTAGACTATATATCTCAGGTGATATTAGCATTCAGCATTTGCTTTGGGACTTCAGATGCATCCATGGAGGAAGAGATAGCTGTTGAGTGCTTTCCTGTTCTTTAATAACCCCTCCTGGTCTTGAATTTGTGGTATTCTTTCTGTCTCAGTTTTGCAAGTGCAGGGACTATAACCATGGACCACAACAGCCAGCTGTTCTACTTAATTTAATTGAATTTGAATAGTTAAATGTGCTTGGTGGAAATCTTACGGGCTAATGCAGATCTCATGGGAAAATAATCACATTACAGAAGTGTAAAGTTTCAAGTGTTATGGAGGCTTGTATATGACATTTTTGAGTACCTGTAGGGGCTTATTTGGCTGTATGGGTAAGGCATCATTAAAGATGTAGAATGTTAGAGATGGAGATAAATTGATGCTTAGAGGAAAAATGAGCATTAAAATGACATAGCAGTCATTTAGAAGTGAGGTGGAGCTAGGGGTCTGAGAACATGGAAAAAGGACCAGGGTTTCAGGTAGAGCATATGACTTAAGTCTTGTCACATTGGTTTGGAAGGTACAGGCCCGATACTCAGGAGATACATCGTGGCCAGGCATTGGCTTTGGGTAACCAGAACTGTCAGCAATGTATGTTTATTTAGCTTTAGTTGAGCAGAAGGCTCAGTAATGAACTAAGAAATGTGAATGCCTAGTGTTGGGTAAGTCTACAAAAGGAAGGCAATGATTATGGATACATAGAGAGTTGAGGTTCCAGTACAAGTGATGGGTAGACTTAGTGGAGACCTTTGCTGAGCGGGCTGTAATGAGAGCAGATGGCAGTTTCTCTAATATATTTGTAAGAAAATAAATTTAATTTTTGTCTCATGCAAGTGATTAGACATTGGGGTTGCTGATAAGATTTAGATCTGATTATAAGAATGGGTGACTAAATAAAAGCTAGAGTATAGTGTGGCGACAAAGGACTGTGAAAACAGGGTAACTGAAGTGTGAAAATATAGTTGATCCTATTTTAGAAAAGAAAGTAATTGAAAATTGCCTATATGTCCTGTTAGAATTGTGAAGTGTTAAATGACTTGCATAGTACACATGCATTTATATGCTAATACATTGTATAAAACTCTTTATGGTGCATAGTAGAACTCATGATCACATGATATTTCTTAGGAAGATTTTTGATCGTTCAGAACCTGAAGACTTGCTACAGAAGTAGCATTTATAAATGACTATAAACCCTTATTTTAAAAATGTATGTGAGCTTTTTACTTTGACAGGTTTCCGAAGAGTAGTGTCCTGACATTTTCATTGGTAACCTCAAAGATGTCATTAGAAATTAAATCACCTGCCATGCTCTGAAATCTTTAAAGACTGTGCATCTGAACCTTTGAAACCATGTTCAATTATCCACTCTTCAGTCATTGACTTTTTTCTAGTTGCTACTATTTCTTTTTATAGTTAACTAGAGCCATGACCTGGAGAGAACATGAATTATTTGACTCTTGTACTGAGAAAGCCACTGAGAATTTAATACCTGCCCAGAAATAGATAGTTATCACGATCATTTTCAGTCACTGTTCACTAACTCTTCTTCTTTCCTCTGTGGTGTTTGAATGTATACCTAGATCGAACTTTGATGTTTAGGATGTTTCAAAATTTATTCTAAAGTTAAATAGACTTATTCAATTTTAGACAGTTTGACAAATGTTATTTATTATATCTTCTCCTTAAAGGCTAGGCTACTTGTAAAATCATGCCATTTCCTTGACGATATGAAGGTAATTAAAAGAATGATATAAATTAAAAACCCAGTTCTCAGTTTTGACTGATGAGAAGCTCTAATACATCATTGTTGCCACTTGTCTGTGTCTCTGTATAATCGCAGCGGATTATTTTTTCAGTAACCCAAAACAGCAATAGCAAATGGTCAGTTCCAATCACATTAATGTAGAGTGTCAGCTCCTGTCCACTGGCTTTGACACCTTGAAGCGGTTTTACGAAACTTGTAGAAATATCACAGCAGCAGTAAGAAATCAAGCTCTCAATCTCGTGTATAGGCTCACCTTAAATGGCCAATGTTACAAGACATTATTCTATTGAAACCTCTCTATTAATGAATTTAAACATCTCTTGAGCTCACTTGTGTTGAATAATTAGTAATTAAACTAATACCTTTACTTACTAGGTGTCTTGGTCTTTCTAGGATTATGCCATTTCTGTGTAGCTAATTGTCTTTGCAAAATGCTCATTCCATACTTTCTCTTAGCGTCTCTCATGGCAGTTTGTGCTCTTACATCTGTCCCTGTCATAGGGAAATTGTATGGCAGCAAATCCCTTCACTGTTCTTTCCTTCATGGTTCCTTGCTTTTGGGATCCTAGCTTGATAGGAGCTTAGGTATGTCTGCCGAAAAGTGACTGGTCTTTTCTGGTCTCTGGAGTCATCATAAGGGGACATAATATTGAAGCCCATGATGTTACTTCTTTGGGTTTCGTTTTGAAAACCTTAAAAAAATATGCAGGTACCCTTCTGGCTCTTGGGTCTCTGGACCTGCCAGTTTCTTGATGCTTTGATATTCTTGGAAGCCACAGGAGATATTCTGAATCCTTTCAAGCCACACCTAAGTCACTGCTTCAGATACAGTGTGTAAGATACTTCATCCCTCTCTCTTCCATGCAGCCTGAACATTTCCTGTCCTATAGGGAAGGAATTAAGCTGATACTGAGTTCTTTCTTAGGACAATTATTTTCAGAGATGATGATAAACTATAACAAAGACTCCCAGTTTCAATATACTATGATGGCCTTGGACACAACGTAACAGAAATAAATTATTCTCAGACTCATCCTTCCTATTTTGGTAAACCTTTATGTCTTCTAGTCTAATAATTTGAAAAAAGCTAGATATTTTTACAGAGACAGTCTTCTAGTCCCCACAAAGGTCAGCTTTGGCAGGAGGGCTTTGTGGGGGTCGCTTAAATTTGATCTCCTTTTCTGTCTGTGGTACTTCCCCATGGCATGAGCAGTGTTTAGCTTAGCATCTTTGCCCTCACTAAATTATGTGATGCAGGCATCAAGCCTTTGGCATGGGAATGATGTGTGTGTGTGTGTGTGTGTGTGTGTGTGTGTGTGTGTGTGTGTGTATGGGTATGATTTTAACTGTTATTTCCTAGAAATGCTACCCAACAAAGGTTAAGATTGTGTTACTATACTAAGATTTTCTAACTAATTTTTTTCATGTCTGCAAAAGGTGGCTAATGAAAGTAGAGAGAATATTGTCATTTGTCAGTTTGATTCTCTGACACCAATAGTCTTTTGTTCTAAGATATTAAAAGTTTCATCCATCTTGTAGTACTGTGGTGGGTTATGGTACCCCTAGTGGAGAAAGTGTGCACTTTCATGTTTTCACTGTTCCTAGTTGGCAGATTGTTCAATCTCTGTTTAATAGGGAGTTTAAAACAGATGTGATAGATGTTAAGAAAAGAGAAGCATTTTTTCCATGTGACTTGTATGATGTTTTGAAGTATCTTAATAGAGGCAAACCCCACTTCTTTTTGTATATAAGAGAATCCTCAATTTTTTAATGACTCTATTCAGTGTCTTTTACAAACATAAACACATTGCCCATTGTTTTTTTGGGGGGGTTTATTCCTTTTTGATTATTTTTAAGTGCTTATTGTCTCTTATTATCTACCCACAGTAATTATCAAACTACTGAGTGTTTCCTCAGCCTTTTCCAGAAGTCGTGGGTTTCCATTAAAGAGTTTTACAGGGGCTCCCCACATGTCAAGTTTCACACAGTGCACTATGCTGTTCCATAAAGATCTTTGAATGCAGTGCCAAGGCCTCCCACTCATTGTTTTATGGGCTCCATGTGGGATCAGCATCCCTGGCTAGGGAAGCCCTATGTCAGAGGCTGGGGAGTAAGGGCATGTCAAACACTGCGAGAGAAAGCTCCAGAGAATCCCAGGGAGCTCTAGAGTTGTTGCCAAGCACTGGAAGCAGAGTCACAAAACTTGTCAGATGTTACCTGATTTTAAACAGTGACGCCACTTTGAGAGAAGACTCCCTGGACTATAATTCTGGGAGATGCTCAAATTAGAAACTACTCTATAATTTGTGCTCAGGATTGGCAGGTTATTGTATTGTACGTGGTCAAAAAATACAACTTTCAACATATTTGTATGTGTTCTCTCAGTATGGTTATCTGTGAACATTTAGTTCTGAAACAATGTGTTTAAATTCATGTGCTTCCCTTATCTCTTTCCTCAGAAGGTTAAGGAAACATTTGTGTGTGTGTGTGTGTGTGTGTGTGTGTGTGTGTGTGTGTTCCCAGTAACCATTGCATTATACAATCTACTCCAAAAATAACTTTCTTGACCTTTTAAGGTTCAGTTGTGGTAGTCAATTTGAAATGGGTACTCCTTGACTCAGCCCAACACTGCTTTTTCCTAAGGGTACCATGGCATCTACCCAGCATTTTGAAGCTGCCTATGCTCTATGAACCCTGAACAGCTGTTCCCAAGGTAGAAAATGATGGCACAGAGTGCTGTTGGCTTGGTTCATGTTGAGATGCGACCACAATTTGAGTGTTGCACCGTAGTAGGCCTGATAGTGATATTGGATCCTCGGAGGGGAAGAAATATACACAGTCTCCTTATAGGATGCTAAAACTTAAACTAAGTTACATCTTGGTTCTTTTTGCAAAGTTTAGTATATTACATGAGGGTGTTGTTAAAGAAAAACGTACAGTCTTAAAGTAGCTGATAACTCTCTGCTCTTTACAAAATTCTAATATTTCAAATAAATGTTGGATTTGTAGGTATTTAGGAAAAGAACTTATAATTGACATTTTGTTGCCATCCCTCTCATACATGTATACAACCGATTCTCCTTCTGGGATATGTGCAGTATCTGTTGATTGTTTGCCTGTCTATTGTTCTATTTAATACAACTAACACAATAGAATCGAGTGACGTGTAAAGCTAACTGTAAGTAAAAGATATAGGTGAAGGGCTAGATTAGTTTGAGTCTTCAGATTGTAGAACAGATTTAAATGGTTGGTTGATGTTTTCTTAGCCTAAGTATCATTTTTGTCCTTCTGAAGTTGGTTATGAGGTTGCAGGATCTGAACTAGGGAGAGAGCTGTGGCAGTAATTTATGCTGTGCCCGGGGGACACTTTCAGCTCAGTTACAATATACAGCATACTCTCTGCTGTTTTTAGAGCATACTCTTCTTTACTGTATAGACAGCAAGTGAGTTTCAGAAGCCAAAGCTTTATCTCTGGGTGGTTCCTTGATATGTCTTTATTTGAATAAGAAGTGACTTCATAGTCCAGCCCACAAAATGAGACTTAATAGTCTTTTATTAGGATAAAAATTAAGCTGCCTTTCTGACTTCTGTGAAGCTAAATTGGTAAATACACAAAGGCAACTTATGCTGTGTTTTTTGCATCATCAATGTGTCTTCTTTAGGCTGTGCAAATCTTTCACCTTTATATTGGATACTGAAGGACATTTTAAGAACCACTCAAGGTTGTTGCTTTTGGATATCTCTATATATCTATATCTATATATCTATATAATCTATATCTATATCTATCTATCTATCTATCTTTTCATTGATCCATTTCCTATCATGTGTCTCTAGAGTACTATAGTCATGCAAATTATCTTTCAGCATAACTAATCTTTATTTTAATTTATAATTTTTTACTGGATTTCTGTGCAGTATATGGACATGATGGTGAAATTTTAAGATGAATACAAAATTTCATATCATCAGTGTCTGAGTGCATTAATGTCTTCTTCAATTAAAGCTACCAATTAGAAGATACCATGATTTTAATAATATATACAAATGTCTGTTCATATAATATCATGCATTTATTTTACATATTGCTGTTTCTATTAATACTGTATTAATAGCATATGCTGTTCCTATTTGCTAATGAGAAATCTGAGTTTTTAGAGAGTTGGATACCTATGTTAAACAATCCTATGTCAAATCAGGAAAGTCAGCAGCTCTTCACTGCTGAGTCAATTCTCCAGTCTGATAAAAAGTATTTAAACTGATGACACTGTTTAGATACTGAGCTTGCTGGTGATTGCTGTCTTCAGAGCCCACTCTAGATGCTCCCTCCTAATACTAGGTGGTCAATAATTGTTGAATGAATGACAAGGCCTTGATTGCAAGTTATGAAATTCCACTGGATGAATGTACCTTCTTAGACTCGTTTTCCAATTGAATAATCATGAGTTTAATTATTCTTATAGTCTCAAAGCTGTTCAGATGAAGTCATTTGCTGAAGCTATGCATACGTAGATAAAATCATATGTGTTCTCCTCAGAGCTGGGGTAGTGGGAGAGGGTGTTCCTAGGTGCCACCCTAGGCACAGTTTAACATGTACTCGATTAGATTGTCAGTCAGCTCAAAGATAATTCTATGTTCTAGATTCTTAGTAATCTTTAAAGTTCTGGCTCCTGCTCAGACTTGGTCCACAGAAAATCTGTAGTGTAGAAGTTATTATAATGAAGAGTAAGTTACTCTGCAGGGCTGCCTTTGGCACTGGGTTGCTGCCAGTTATGGGATCCAGTTTAAGGTTGTTATGTCTTGACTAGCATAAGTTGTTTTGGGGATTCTGGTATTTGCTTTTAGTTTTGGAAGAAATCCCTTGCCTTTTTGAGAATGAATTTTCTGTTTCTCTCTGCCTTTGGGCACGGAAAACATTTATTTGACATATATGGATCACTCCTATTTGGAAATTCTAATTGTTTTATTTCATTTTTTTTCCTGGGACACACAAGGCAAAATTAGAACTTTGACTGAACTGTGCATTATATAGTAACTTCTTCCACCTAGAATTCTAGTCAGAACTTACTCCTATATTGGAGAAAACCTGTATGAATAACAAGGTGTATTAATAATGACTTTCTCAGCATTTGCATCTCCAAGAGACTGGGAATAGTTGAGACTCTAAAGGAACACCTAGTGCCAACTACCTTACTGTTAGGTGAACAGTTCACTGTTTTTCACTCTGTCCAAGAACTGCCCCCATCACATCTATTAGATCAGAAATGTACTGTACTTTTTCCTCTCAAGAACACCTCCACCAGTGAGACCCCAGTGAACTTAGGGATGTCTCTCCCTCCCATACCAACAACATGAGTCAGAAACACTTAGACACCTCCAGAGTCTGTGTCTACCTTTTCCTTTTCTCTTTACTCCAGAAATACAATTATTGTGTGATTGTGTGTGTGCACATGAGCCACAAATGTGTGAGGTATGCTCACTCACATGGTCTGAGGTTGAGGTCTGAGATTGATGGCTGGGATGCCATCCTTGCTTGGCTTCTCCACTCTACCTTTTAAGATAGGGCCTCTCACTGAACGTGGGAGGGCTGTTTTAGCTAGACAGGATGGCCTTAGAGCTATGGGCTCAGCTTGTCTCTCCCCTCATAGTCCTGGGATTACAGGAACATGCTATTACACCCTGCTTTTATATGATTACTATGATCCGAACTCAGGTCCACATGCTTGCGTATCAACTGAACCACATGTCCAGCTTTGATAAATATGATTTTTTTTTTTTGGTTTTTCAAGACGATAAATATGATTTTTAATGATAGACATTTTGACAAAAAAAAAAAAAAAAAAAGAAGGAAAGAAATGAAGAGTAATCATTTTCTCACTGACCTGGAGCCAGTAAACAAGGCACAAATATAAATGATATTGAGGATAAGTATTTATCTTGGTGAATACACCCCCACAGTTTTCTGTTAAATTTATTTTTGTGTTCAGGCATGGACTAGCCAGGATGTGCATGCAGTGGTTAGAGGACAACTCTCTGTTTCCATCATGTGAGTTCCAGAGAGCAAATTCAGGTCAGGGATCCGGTGCCTTTACTTGCTGAGCCATTTTGCTTGGCTTCACTCTTGCTTCTATTGACTGTATACTGGATCCCTAACATTAGTCAGCCATATCCTGTGCTTTGTATTTAGCAACATTGTTTGAGCATAGTTTCAAAGGCCAACCCAAAGTTACACCTAATGCTGGAACCAATCAGAAAGAATGCTTTCAAAATTTGAAGCACATATCAAATTCAAATGTAAAGAAAATCACAGAAGTGCTTTGCAATGTGGTCACAGAACCTGTGTTGTTTTAATGAGAGTTCTGGTGTTTATACAGACTCTATCCATCTTTTCACAAACATAAAAAAAAAACAAAACAAAAAAAACCCCCAAAGCCAACAACTCAAGATTTAAAAGGTGAACGCATGTGATAGTGATGGATGTTGGTGGAAAATAACTTCTCAGTTGTTCCAGATGTTGATTAGCAGTATTCAGAGCTACAATGTAATTCAGTGAATGTAGCCAGTGGCAGTTTGATTTCGTGCAGCAGAGATTGCCCTTTAGGCATGAATTCCCCTTCCTCCCATCTGTGTTTCTGAAAATTACATTTGTGATAAGTATGGCTCAGTGATGAATGCTTGGGAGTTCTATTGATGAATGATACGTGGGCTCCTTCAGGTTAGGCACGTGGTCTGGTGTGTTTTCATCTACATAGGTCTTTTATAGGCCTGCAAATTTTTATCATAGTGATTGTGCCTTCATATCTAGGCATTAGAATTTTCTGATTTTTCCTTTTGGGTTCAATGCTGGCATTATGTATGAGAAGTAGTTTTCTACACTCTAGAGTATTACTTAAATAAGATATTTAAATGTTACAATTTTTACTTGGTGCCAAGCACAATATTAGCCTAGAAGAGTTTGCCCTTGAGTTCAGATACATCTGCCATCTTGAATGGATGCTCCAGGGACCTGTCTTATTTTGTTTCTCTCAGGAACACCTTGTTAAATTTGGTGATCATGTCCAAAGTCAGCAATGCATGCTGAGTTTTGTGAGCTCTTTGGCTATATATTAGGTTGCATATTTTAAAGCTGTCACTGTTTTCATTGAATCTTTTAGTGTTATATTGATTTATTGTGTTTCTCTGTTTATGTATGCATGTGAATTATAAATGGCTACTTTTGCTTTTTGCAGTTTTATAAACATAGTGAAAACAGTACTTTAAATGGTATGCCTAGGTAAAAATCCAGTATATAACTTAAGGAAGACAGATTATCTCTAATTAACTTACATTCTGTTTTTTTTTTTAAAGTTATTTTTTTTTAAATGCAATTTAAGCCATTTCATGTTGCTTTGAAAGCTTACGGCCATTTTTGCCTTTCTTAGGATTGCAAGGGTTACTTTACAAAATGTGTTTCTTTTTTCAAGATTAAAAGTTATTTATGTATAGTCCATTTTCCCAGAATTCTTAAGTTACATTGACAATAATTTGTGAACACATATGATCTGGACACAGTACACACCACAGGCTTTGAATACAGAGAAGACAGTTACATTTATTGTGGGCAGACCATTTTGTTCATTCCTAGTGGTTCAATGATGAATTGATTTGGCTGTAAACCTTCAGGAGCAGATTAGTAGTTTAGTTAAATTCAACAAACACTGAGTATTTACCATGATCAAATCCTTGGGCACCTCTCGATGAGAAATGACTGTGGCACGTTTTTCTTCTGGTCGAGCCAACAGATTACTAATGCATAAAGCAATAGCAAAAATAAACAATATTCAAGACATAACACAGGGGCCATATAAAGCACAGGGTGTGTGAGGATTCAGAGGTGTGCAGAGCCTGAGATTAAAAAGATAAAATAAAGTCATGAAGGAATCAGTGACTGAGATTATGAAGGAACCCAAGTTCGGCATTAGGGTTGAGAGATAGGAAATCTGAAGATGAGAAGGGGCCGAGAAAGTACTGAGATGGCCTGGATGCTCTTAAGGTAGTCTGAGGATGGGAGGTGGTAGAGGTAAGCTCTGAAGTAGCAGGACTTGTATTTACACATGAAGAAAATGCCATGGAACCGGTCTTAAACCCCTGGCCTGGGAGTACCTCTTTAATCTGTCAGAAGGGAAGAAGAGCAGTTACTTGGTACTGAGTTGTGCAGAGAGCATTTGGCACTATGCTTCGGCCTCCATGGGATGAATACAGACTATGCAGCACAAATGTCTGGAAAGAAAAGGAACAATGGGCGGGCCATTGGCTGCGTGGAATCCATTATGTGCACCAGCTCATGGGATAGAGAGGATCAGGGAGAGTAGAATTGAAAGATAATTCCAGGATTTGGAGGCTGAATATCTGAAATTTTAACAGAAAGTAAGGAATCAGGGAGGTAGCTGTTTTGGAGAGGACCATGTAGCAATTCAGTAAAAAAAGGCATCAGAGATGCTATCTTATCCACAGCTCTAGTAAGCACATGTCTCATTTGATGACTAAATGTGTGCTCAATACTAGCATCCACAAGTCTTTCTAGTGAATATGGGAAGTTCACAGATTTCTTGGTGTTCTTTTGGCACCTATGAAGACAAACTCATGCAGCGAGTCCTGCACCTCCACACTCCAGGTTACTGTGTGTGTCGTATTATGAAGTAAACGTATTTTCCTCTTCCTTGTCAGATCTCCTTCTCTTCTTGTCTTGCATGATGGGTAACCTGTAATGGTGTTTTGTTATTTTCCAGGATGCCTGACCAGGAGCCTAGGCGTACCCAGAAATCTTTGATTACTTTCTGTCTCCTCACTGGGGATTTGAATCTTTTGCATTCTGTCTCCTCGGTATTTCTCAAGTGTGTTCACTGTGTTCTGGGTTCCCAGCCAAGGTTGTGCAGGACTCTGTCATTCTCACAGGGACCACCATAATATTTTCTTAGCAGTGGTTCCTAGTTGTCCCAGTTTACACTACTGTTTCACAGTTAAAATGAGCATTCCACACCTTGTTTTGGAGTGGTTACTCAGAACACAGCATCCTCTCTGAGGTCTATGTGACTTTTAAACCGGTCACACCACAAGGATCTGCTGTATGCTCTATCCCATAGTTCATGGTTAAACCCAAGCATTGTCAGATGCTAGCTGAAGCTTCCATGATAGCAGGAACCATTGCCTGCTAGTGCTCAGTTCTCCGTCCTCCTGTGTTCTGTTCTGGTGAACTCTTAAGACCCTCTTGTTCTTGTGATACATTTTTTTTTTTTTTTTTATGGTCAGGGACTGTGACCTTTTCATTATATTTACTTAATTATGAGCATTTAGCATAAAGCTACTCATCATTCTGTAGGAATGTTGAATGAATGAATGGGTAAAAAAAGATCAATAAAGCCTAGATTTTATTCTCAGAGAAACTCATTGCTTAGTAAAAAGTCTTACAAGCAACCTTAAATTTAAACAGCCATCAATAGACAATTATAATATAGTGTGGTATAAGACATTAAAACCTACGTTCTAGCAGGAAGTAATTAAAGTCTAGTTAATATCTCAAGACCTGTTTTTGACTCTTTGAAAATGGACCCATTTTTGTATTTATTTATTTATTTTTTAAGTTTCATAGGAATCTAAAAGAAAACTCAGGTGTAGAATGCATTGTGTTTCTGAACATCTATTTATCATGTTATGAAATTCGAGGACTTTGTTATTTTTTTTCTTTTCAGTTATGAAATTCTCAAAACAGTTCTGTGTTTAATAGTACTAATTTTTACCTCTTTATTTTCTTTTTTATAACTAATTCTCAGAAAGCTAATCACAAAAGTACATTTCCTTTAACTTTTAAAACAATGTGGGAGGAAAACATAATTTTAAGAACTTGAGCTGATAACTTTATGGCCTCTCAGCTGTGAGACAATATTGTAAGCTAACTTTATCCATAATCTAGAGTCAAAACAATGTTGAAAATAATAGTGGCTCCTGATACTAAAGTTACAAATTACAGTGTGATATAGCTTTCATAGTCACCGTTGAGCACTCACCCTGACTCAAGGACAGCCTCTTTTTAACTGTTTTACATTTAAAAAAAAAAGAATATAATCGGAACATTTTTTCTTTTCCTTCCCTTCTTCCAAACCGTCCCACACACCTCTCTTACTTCTCTTTTTTGTTCGTTGTTATTGCACGTATACACACACACACACACACACACACACACACACACACACACATTTCTATATATCACCTGATTAGTCTATATAGTGTTCCTTGCATCTGTGTTCTCAGGCCTGATGGTTGTGTCCCTCAGGGCACTGGGAAGCTTTGTTGGGAAGCTGAGGAGAGATAGGTAGCCTCTTGCTGAAGCAGTAGACATATCTGCTGCTCTGTTCCAACCTAGAGGAGACACTAACATTTTTTCCTTGTACAGGACTGATTTTTGAAAACCGTTGGTTTACTTGGTGCAGATATCCAAGCAAGTTATTTTGTAGAGATTGAAGAAAACTTGGGGAAGCAGAAAGTGTGTCTTTCTTTTGTCATGGCTACTCTTCTTATCTCCAGATCACATAAACTGTGGTGTTGTCCATAAAGACACATGCGGGCTGAGGCTCCATCCGTTTGGTAGGCTACATGTCCTAGGCTCCAACCCATTTGCTTTCCATTAAAGCCCCAGTCCCCTAAGAATGGTACTTATGTAGGAACAAACTCATGAGCCAGAACAGACGAGGGGAGCATGCTGGAGTGACTTGGAGGCTGGTCAGAGCAGCAATTTCACACTTGTTAGTGTCAGGGGGAGGTTGGGGTGTTGCTATTGTCATGGGTTTCACCTCACAGTGCCAATGACTGGCATGCCAAGAAGTCTGAGTCAGGTCAGAGTTTTATAGATTTTGGCCAAAAAGCTGTTTCAATCGAAAAATAAATGTTTAAAGGTGCTGACCATTGCCCTGACATCCTCTTGCATTCTTTTGGGCCTGACTTTCTATCCCACCTTTAAGTAGGCTTAGCCCAGGGGCAAAATTCAGGTCACTACCATAGTAACCACAGAAATGGAGCACAAAGAAGGGCTGTTGTCCTGGTTTCCTCAGGATAGGAGGGAAATAGGAGAACAGGTAACAGAGAGGACAGCGCAGAAACATGTCACTGGGAGACAGACAGACACAACAATGCTTCTTGATCTAGGGATTTTAATGCACCTTTGAAACCATTTAAAAAGTTGGTGGTGTTGATTCAAAATGCTATTTTAAAACTGACTTTCAAAATGACATTTTTTTAGGGCAACCATAACTGTCAATTTGAAGGATGGGATTCTGTTCATAAGAGCTAGTAAAAATACCCTTAACCATATGTGAAACAGGTTTAGGGCAATTTGTCATAAATAAATGAGTTTGTCAAACACACACACACACACACACACACACACACACACACACACACACACA
>JADRCH010000011.1:6438381-6476476 GCA_019843965.1 Rhynchomys soricoides | reverse complement strand
CACACACACACACACACACACACACACACACACACACACACACACACTTTATTTATTTATTTTGCCTCAGAGGGGGAAAATCCAGATTCTTAGATAACGAAATATTGGCCTTTTAATAGCCTATTTTGTATGTAAGAAGATGATGCATTAATATTTTTGTTAATTAGAAACTATGGTTTTAAAAGAGAGATTAGTCATACCTGAAGGGGGGAATGTTCTTTTCCTGGAGTTTACCAAGGCTTGCTGGGCTTGGGTATGGTTAGGAGTCTTAGACAGCAGTTGCTGTGAAAGGTGTTCTATATTCTGTCACTGAGAACTTAAGAATCCCTCTCTTCCATGATGGCAGTCTCATTTCGTCCACACTTGTGGAGCTGTTGGGTTTATAATAGAGTTAGCTACTGCTGTAGTTGCATTTAGTGCTATGTGTAGATAGCATTTGAGGCCACTTGGGATAGTTTCTCTTTGTCTTTTTTCTGTTCACATTACATACAAATTTTTCTATATAATATATATGTTAAAACTGGAATGTGCATAGTTTGTAAACTATATTTTCATTTTTTTCTGTTTAACTGTTTTTGTTTTTTTTTTTTTTAATGTACATGGCATCATCTAGGGATTTTTAATGTCTCTTTTAACTATTTCTCAAAAACACAGTGAATAGATCAATACATTGTGAACTAGAATATTAAGTAATTAAATGCTTTTGAGAAATATCCACAAGTTCATCTACTTGGCATTTGATGTTCCTCTTTTTTAAGGCAAGGTTTCTCTGTGTATGTAGCCTTGGCTGTCTTGAAACACTCTCTGTAGACCAGGCTGGTCTCAAACTCAGTGATCTGCCTGTCTCTGCCTCCAGAGAGCTGGATTAAAGATGTGTGCCTCTATGGCTTGGCTCTGTTCCTCTTCTTAGATGCCATGCCTGCCACTCTCCTGACTTGATTTATTGTTTTTTTCCTTCATAATTCTGTTTACAAGAAGTTGCTTCTTCCTCTGTAATATTGTCCCTTAGTACCTTCTCTGTCTTCCCATAATTACTGGACTACAGCTCCACTTTCTCAACAAATGCTTTAATGTATTTGCTGCATTGCTCTCTTTCCAAATCCTTCATGAACAGACACTGCCCTCTGGTTTTCTCTCTATCCCTAGCTCTCAGCAGGGGTGACGTATGAGAGTGAATCACAATCAAATGAATGAAATGTCTTCTCTGTAGGTTTAGCCTCGAGTCATTTATATCATGAAGAACAATTAGAAAAAAGTATGAGTTTATATTTTTGTGGCTCTTCTAGTGTTAACTGTCTTTGAAATTCTATTCATTTATATCTTTGTGTCTCTCTTGGCTTTAGTGAAACAAACAATAAATTGTGCTTTAATGATCTTCAAGATAATGAACCTAAATTTGAGGAATATTAAATAAATTCAAGCTTTTGAGTCCCCAAGTAGGTGGTTCAGGAAGAAGCTTGAGTGGTAATTTTTGCAGCTGCCTCTTAGCAACCTTGCATGTTAGGTGTGCAGTACTGCATGTTGGGTGGATTTCAAGTGAGATAACTTTATTGTACATTCTTATACTGTGTGATTATTCTAGTGTATAACAGATATTTGTTGTGAGAGAGATGGTGCCATTGTAAACTGAGTTACTGTTTATTCTGTTATTTCTTTCTCCTTGCTGCCTTTAGAGGCATCTGAGAACCTTTGAGCCCTTGGTTTTCTGTGTAAACTGGCTTTGGGCACCTGATCTCTTGTGTACCTCTGGGTCAGTGATAAATGGAAAACATTTCACTGTACCATAACCTTATTCAATGAAAGAAAGGGGAAGAATTTAAGAGTAAATAACATGCCTACTGCTGCAAAGGTGTTTTGTGGTGTGATAGTCAGCAAACATTGCTTTTATTGACTTTTGAACTATGTTTGTATGGTATGTGGTTCTTTTTCGATATACTCTGCGGTAACTAGTGGCAGGTAAAAGAGATACGTGATAACTTAGTTCCCTTCTTCATCTCTGAATTTTTTTTGGGGGGGGGGAGTGGGGTAGGGGGATGGGTTTGGGTGTGTAGGTGTATGTGTATAGAGGTGTTTTGTAAACATATTATTTGGTTCATTTTAGTCATCTGTAAAATCCACAAATATTTTAGTCAAGTGTGTAATCTTCCTGTGTAATGCTTCAGAGTTTGTTCAATGAAATCATTCATTCTCCTTAGTGCTAATTCGCAGCAAATTATATCATCCTTTTCAGGTTGATTTCATAGAGTGTTAAGTGCTATTTAAATCGTTGGTAGATACAAAGCCATTTATTTTGCCCTAATCACTTAAAATAGCATGTGCTTATCAAGAGGAGGTTTTCTCTATTTTGTGTATATAGCAGTCTGTTCTTGACTCAAAAGCATGCTTCTGCCTTTAGGTCAGTGGGCACTTGTCCCAGCCATGTTTTCTTTTTCTCTCCGTTCCTAATTTCTCTCAGGAACAAATGGCAGCACAGTTAAGCATTAGAAACTTGGAGCTGAAGGTGTTAACCTAAACATCAGTGCCAGGATATGAACGAGACTTAATAGACTAATTAATTTGTCTACTGCACCCTGACCTGGGAATTACACACAACAGTCTATACTTATGGAACCCAGAGCCTGGGATCCAGAGTAGGGAACAGGCAACTTTTGTGTGCTTTCTCCACCCACATACAATGAATACTGGGTTCCTTTTAGAAAATAGGTATTGAACGTGGAGCCTTATTCCCTTGCATGCTTTTGAAAGTACGATGCTGCCTGGTTTTCATCGTTGGTATTTCAGTTCCCTTGTTTTACTGGTTATAGTTTTAACAAACAAAACCTTCATGGTTTTGATCCTAATGTGGATAAGGTGCTGACCTCTAGGGAACCAGAACTATTACCATAATACTCTGGTGTTTGTATTATCTGTTCTGATATGGCATGTTCTCCTAACAATTGTTGTAACTCAGGAAAAATGTGAGCGTGAAGCTTGATTGACACTTCAAAACGTGTTTATGTTCTGCTTTTCTCACTATGAGATCTCGGAACTCACACTTCTCTCAGCAAGAGGATTGGTTTTGTTTCCTCTTATGTCCTCAACCTCATCTCTCCAGCATAGAAATACTTAAAAAAAATATAGTTCAAGGCAGTTCCCATTTGAATTCACGTCATAGAATTCAATTCATAGAATTCACGTCACTGGGTGGCAGCTGCATTGAACAAGTCTATTGGTATCAGCCTGCTATCTTATGGAATCTGTATCTCCCTGGACTGACTAATTCCATTCCTGTTTGAATTCTATTTAGAGCAGTACCTTGACATTTCAGTAGCTTTGGGCATTGGAAATGCCCACTAAACCACAGATGTTTCTTGAACTAGGCACTCTTCCAGGTATGGTCAGTATGGTGGTGAAGACTGGCATTTCCTGATCCTGCTGGGGCTCGTATAGTAGAAGCCATACACAAAGGAGACATGTAATTATGATGCTTAACACAAGACCATGAAGGAAGTAATGCCATGGATTAAAGCTATAGAGTAACTGGTGTGGGGGTTACTAGAGCAGACAAGCTAGGTCACATATATCTGAGGTCTCAGTCACAAGATGATAGCCTCTGGGTACATGTTGATCTCATGCAGTTATCGGCAGTATATTTACTTGTAGAAATATGGAAGGTTCATAACCTTCTCACTATAGAGTGGACAGAGTAGATAAATGTGGGTATCTGACTTAAAGAGAAAACACTGTACTTTTTAATGAAGGTTTTACCTTGCATGCAGTAGTTACTGACAGGTAGGTTTCACATATACCTCTTTCTGTTGTTGCTTTTAAGATGCAGTGTAGGCATCACATCTGACTTCCCCTGTCTCCAGGGAAGAATTCGCTTAACTTATAGGACTCAAAGTGTACTCAAATATGGTTTGTCCCTGATGTTGCTGTCACTTAAACAACCTAAGAAAAGACCGAAGATTGCTTCTATCACAGCGTATTATACTGCAAGTGTCAGAGTATTTATCTGGTTGATTGTCTAAATCATTGATGTGAGAATGTACCTCAAAGATGTTGCATCATTGACATTAATAGAAAGCCATAAAGCCACTTTACATGTGACATTAGCTATGGCAATTTGCTCATAAAAGTTAGGTAGGGTGTTAGAACAGCAATTTGAATGAACTCTGGGGTCAAGGAATTCCAAGAGAAGGTAAGCAGTTTAAATGCCACAGAAGCAGAGTGGCTGACTTAGAGTTTCTTTTTCTGCTTTCGGTTGAAACGTTTTGTTCTGTTTTTTTTTTTTTTTTTTTTTTTTTTTTCTTTTCAAGAAAGTGTGCTGAGTAGATGTGGTTGTATTTGCTTGCTTGGATGGGATTTGGGGTGGGGGGGAAGACAGGGATCAGAAAATGGAATTTGCATGTGTCAGAATATGTTTGAAAGACACTCCAAGATCCCTAAGTAGGCAAATGGTTTCCAGGGTAGGCCTTAAAATACTAACCTTGTCCTGTTTCTTCTTGTTAAGAATGGGTTTGACTTTCCATGGAGATTCCTCTTAGAGGCTGTTCATGATGTTCTCCTCCCTTGCTTCTCAGACCCTTTATGGACAGACACCACCTTCTCTTGTTCTCTTCACCTCTAGCTCTCAGCACACAGGTGGTGGGGTATTAATTCCTGTGTACTGAATAAATAAACTCTGTGCTCTGTAGGTTTAACACTCCTTAATCCATAGTGCGAAAAACAATTATAAGAATATGAATTAGTTCCTCTTCTCAGGTTGGCACGTGAAATAACCTGGGGCCCCAAAATACAGCACAGGATCTACAAGTAAGTTATTTGAACCTAACCACTTAGGTGGACATCTATACAGAAAAATACATACCTAATGTGGGTGAGGAATGGCAACTAGGCCTTGCGGGGTATGTGATGTTTGTGGGCGAGATGGGAGGTCTGAGGTGGTGCTATAGACGGAGGTGTGAGCAGAGTTAGTACTATGTATTAGAGAGAGGTTAACATGCCATGATAAATGGCTCAGTGCTGAAGAAAAAGTCTAAACAGGAAAGGGAATAGGTGACCATTACAAGAACTTGATATGCCATCCAGACGTCTTTTTGACGGCTTTCCAAACAATAGCTGTGAGCAATATTGATTGAGATCAGAAATGCCATGGCTAGCACATCATTTACTCCCTGGAGAGAGTGGAGAGACAAGCAGGTGTAAGGTTAGCAGACACTAGCAGGATCTGTCGGGTGTCTGAGGTGCTGTAGGAACAGCCTCTAGCAGGATCCGTGGGGTGTCTGAGGTGCTGTAGGAACAGCCTCTAGCAGGATCCCTGGGGTGTCTGAGGTGCTGTAGGAATAGCCTCCATGGGGTTCAGGGTTGGTAGAGGATGGAGGCAGAGCCATCTTTTTGGAGAATTTTGTTACACATTCAAAATTAGAAAAAAAAAACATTTTGAAAGAATTATAGGTTGCATGGGCAATACAGCAGATAAAAAGAAAGGTTCCCTTTTATGGCACTTTTAAGCTTTAAATGTATTTTTAATTACAATCATTCTCCTTCTCTTTCCTCCTTCTTGCCTTTCCCAGGTCACTTCCATCCCCTGCTATCTTATCAAATTTATGGCCTCCCCTTGTTTAATTGTCGCTGCATATATATGAGTGTATTACACCTGTATGAATCTGTATCTGTTTGCATTCTTAATAACACATACATATATAATACATCTGTCGTCTGTATAATGTTACTTGTAAGTGAATGGATTCAGGGCTGAACATTGGTATCGGATAACCAGTTAGTGTACTCTTCCCCAGGGGCGACTATGTCTCCTCTTTCTACATTCTTTAGTTCCTTGTTTTTTGACTAGAGACAAGGCTTAGCAAGCTGTCCCTTTCTATGTTAGCCTGACTATTGGTGTCTTATGGGACTCTTTTTTTTTTTTTTTTTTTAACATAAGTGTGATTGTTGCGCAATGATATATTTCTAAGGTCTTCTATTTTTTAAAGGTCTATGTATTTTATGTCCAAGTGCTTTTTCTACTTGTATGCCTGAACACCAGAGGAAGGCATCAGATCCTATTATAGATGCTTGTAAGCTGCCATGCAGTTGCTGGGAATTGATCTCAGGCCCTCTAGAAGAGCAGAGAGCCAGTGACCTTGACTGCTGAGCCATCTCTCCAGTCCCTCAGGTCTTAACTTTTAATGGATGGTTTTGTGTTTTAGAGAAGAAAAGTAAAATGCATATCGAATTCTAATTTATTTTAATGAGTTATTCAAATATTTTGCCACCGGGAAACACACTGAAAGTTGCAATGACATTGGCTTCTAGAGTTTTGTGTCATAATCATCACACTTGTGTATAACAGGTGTCATGTTAACCCTGTCCAAATGATTTCAATGATTTGGAGTCTTTTCCCAATGGTTTAGGTGCCTTTGCTGTGGTTGTTTATGGCAGAAGTTCTCTGATCACATAGTTCTTAAGCACAAGGCAAAAGCTCCAAGGGAAGATGACTGAGCACAACTTGAGCTTTTTCTTGAGCATTTTTAGTGCTGCTGTAGAGGTGTAGAGATGGCATTGGATGCAGTGCTACTCCTGATAAATGGTTTTCAAAAGAATTGTGTATTCTGGCAGGAGTAGTTATTCTGTGTCAAGAAATAATTTAAACAGAGTCAGAATAATTTTCTCTTCAGAGCTACATGAAGATACAATGAAAGACAGCTTGAACTGTCAGAAATGTTAGAGGTATATGGTTTATTAAAATGGAATAAAGATTTCTTCTGCTTTCAATCTTTGATGAAATTAACGTGCAATGCATTTTCTCTCTGCAAAATTATATGGCTTATAATCATAAATGATTAGGAGGAAGTAGGAAATGTAATGAATGTATCATTCTTTTGTCACAGTTTTGAAGCAGATGTCAGGGCTTCTGGATATTTATGGTTCATGTTACTGAGATAAAACTTTGTTGTCTGCTTGTAACTAATCAACAGAGGGATTCTCTGTAGGAACCAAACAAAAGTTGTTTCTCATGCTGGTAAAAAGGGTGTTCCTTTAGCTGTAAATAAAATTTCATTTTTAAGCTGTAGTTTTGTAGCCGAACATGGTGAGAGCTGCCATGTTAAGACATCACCTTACTGTGGGTTCGCCATGGTGAGAGCTGCCATGTTTAAATATCACCTTACTGTGGGTTGGCCATGGTGAGAGCTGCCATGTTTAAATATCACCTTACTGTGGGTTGACCATCAATGCCACCGGCGCCATACTTGAATCAAGCAGAATTCTGATCTGATAATTCTAAGTGATATCGCATGTTAAACAATATTCTGTTAGAGTTATGTGTGAAAGCTAGAGTTTAGTCAGTCAGATTATTAGCGTCTGATTTGAGTGTTGCAGAGATATTTGCATATTAGGACAGAATACAGCAGGTTAAGATATAGAGAACTCTCTCTCTCTCTCTCTCTCTCTGTGTGTGTGTAGTGTGGACCCAAGGTACTACATTATCCACAATAATCAAGCTTTCACTATTATATTTAGTCCTTTACTTTAAAGTGGAAAGTTAAGGCAAACATTTTTCTTCATTCCATTAATGGCTTCAGTATATTCATCTCTAATATGATAATCTTAATCCTGAAACTTTTTTTTTTTTTTTTTTTGTGGCTTGAGGACTAACCAGTGCTTTGAACATCAGCACACTGTTGATCCATGGTCTGCTGAAGAAGCACACCCCTAGTTTCTAAATCTGATAGCTTTCAAATGCCATCAATCGGTAAAATCTATGCAAATCATCCAAACTCTGAAAACCTCCAAGAATAGAATCCATTCTGATCCCAAGCCTTTTGGGGATGTATGTAGCTGGCATGTGTACCATCTTGTATAGTGTCAGGTTAGTAGGTCCTGGAACCAGCCTGCTACTTGTAGTCTTATTCTGCTTTCTACTTGTGTGGCATTGGGAGAACTCCAGCTATGAGGCTAATATCTGTAGCCAGGGAATATGTTTGCTTGAAGGTGAAATGGATTAGCATGTTTCTCCTGCTTCGGGCATTGTCTCATTTTGGCAAAATGAAGCTTAGTTTAAGCATCCTTTCTATAGTCCCAGTATTTTCAATATTTCCAATATTCTCATACTGGAAGTGCCAGGTATCAATTGCAATTACCATGACAGGACAGTAGGGATGTACGACTTCTAAACAATGTTCTTCATTTGAAGTTAAATGGAAATGGAATTCTATAATTAATTTGCTCTTCATTCTCAATGTGACCAAGTAATTTGTATTAAATTTGATTTCAAAATTTAGCCTCTTTTAAATAAATTAGATTTTTACTGCAGGAATACCCCAACAGTTTCTAATAGTTATAATGCACATATTTGGCTGTTAAATTTTCTTTCTGATTCGTATACCTAAAATTCTTCCAATTTATATATAATAAAGTAATTAGAGGTTCATTTGTTAAGTGTGTATACTGCAGAGAGCCTGAATGTGGTTCCCAGCACCAATATCAGGGTTACAACTGTCTGTGATTCCAGAACCAAGGGATTCTTTCCATTCCATCGTCCGGTCCACATGGGCACGTGCACTCATGTGCACATATCTACTCACATATATACAAACACACAGAAGTAAAGTAATTAAATCTTCAAGAAATTAATAGCTGTATTTGATAAAGCCATTTAGGAATGCAGAAATTAGTTTGTTATGGAAGAATTGGGAAACTAGATTCCTCGTCCGCATTAATATCTGTTCCAGGATAGGCCTTTTTCAAAACTAGTAAGTTTTTAATACATAGATATAAGCTCATGAAATTAATGGTACATGATTACCTTGCGTTTCTTTGGAGACCAAGGTTTAGTTCATAATTTTGATGTAGATTTATAATGAAATTAAAACTTCCATTTATCCAGATGGCTGTAAACACTCATCTTTCAATAGCTTACGGGTATATATAGCAGTTTGCCGTATCTCTGGTCAGAGTAGATTATCAGACAATGGGAAGTGATGTTTTTACTTTGAGGCATTAGTTGTGTCCAGGAAAGCTGCTAAAGGCAGAGCTATTGAGTGAACCAATTACTTACCCATGGTGATTTTTGTAAATGAAGCTATTAACTTATTGTATTGCAACCATAATGTTTATGGTGCAACTTATAGACTTCCACTGACTGGAGGACTGAATGGCTTGACTGTTGGGACATGCAGTAGATGGAGCCGTTTTCCATGACATCATTATTATAATAGGCAGCTGGCACTGTGTACATTTTACATTTTGAACCATAGCAATTTCTCTGCTAATGTAAGTGGTAGGATAGCTTGATGCTTAACAAATGAAGCCAGATCTGAGCTGTGAACGTGTTAACATATCTACTCGTGATATGGCCCCGTGAATGGAACATATCACAGTGCACCAATGGAAGTGGGCAGTAATCATCATTTAGCACATTAGCTCACAGGTTTTTCTTTCTCTTGTTCAGTGTGCCTTCCTTTTTTTAAATTTCATTTTGGAACTTTATTTATTATTATTGTGTGTGTATGCAGTGTACATCTGGGTATACATATTATAGCATGGGTGTAGACATGGAGAGGGCAACCTTGCAGAGTCGGTTCTCTCCTTTTATCTTTACGTGATTTTGTGGGATCATACTTAGGTTGTCAGGTTTATGTAGAAATTACTCAATAGATGGATCCATCTCAGCAACCCCTGATGGGGTGGAGAATCACAGCAGATATGCATCTGGGTACAACACTAGGGGAGTACTTAGATTAAATTAACTGAGATACAATAATAACCAATCATATAGGCAAGAGCTTTCCTTGCCCTCGGGGCAAGACTAAATAAAAAGAAGAAAATGAGGTGAGCATCTGCATTCATTCATCAGCTTCCCCACTGTAGAATGTGAGCAGCCTCCCAGTGCTCTTTCAAATATGACTCTCTCTACATGAGGTAAGCCCAAATAAGTGATCTGTTCCTTAAGTTACTTTTGTTAGCTATCTTGTCACAGCAACAATGAATAATAACCAATATATAGATGCTACCTTAGTGGTTCAGTTTCACACAAGGCAAATACTGAAAAGTTGAAGCAACATCCCAGGCTTTGGGGTAGACCATGTGTCTTAGAACATATAAAACAGGTTGTGATTCGTTATGCCACTTGAAAGAAGATAGGAGCCAATATATTCCACAAAATAAACAAGTTCTGCTTTACTCTGACCCCCCTCTTTTTTGTGATGAAAAACAGGTAAAAGAGTTTATTCTACGTTTTTGAGAAATATACAGTACATTATTATTATCTAAGAATAATAGATTATAGTTTGTGCCCATGTCTTAATACACATATTTGAATGAGGTATTTCTTCAGATGAATTTTATGTGAAAAGTTTGCCCAGGTACTCTACCCTTTAAAGTTCATTTTCCTTCCTTTAAGCAGAGCCACAACTGTGCCTTGTCCCATGTAGGTGGAGGCATAGCTATTCTTACCGTAAAGATAATAATGTATTCTGGTGACAGGGAAATAATCTTTTGGCCCAACACCTATGGATTATTTAGATATGGAAGAAGAGACATACCTGGTCCTGTCTTGCATTATATTAAAGCAAATATCAATATTTTAATCAAGAAATTCCTTTATCTCTTATAGACTTGCCTAGAAAGTTTTTTATATATTAGGTCTATCTAATCAAGCTTTTTTTTTAAAGAATAATACCGTTATTTGTGGTAGAAACTATATACTATCTATGTGGAAAAAGTCTAGTAGCAATTTTGTATTAATGTTTTTTCCTGGGGCATTTAAAATTATACTGAATATTTTAAACAGATCAAAATTCCTAAGATGGAAATTTTTAGAGGAATACTTTGTAATTCCCAATTGAAATATAAATCTAGACTCTTGGAATAAAAGTGATCTCAGCAATCTTTCTATGAGTCCTTGATGAAGGTAGTGAGTGTTACTATGGAATTTTAAGTGAGTTCAGCTGTTGCCTCCAGTGAATCTATCACAGCCAACTCTGGTAGACTCTTGTCGCTGCTTTTGTTGGGTGAGGATTACATTTCATTTGACAACACTCAATAATATACAATGTTTAGTTTTCTTTTTCATATTTCCATGTAAAATAAAAGGAAAATTGTAACTTTTAAAAGCATTAATAGGCAAAGTCACATGGTGCCCTTGGGAGGCAGAGGCAGGAGGATCATAAGGTTGAGGTCTGGAGATCTCAAGCTTGTAAGGGAAGAGCAGGTCTAAAGTTCTGTCAGTTGCTCACCATTTTTGTATGGCACTTGATTGGAAGAGTAAGGATATTATTTATAGATGAGACATTTAAAGCAGAGAAAAAATTATTCCAGAAAAAAATGTACCGTAAAAATAATGTCTTACATAAGGAATCAGGGCATATTTTAAATAAGCCATGCAAAATTGAGTTTTAAGAATTTAGCTTAAATTTATAAATCCAGTTTTCTAATTTTCATCTTCAGTTACTGATGGTTTATTTAATCAAGTAAAAGCCAACATTGAAATACTAATGCTCATCTTCAAATAATTTATTTTGAAATTAGAAATCACAGTTTTGCCATTATAGTCAAAGGGGGAAATTCAGAGAAACATACTAACATTAGTCAACAAGATAAGAAGTCATAATTTAAGTGCCTGTGAGATTAAAATTTAGGTGATCATCATTAAAAGTTAGAGATTTCATGATACATATACTGAGCAAATATGGAGGTAAATTTCAAATACAACTGTTGGATGACTGCTTTTAATTTCCAATCTTCCTGATTCTCTTTTCGTGCTTCTCTTACAGTGGTAACTAAGACGCTTGTTAAGGAGATACATAAAGATGCATTGTTCTTCTTTTTTTTTTTTTTTAATTTGATATTTTTTGATACTTTATTTACATTTCAAATGTTTCCCCCTTTCTAGATCTCTCCTTTGGAACTTCCCTATTCCCCCCTTCCCCCTGCCTCTATGGGGGTATTCCCCCACCCACCCACCCACTCTTGTCTTCCCTCCTTGGCATTCTCCTATACTGGGGGATCTAATACCCTCAGGCCCAAGGCCTCTCCTCCCCCTGATGGCTAACAAGACCCTCCTCTGCTGCATATGTGGCCAGCACCATGGGTCCCTCCATGTGTATTCTTTGGTTGGTGATCCACTCTCTGGGAGCATCGGGAAGTCAGGCCAGTGGACACTGTTGCTCCCTCCATGGGGCTGCATTGTTCTTAAGAGGATTGTGCAGAACAAATCTTCTCAAAAATCAGTCAGTGCCCACTTTGCCGATACCAGCTCCTTTGAGCTTTCCAGAGGTTATCATTTGTGTGTCCTATTCTTCTCTATTGAAGGGTTCTGAGGGCTTGGTTTCCTCTTGTAGTCATAACCTTCTGATATTAGGTCTTACTATGTTAATCGAATAATGTGTTTGATGAGCAGCCAGGGTTTGAATGAGTCACATATCTTTGTTTGACGGACTCACTGGAGTATCCAGAGATGGTCCTGTAAGATTCAGTCATTGCAGTTGTCTGTGGGCTCTGGTCCTTCTTCAAGTTTCATTCATTCTTGCAGTTCATGCAGTGATGCTAATTGTGTGTCTATCAGATACTAGACACAAGCATGTTACTTATCATACAAAATGACTTAACTTCATTGATCAGCTGTTTTAGATGGAATAATCGAAACAGATCACTTTGTATAAGGCAAAGGATGATACATGCTGATTTTCTGTGTCTCTCCACTGTTCTTATCTCTTGATTTCCCATCTTTGGCTGAACTTGTCCCTTGTGGTGTACTCTACAGAGACTGGCAACTTTCAGGGATTTGTGTTTGAGAACTACAAGATGAGGGTATATGGAGTTATAGTTTTTGCTTCTAAAAATTTCATAACTCGCTTGATTGTTTCAGATTAACATACAGAACAGATGCCATGTAGACGTGCCATCCTGGAATGTGTCGGCAGACTTTCAGGAGGCTAGCTCTGAGGTCTCACTGTGTCTAAGAGCTAAGGTGATGACCTTCAGTGTACTTAAGTGCACATGACATTTTGCATGAACAGGTGGAAGTAAACTGTTTTTGGGTAGGCTGGTAATATCAGTATATATATATATATTTAAATAGATCACATGCTACGAGAAAGGATATGATCTTGGATAATGACCTTGGTGTTTTCCGTGTATTAACACATTCGATTATCGCAGTAAGTCTGAGGTGGTAATTTCTATTCTCTCCCTACTAATCGAAATATGTCTAACCTGTCTAATAGAGCTGAGTTAATTATACTTATGACTACACATCTTTCCTAAGTTCACAATTTTATGAATCCTTTTAATTCCTTGAGATCAATTAAATTGTATTCTAATCTATTATAGTAATTGATACCTTGAAATTTTCATATTTAGTTTTTAGACAGTCTTAAAGATTACTTTTAAAGCAGAATTTTAATGCTAAACTTCTCCTGTAAATGTATACTGTGACTATCTAATACTAAAACATAAGAGGGTCACATGGTTTGTAATGTGAGATTGTCTTCTCTTTTGCATAACCTAGGTCAGTGTGTCAGATTTTAATGGTTTCTTGTTTGTATGACTGAACAAAATCCTGATAACTCATCTCCAGATTAAAATGGATTACGCACTGATTTTGCAAATGTTTATGTGATAGACTTGTAGAATTCCTTTGAATCCTTTCATGTGTGAGCAACAGATCTGAATTTGCTTTGTAAAGATAAAGATTGAAGATAATAAAAGTATATCGTATACTTGTGTGAACTGTGATAAAACAACCCCATTTTCTCCAATCATACTGGCTACTAAAAAGAAAAATGCAAAAGAACTATAAAATGATTAATGTGTGAGTTTTAAACTTCTCAAAGGGGCTATGTCAGTTTCAGTTGGATGTGTATGAAGGGGAATTTTTTAAAATTCATTTCTATTTTAGGTGCATTGGTGTTTTTGCCTGCATATATGTCTCTATGAGGGTGTTGGATCCCTGGAACTGGATTTCACAGTTGTGAGTTGCCATATAGTTGCTGAGAATCGAACCTGGGTCCTTTGGAAAAGTAGCCAGTGCTCTTAACTGCTGAATCATCACTCTAATCCCCTGGAAAATCTCTTTCTTATGAAATGTAGGCTGTACTTTTTGTGGAATCAAAGAAATTCAGTTTCTGATAAAAATAAAGACTACTTAATAATTCTTTTTTTTTTTTTTTAAAGTTTTTTTTTTCATTTTTTTTCATACTTCCTTTACATTTAAAATGTTTCCACCTTTCCAGATCTCCCCTTTGGAACCTCCCCATTCCCTCCCCCATCCCTCTGCCACTATGGGGGTATTCCCTCACCCACCCACCTACCCACTCTTGTCATCTCTCCTTGGCATTCTCCTATACTGGGGGATCTAACATGCTCAGACCTAAAGGCCTCTGCTCCCCCTGATGTCTAATAAGACACTCCTCTGCCACATATGTGGCCAGAACCATGGGTCCTTCCATCTGTATTCTTTGGTTGGTGATCTAGTCTCCAGGAGTATCAGGGGGGTCAGGTCAGTTGCCACTATTGCTCCCTCCCTGGGGCTGCAAACTCCCTCAGCTCCTTCAGTCTCTTCTCCAAGTCCTCCAGCTGGGACCTCACACTCAACCCTATGGTTACTATGATGTGACTCTTGGGTATTTCGAACTTTTGGGCTAATAACCACTTATCAGTGAGTACATACCGTGTTCATTCTTTTGTGACTGTGTTAACTCGCTCAGATGATATTTTCAAGTTCCATCCATTTGTCTGTGAATTTCATGAAGTCATTGTTTTTAATAGCTGAGTAGTATTCCATTGTGTAAATGCACCACATTTTCTGTATCCATTCCTGTGTTGAGGGACATCTGGGTTGTTTCCAGTTTCTGGCTTTTATAAATATGGCTGCTATGAACATAGTGGAACATATGTCTTTATTACATGTTGGAGCATCTTCTGGGTATATGCTCAGGAGTGGTATAGCTGGGTCCTCAGGTAGTATTATGTTCATTTTTCTGAGGGTTCGCCAAACTTATTTCCATAGAGGTTGTATCAGCTTGCATTCCCACCAGCAGTGGAGGAGTGTTCCTCTTTCTCCACATCCTCACCAACATCTGCTGTCACCTGAGTTTTTGATCTTAGCCATTCTGACTGGTGTGAGGTGGAATCTCAGGGTTGTTTTGATTTGCATTTCCCTGATGAGTAAGGGTATTTCTTTAGGTGCTTCTCAGCCATTCGAGTTTCCTCAGTTGAGAATTCTCTGTTTAGCTCTGTTCCCCATTTTTTGATAGGGCTATTTGGATCTCTGGAGTCTAGCTTCTTGAGTTCTTTGTCTACACTGGATATTAGCCCTCTATCGGACGTAGGATTGGTAACAAAGACCCAACAATAAAAGAAAACTTCAGATCAATTTCCTTTATGAATATCGATGCAAAATTACTCAATAAAATTCTTGCAAACCGAATCTAACAACACATCAAAATGATCATTCACCATGACCAAGTAGGCTTCATTCCAGGGACGCAGGATGGTTCAATACCCGGAAATCCATCAATGTAGTCCACTATATAAACAAACTCAAAGAAAAAATTCACATGGTCATTTCGTTAGATGCTGAAAAAGCATTTGACAAAGTTCAACATCCCTTCATGATAAAAAACTTGGAAGGATCAGGAATTCAAGGAGCATACCTAAACATAGTAAAAGCAATATACAGCAAACCAGTGGCCAACATCAACCGGAGAGAAACTCGAAGCAATCCCACTAAAATCAGGGACTAGGCAAGGCTGCCCTCTCTTTCCCTATTTAATAATTTTTAAATAATGAGAGATGAATACTGATTTTCGTGATTGAAGTTGATAGGCTTCTAAGTAATGGGTTTCTGTGTTCCTGCACACAACAGCCCTGATTTTTTACTGTAGTATTCATTTTACAACATACCAGATAATCATCAGGGCAAGTGTGAGTTCTTTAACTGGGGCCTTACTGAGTGTGGGTATTTGCTATCATTTTTCCTCGCTCATTCACAGATCTTTTCTGTGGATTAGTGTTAACAATCTTGTATTTGAGTGAGGCTGTGAAACATGATGCCTCGCCTAGGAGGCCTGCCCTCCATGGTGGTATATGAGGTGTGACTGTGAAGTGTGAGACTGAGTCCACTTTATGGACACACTGTATGAAGTCTGTCTCCGGAGCTGTGCGATCTCATTTCACCATACATGGGCGAGAGTGTGTAGAAAATTCCTTGTGTTTCTCTCTTCTTGCCTTTTCTTTTACAGGACTTTGGGATCTAGCTCCTTGCTGAGGGTGCACTTTCCCTTGGGCCCCTTCATTTGGTTTTGCTCTTTAGTTTCTCTGTGTTTTGCCTGCCTAAGCCATGGATCACATGGATGGCTCATAGATGAACTTGCGATCACTCTTGTATACTTAAATCTACAAAGGAGCACAGAACTCTAGTGAGTTCAATTATTATTAGCTCTACTGAAGATATCTTACAATTTTCCTAAGATCATAGCTGGTGTTACTAATTTTAAGATATGTCCTTTCAAAAGGTGTTAAAATGTACAAAACTGAAGATTTTGGCATTAGTAACTTATGGTAACTTAAAGTTAACTAGATTCCGAGTACTGTGTAATCATATTGATATTTGAAATGAAGTACAAAGTATACTTAGTATATGTATGGGGCCCAGGGCAACACGTGTATGTCAACACCCACTACTATTTTGTTATATATCTACTACCTATGTCCTTTAAAAACCATCTCTTTTATTTTGAGATTGTAATATAAATAGATCATTTTCCCACTTGCATTTTCTCTGTCATTTTACTGACATATATCTCTCTTTGCTCTTTTTCAAATTCATGACGACTTTTCCCAGTAATTGTTGTAATATAATATATGCACACGCCCATACACACACATTCCTAAGTACACAAACACAGTCTGCTCAATGTGTATAATGCTTCTTGTATAGATGTTGTCAGGGCTGTCCGTTTCCATTCATTGTGTTCTTCCCACTCTCAGCATCCTTTAGTTGCCTGTAAGGTAAGTAGGGCTGAGGCCTCCTGGACTTTCCCAAGTTGACATTAGCATGCCTATTGTCCTTGTTCAGCTCATTAGACAGCCATATTGGTGAGACTGTGAGTATAGCTTCTGACATTCCTCCAAGACACAGTCTCACAGCAAACTCCTGTTGCTTAGACTTTTACAGTCTTTCCACCTGTCTTCTTCAACAATCCCTGAGCCTTAAATACAGGAATTATATTGTAGATGTGTCTTAGTCAGGGTTTCTATTCCTGAATAAAACATCATGACCAAGAAGCTAGTTGGGGAGGAAAGGGTTTATTGAGCTTACACTTCCTCATTGCTGTTCGTCACCAAAGGAAGTCAGGACTAGAACTCAAGCAGGTCAGGAAGCAGAAGCTGATGCAGAGGCCATGGAGGGATGTTTCTTACTGGCTTGCTTCCCCTGGCTTGCTCAGCTGGCTTTCCTATAGAACCCAAGACTACCAGCCCAGGGATGGCACCACCCACAATGGGCTCTCCCCACCTTGATCACTAATTGAGAAAATGCCTTACAGCTGGATCTCATGGAGGCATTTCCTCACCTGAATCTCCTTTCTCTGTGATAACTCCAGCTTGTGTCAAGTTGACACACAAAACCAGCTAATACAAGATGTATCCCTTGAAATGAGATTCAATAACTTTGCATTTTGACTGGTTGTGGTTTTCTCTTATGGTCTTTTTCTTTGACAAAGAGACATTTCCTATATAGGACTACCTACCCATGTTCTTAAAAACAGTTAAAGGAAAAAAGAAAGTATTTGAAATTTCAATTAACTATTGCTCAGTAGTCTTCTAAAAAAGCAGTATTGATGAGACTATTGAGAATATTCTGTTTGGGTCAATTGCATGTAGTAACATAACATAACCTAGGTTTGAATTTTTACTTGTGAGATCTTGAACAAATTAGATAAATTTCTTCATTTTTTTCATCCTATAACTACCATGCCATTCACAGAACAATGTCAAAGATTAAATTATTTTAGTATAAGAAAGAAGGCTTGGTTTCTAACTGTGGCAGAGTGACTTGTTTATTGTGTATGTGATTCTGGGTTTGTTCCACAGTATCATACACATACTCTGTGTAGACACATGCACACATATACATACACATAAATTCTACACATGCCTAGACACACAATGGCTATATATCTTTATCTTCCTTCCTTTCTTCCTTCCTTCCTTCCTTCCTTCCTTTCTTTCTATCTTTCTTTCTTTCTTGTTTCTTTCTTTCTATATCTCTGAGTGTATGAGTATATGGTGGTGTGTGTGTGTGTGTGACAGAGAGAGAGTATGCAATGGCTTATGTATTAGTTTATTGGGTCTGCTGTACTGCCATAATAAAATGCTACAGATGTCAATTGAAAGTAGCTTCTCGGTTAGGGATGGGAGCCCATGTCCACTTCTCCCTCTCAGACTCAGACACTGTCTGACTTGAACGTGTGCAGGTCCTGTGCATGCTACCACACTCTCTGTGAGCTCATTTGAGTGTCCGTCCTCTTGTGTGTGTAAGACGCTTTTTCCTTAGAGTCATCCATCTCCTGGCTCTTAAAATCTCTTTCTGCTTCCTCTTCTTCATGGCTCCCTGAGATGAAGACGTTTAGAACTCAGTCATTTAGGGCTGAGTGTTCCCAAATCTTTTGCTCTCTGCACATTGTTCAGTTGTGGGTGGATGGATGGGGAGGTATGAAGGATCTACAGTAGGCGGCTGCTGGGGAGGGGATGGGAAGTCATGATCAGAATATATGGTATGAAAAATATATAGAAAAATAATAGCTGCAATTTAAAAAAAGAAATAAAATGTACAGAATATTTAGCTTTAAAAATGATTTTTTTCACATTTGTGGAAGCTGAGAATTCAGTATTATGATGTCAGTAGGGACATATTCTTGTCATGTAAAAGGAAGCTCCCTTGCTGCCTCTTCAGATGTGGTCCTCTATGAGCTTTGCATGTGTGTCTCTCTAGCATCCCTGCTGAAGTCATTTCTTTATAAAGATACCAGTAATGTTAATGTGAGCCCATTGATACTCATCTTAACTAATTATCCTTAAAACAGTCTTCCTCCAATCCCAATTAAATTCTGAGGGAGTGAGGCTTTCTGCCCTACCACTGTAGCATCCCCATGTGACTGAAGTTGAAGTCACAGATTTACAAGTTAGCCAAGAAAGGCCTGACTCCCTCCCAGATAGGTGTGATCCTGAGAGACTCATGTGGTGTGGCACAGGTCTGTCCTGTGACTGGAAATAAAATCTTGAGAATCCTGAAGTCCAAAGGCCTTGCCCCTGATCTCCCTGAGAATCTCTACCACTTGATTAAGAAAGCAATTGCTGTCCGAAAGCACCTTGAGAGGAACAGAGAATAAAGATGCTAAATTCCGCCTGATTCTGATAAAGAGCAAAATTCACTGGCTGGCTCAATACAATAAGACTAAGTGGATGCTCCCGCCCAGTTGGAAATATGAGTTGTCTACAGACTTTGCTCTAGTGGCATAAATGCTGTGTCTACACAAGCAATAAAATCACTTTGAGTACAAAAAGAAAAAAAGAATTTTAGGGAAATTCAGCGCATATCACTAGGTCCGCAGTGTCAGTACTCTTTAGAACATGCTTATTGCTTAACATGAAGATGCCATGGTGCTTTTTGTATCTAAATAAGTAATGTATGTAACAAACACCACCATTTCTGGGAAAACAGGGTGGGGGCTGGGCTACAGCTCACATGACATCATTAGAGGAAGTCACGTATGGTGGTCGTCAAATGAATTAAGCAATGGAGTATGGGTGAGGAATATAAAGTGTTTCAAATAATGTGGGGGCGAGACTGGGCTGGGTGAAAAACTGTGGGAGCAAATTTGGCTGGAAAGAACTTTTCACATCCTGAGAGGCTAAGCACCTCTTAGATAAAGGACATGTGTTCTAGAATGTTCCATAATCTGGGCTGGGCTTCTCTGACCCCATGAAGGACCTGTTAGAGATTATTAGAAATATTCCCAAATTTGAGGAAGTCACAGTTCCTTCATCCACAGACTTCTGCCTGGTTAACAAGCCAGGTTCTACAGTCAAGCCAGGTTCTACATGATTAAAACCAGTGTTTGACACCACACTTGAAATGATCTTGTTGGTTGTCCATGCTATCAGGTGTGTAGGGTATTAGGAGTCTCATGAGTCCTGTGCAGCAGCGTATGGTGACTATGCAGCCCAGCTGACTACATCCTGTCTGAGGATGCTTGCATATCCTGTCATCTTGCATCTCAGAGAAAGTCTGCAAACATTTTATGGAACCTCCTGAGGATTTGGTGTATTAAAATATTTTTTACTTCTCGTGTTTCTCTTAAATGCTGTTGTCATTATTGTCTGGGCCACATTGGCTATCTTTACAAGGACAACATTCTTCCTTAAAATGGAATATAAAATTTCTCTAGAAAATATGTGGTCAGGTTCCATTTCATAAACTTAATTTACTTCACAGAGTTCTGGAAATGTTTCGGCCAGTGAAGTTTTTGATCTTTGATTAAAATGTCAGGTAATAAAAATATTATGTGAGTTGGCCTATCTGAAATAAAATCTAAACTACGGAGTATGACTTTAGTTGCAGCTTGGAAAAGTTTTGTGAACTTATTAATTTTGAAGTCCCTTTAAAACTGAAAAAAAGAGAAAAGGTCAAAATGGGAGATAATTTGAAAATTAATTTTCAAAGATGTAAACGTTAATTGAATTGTCTGTATGCTTTCCCCGTCAAGAGCTTAATATTCTTTGAAGTAGTCTTAACTGCAGGGTTAATGTCTACACGTTGAATTATTACATGGTTATAAAACCCAATAACCTCTTTTACCTCATTAAAATGGTCTGGAATGCTAAATTTGTACTTTCTTTTACAAATATGAAGGGGTAGAAATGAGGCAAATCATTAAGATGTCAGTTTTCGATTGGGAGGTGTAGTGAATGTTTTGTGAAGCTGAGAGGAGAGGTCGTGAATTCAAGGACTGTGTTACATAGGGAGACTCTAATTCAAACAGTACAATTGCATATAACCCAACACAGCAACAAAACCCAACTCAGATGGCGCTTTTAGTCAGTATTAGTGTTATTGTTATTATTACTATTATTACTATTATTATTATTATCACTATTGTTATTACCATCGGTGTCTCCATGTGAGAATACGTGTATGTATGCATATCTGTGTGTGCGTGCACACAGAGGTCAGAAGAGGGCTTCGGGTGCTGTCCTTGATTATCTTCTGCCTATTCGTTTGGAGACAAGGTTTCTTCCTGAACCTGGTACTTGGGGGATTTCTCTTCCCCTGATTACACTGAAGTTAGCGACCACCAGTAGTCCACAGGGGTTACAGAGATATATTGGGCTTGCTTTGTAGGTGGTAGGGTGTGAAGTCTCATGGCTTGATGGCATGACATATTCTTTCTCTCTCCAGCCTTCTATGTTATTTTCGTTTCTGACAGTCAAATTATGGCTCAATAGATGTTAAAGTTATGTGGCTATTTATTAGTTCTAAATGAAACATCTCATAGCTAAAGTATGTTAACTCTTGCTTTAGTATACATGATTATATAGCATATATATAACCTGTGACTTGGACTGTGTTTTCAAAAGTCTTTATCAAAGGGTATAGTATTTTATGTCTCATTTAAGTCAATGAATGGCTTCTTGGAAGAGCTTGGAGATGGTGTAGTGAGTATCCTACACAGCTTCACACTTTTGTAATATGAGATAGTCATGTTAAAGTATAATAAGAGAAAAAACATTTGACATTTTGAGACAAATTAGGCTTTAGGGTATGCTCTAATTTTAGCAAAAACAAAAGCTATACTGTTCGTAGCCAGAAAACCATGGATCTTGGAGTTAAACATGGAAAATGTTTATAGTGTTGTATAGTTTTATTACTACAGACAGAAGGAAATACTTTATGAAGTACCTTCCAGTCAGTGAGAAACTTTATACAGGCCAACAATAAAGAGGCATATGAAAATATTTCTTTCTTTAGTGAGAATGGGCGATAAAACCTTGAGATACTGAGACATTCACTTTTTAACAAATGGCGTCTTTTTCTGGGTTTTATGTGGAAGCCAACAGCTGGGAAGTGGGCAGGCTTTGTCCTTGAGAGGGCTTGCTTTGTTCCTTAACAATCTTCCTTGCTTGGTGCAAGGCTAAGATATCTGGAACTCAAGTCAATACCCTGCGACAGTGGCCAGATGTCACACAAATCAGTTGTCTTTTGGGGGCTGAAGAAATGCCATAGCAAACCTGTGTGTTCCCTGTGGCTTTTGGTTAGCAGGAGAGAGAACTGAACCTCTTCTGGCCACCACTACAGAGTATGCAAAACTTTTTCCTTATTCCTGGGGTGGTCAACTGAGAGATTTCATTTCTTTTCCTTGAAAACGCCTTTGAAAAGCGTTTCATCTTTACTTGTTTTGTTTTCTCTGCAGGTATTTTTTTTTCTTCACATCATACTTAGATTACTTCCACTGCCTTATTAAAAACTTTTGGATGTCACTCATAATGTTATCACCATTGATCTAAGAAGCTATAACATATTAAACTGGATTAAGCAGAGCTCACAGGATGTCACTGTTCAAGTAAAAATGAAGTGACTTGTGTTTCCTGTACCATTATGTCACAGTAGTTTTTGCCTCTATGATTCTCAGTAATTTAAATATTTTTTAAAGTTAGCATTAGTGAACAATCATTGTGTGTTCTTGGTGGGTATGTGTGTGTGTGTGTGTGCGCGTGCGCGTGAGTGCGTGTGTTTTCATATGCATGCCTTTTATAGCCTGTGAACAACTTTGTGGAGTTGGGTTTTTTCCAACTTCCCTTGGCTTCTAGACACTGACATCAAGTCACCAGGCTTCCATGGCAGATGCCTGTATTGCTGAGCTGACTTTTTCACAAACACTTATGAGTATTTCTGTCTTTCACTAGCATGCCAGTCTATTTCCTCTTAGTCTTAAAAGCTTATTTAATGCTTTTGTTTGTTTGTTTGTTTGCTTTTAATTGGATATTTTCTTTATTTACATTTCAAATGTTATCCCCTTTCCCAGCTCCCCTCCCACCCCTGGAATCCCCTATCCGATCGATCCCCCCTCCCCATGCTTCTATGAGGGTTTTCCCCCACCCACTCACTCCCACCTCCCTACCCTCGAATTCCTCTACACTGGTGCATCGAGCCTTCACAGGACCAAGGGCCTCTCCTCCCATTGATGCCCAACAAGGCCATCCTCTGCTACATATGCAGTTGGAGCCATGGGTCTCTCTATGTGTACTCGTTGGCTGGGAGCTCTGGGGGTTCTGGTTGATTGATATTGTTGTTCTTCCTATGGGGTTGCAAACCCCTTCAGCTCCTTCAGTCCTTTCTCTAACTCCTCCACTGGGGACTCTGAGCTCAGTCCAATGATTGGCTGCAAGCCTCTGTATTTGTCAGGCTTTGGCAGAGTCTCTCAGGAGACAGCTATATCAGGCTCCTTTCAGCAAGCTCTTCTTGGCATCTACAATAGTGTCTGGGTTTGATGACTGCATGTGGGATGGGTCCCCAAGTGGGGCATCTCTGGATGGCCTTTCCTTCAGTCTCTGCTCTACACTTTGTACCTGTATTTGCTCCTGTATTTTGTTCCCCTTTCTAAGAAGGACTGAAGCACCCACACTTTGAGTCCCAATATTTGTTAGAAAATATTACACTTTTGTATGCAAACTAGTAGCTTCAGACTGGTCATCGGGCAATCTCTGAAGGGTCACTGATCTCTGAAGTGTCTGTCATACTACTTCTGACGAAGCCTTCAGCGACTCCCCTTCTTCAACCCTTCACGTCATGTGGATTAGTACCAGCTTATTGGCACGCCATACAAGCTGTTGTGTGATGTGGTAAAGTCCTGTGACACCATTTCTTTTGTGAACCAGCCACGTTTTACTCTGTCCTGGAATAGATATTAGCTGCTATAGCCTTCTCCCCCACCCTCACTTTTTCTGCCAAACTTCTTTTGCCGTTATAATATGTCTTAAGGCCCTCTGGAAAATGCAAATGCTGCTTTCATTGTGAGATGACCCTGCCTCCTCTCACTTAGTTCTTCAAGGGCTCTGCTGTGTGGACTCCATGGTGTTGTTGGGCATTGACATTTATCGTTATTTTTGGGTTTTGCTTCATGCAGCCACTTCGTCTCTACTAGACCCTTCTCTTCACACAATAACTTTAGTGGTCTTGTAACTATTTCTTATACCAGTCATCGTGTGTGTTTGCATGTTATAGTGTGTGTGTGTGTGTGTGTGTGTCTGTTATATGTGATATGTGTAAGTATGTGCGTGTGTGGTGTATGTGTGTTGTGCGTTGTGTGTTGGTGTGTGTGTGTGTGATGTGTATAGTGTATGTGTGGTATGTATGATGCATGTGTATTAATAGCTGATTAATGACTTTCTACTTTCTAGTTTGCCTCTATCTAACCCTAGAAGAGACTTGCATATTTTACTCATATAATCTAATATATGTCTGGGTTTTTAGCATATACTATTTATACCAAACATCTGTTACTTTATAGTTGAATTAATTAATTCATTTGTTGTGGGCTTTCATCTTTTCTGTTATGTCAGTAATTTTGATTACAATTAATGTAGCCAGGAAGAATGTTTATTTTTTTAATGTGGAAATATTCTTTTCTTTAAAAAGTGTCATCAGAGGTTGATTGCATAAAGTAACTGAGCAGAAATGTCATATCTGACATCTATGTCCTGGCATCCCATGATGCTCCAAAGAGGACTACTGGCTGCAGAACCCCTGAAGACTGCTGTCTAATAGTGAATGGGAAATTACAGTGCAAATAGAATTGGTTGCAATGGCAGGAGCCACAAGCCCTGCCCTTGATGTTTGCGTTTGGGCAAACCATTTACCCTCTTTCGGAATTTGATTTTCCTATCTTTAGAAAGATAGATTCACTCCCCACACTTCTTCCTCTTTATATAAGTAAACATAATATTTCAAATTATCTGGGCCTTGTTAATTGAAGCTAGGCTACCCAATTTTATCATCAGCATGGTCTTGCCTCTGCTGCTTCTAATGCTAAAATATTCCCTAAGACTAGTCTAATTTCTACCTCACAAGAAGTCTTTGGGCCTCTGTTTATCCTTTTCAGCATGCATGTTCATTGTCCTCAGGACATAAATTATACCCTGCTGCACAGAGCTTCTTTACATCCTTCAACAGTGCACAGGTTACCAAGCAACAGGGGGGATCGCATCGTCTCCATTTGAATACTGTAAGCTCCCAATGTCATTTCAAACCGTTAAGGTATGCTCTCATGTGTGTACGTACTTCTGATAATTATTTGTGTTTCATTGTACTACCATGTTATGGTCTTTTATTGATGGTTCTGATTGGCTTTATCTGCTGAATTGTAGCGACCTCTCCTACGTTCATTCCTGAGTACATCCTACCATTGACTGTTTACTCTTTGACTGATTAGCTGAAAGGTAAACACCATTTTAGTTGCTCAAGTAATTAAAAGGAGAGGAAACTGTGCTTTCAGCTTTTGCTATAAGATTGCAGTTCAAACCAATTTATGCAAGGCAAGCAATCCGTTAGACTTTTCTTAGTCCACTCTTTGTCAGGGCAGAAGAGAGAAGAGAGGCAGGCGTTTGGAGTTAGACATCTGAACGGAAAACTGTGACTGAGAAGGAGGCCTGCATGTTTTTAGCCAGATCCCTACACGCACTTTTTCTAACAGGGTTTGCTAAGTAACCCAGGTTCACGTTTGTGCCTGGGATTACGGATGTGAACCAATTTAGACTCCTTTATTTTATTTTATTTTATTTTATTATTTTATTGGTTTTGTTTTATTTATTTGTTTGTTTATTTTTCAGATAGCTTATTGCTTATAGTTTTGGCTAGCTTTTAACTTGTGATTCCTCTGCTTTAGTCTCCTAAGGAAATCTTTGTTTTTAAAATGGGGTATGGACCCCTTTCTCAGAATCACTGTGAAGATTGCTTAAGCTAACATATATTAGAAGCCTGGCTTATTCTATGAATGTCATCAAGTTAATGTTATTTCTTAAAACACAAGAAATGTTGGGTGCACTCCCTAAGCTTTAAGATTGATGGGGACTATTGGGAATATTGCATTTACTTTCTGACCTGAGTTATGTAAGATGAACTGAATTTACAGAAGTTACAGGACATTCTTTTCCAATCCTACAACTTTTCCCCTAGCTCCAAGCACCAAAAGACACACATGCACACGCACGCACGCACGCACACACGCACGCACACGCACGCACGCACACGCACGCGCGCACACACACACAACGAGAGAGAGAGAGAGAGAGAGAGAGAGAGAGAGAGAGAGAGAGAGAGAGATAGTAACTTTGGTTGAAGCTGATCCAGTTTTGCGAAGCTGACTTTTCTGGATTTATCTGGTGGCACACTGAAGAAGTGTTCTGGTTGAATGTGTTTCAAAGAAAACATATTCTGGCTAAGCCTTTAGGCTGAGAGAACAAATTGTGCGTGTCTGTTTTCATGTTTATACATAAACGCACTGAAGTCTTGATATGGTAAACACCTGTTGTGGCACTCACCAACTCTGCTGAGTATGTAAGGAACAGCCCTGTGGTCCAACAATGGGATAACTGTGGAGCTGGGGACCACAGGAACATTGGGAAGCAAGTTCCTTGGCAGGGAGGGAGAGTCAGGCGAGCACTCAGAGACCAGACCTGCAGGAAAAATAGAAAAGAAACAAATAAACAACAACAAACCAAACAAACCTGAGTCTCTCAACACAAAATCTTAGCTTTGAGTTTTTTTTTTTTAAATATTGAAGTTGAAACAGGATGAAATTTGATCTGTGCAAGGTTGCAGTATTTTTCTCCCCATATGTGGTAATACAACACAACTTTCGGAGATCACTAGTACCTGTTTTCCTGCTTTACGGTAACTTTTCTTATTTGGGGCATACATTACATATGACACTTGTTGGAGTTAAAAGTCAGCTCCCAGCTTACCTAATAAGTCTGATATTTCTGACTTATAAATGTTTGGATTTTAAAATTGCATTTAAATGTATAGATTTGTCTGTTTTTTTTTTTTTTTTTTTTTCAGAAAAATTGCAATCATAAAAAAAAAAAAAAAAAAAAGACCAGGAGTAATTGAAACACAACACACTTCAGTTAAATTTATAAAAACATGCAATACTCATAAAACACACACATATACACACACACATATGCATATATGCAAACATACACACACACGCACACATGTACACACACACACAGAGGCACACAAAGTATGAAAACTTACATCATATTTAAATTGTAGAGAAAAATTCAGTTTTAAATTAGTCATAACAGTATGTTTTCAATGGAAAATCATACTTTATACAGTGGGTATTCTTTGAGTAATGAACTACACAGAATGATGTGGAAACTCTCCCAGGACCTAGGTAATTCAGAACCTTTACTTGCTATGTATATGAGGCATAGGTGTCTTCAGTACGATTTATGACCTGACTTTCATGCATGAAAAAGCACTACATTTTATTAGCTAAATTTAAAGTGGACATAAAAGTTGAAACCTAAAAGGCTGACGACTAGCTTCGTTATTTCTAGTTGTGGCAAATATTCGAAATGGCAGATTTATACCGGAAAATGTTCGTGAACTTAGTCAGCTGTTCCCAATGAGATAGTACAGGGGAGTTAAAGAGCAAATTGTTGAAGTCCCATGAAGGGAGAGAGGGACTTTGAAGAAGCGTGAGTCAGATTGTAATGGAAAGATTATTTTATCTTGAAAGGTGACAAGACGAGGCAGGAAGGCTCGAGTGTCTGTGCTGTAGTTATTTATCTACACTGTGGGGACTGAGGGACCCATGATGAAGTAACTCAGAGTTGTCTTATATGCAAAGCTTCAGGGGAACCACATTGACTATTAAGGGACAGTCCATGCTGCTATTTTTCACCAAGGCTAATTGAGCCATTTAAGACATATCATGTTTTCTTCAACTCTGTTAAATAGAGAATCACTGCTAATGTCATCTTGTCTTGGAGTAACAAGGACAGACTTTTATATAGAGATGGCTGCAGAGAACAGTATGGGAAGCAGAGACTGCTGCAAACCAAGCTCTCTTGCTACACCTGACAGACATCAGTCCTAGTTGCATAGAGTTGGAAATTGCATTGCATTTTTGTTAGCATAGCAAAGGGATTTTTCTGTTAAATAGTTGTTAAATCAGGATGCATATGCTGCTGTGGGCACAGCTTAGAGAACATGAGGGCGCACATATACTTAAACAATCATTGTTTCCTTTGTGCCACTGGAAGGGATCAACAAAAGGTTGTGGTAATAGCACGCTGGTGTTTTTATATGTTATCATTAGTAGCTACACTTGTCAAATTCCCTTGTGCGGACTTTCATTCCGGAAGCTTTCTCTTTAGAATACTGTCATTCACTTAATATTCCCACAGTTTATTTTGTCTTACTTGTTTGGAAAGCACAAAAACTGACAGTAGAAGCCATTAGCAGTTACTGGCAATGGCTCCCACACATGATCCCAGGTCCCTCTTCTTCTCCTTGATGAATGAGACTGTGTCTCTTCCTGGAGAAAGATAGGAAGACCCTGCCTCATGGTCTAGAGAGGAGTGGTTTTAAAAACAGTAAAATGCCAAGTCAACACAGACAGTGACAGTCTACCCATATATACAATAAATAAATCTGTTTTTGAAAAAGAACAATAATTTATTTAGTTTTGGATAATTTGTTGTTGTTGTTTAAAATTAGACACTCTCCTTCAGCAAGCATGTGAGGTCCAGTGAGAATATGAGAAAAACACTTCTTACACTAAACTAATAGCATGGAGCACTGACATACCTGTCTCTTCCTCCCCTCACTGGTAGCTGGGGCTGAAACTAGGCAGCGGGTCATGGAGTCGGTAGTTGATTGACACAACCTTTGGGCTGCTAGTGTTTGAGATCCCAGTCCGTTCTGGGCTAAGTCAAAGAAAGTGAACAGTGTTGACCTAGTATTGGTTGCAGGCAGTGGTATTATCCTATTGCTTTGCTCCTGGTCTCACTGAGCGTCCTGACACATGAGTCAGGTCCAATGCCATTCCCAGCCTATTACAGCACATTTATTACTTTCAACATTTAATCCATTTAGAATACTACTAATTGTCCAGTAACACAGTTCAAGATCTTAAAGCCTCTGATCTCTTCACATACTTTATTGTTGTATTTTGAAAAAGGGTTTCATTCTGTAACCCATGCTGTCCAGGAATGCTTAGAGAAACATACAGTTAATAATGAGAGTAGAAACATACAAGACAAGGCAGAAACTTCGGAGTCAGAGCTCTGTAGGGTTCCATCCTAGGTATATTTTTTGAAGGGATTTACTAGTTTATAATACTTCCTCTATTTAAAAAAGAGAGAGAAGATGCTGACTTTGAAGTATTCACTGGTTAGAAATAGTAACAACATTTTTGAAGAACTTAGTAAATTCTAAATAAATGTTAGTTTCATGATAGTAATTGGTTATCATCACTCCTTGCTTATGTATAGCTTTTTGAATTTAGACTTTGAAATTATGACTCTTGATCTTGTTAAACTTCCACCAATAGAATTAGAGAGGAAAGTTTTTCATGGTAGTGACATCATAAATACTCCAGTAATGTACTCAAGTCATTTGTGAGAATTCCTGGGTCAGTCCCCCACTTCTACCAGATGTGTAAAATGAGCATTTCTTTCCCAAACCTTTTGAGAATTGAACACCAGTAAGACTTGAATTGATTCTCTCAGCTCAACTTGTATGACCTTTCCTTTGTCATTTTCTTCCTTTTTAATGAAATTCAGATCAATGTCATTGTTGCTGTCCTGCGTTGTACATTTCATCCTTTTTGCTTATTAAGTATTTATTTCTCACCAATTTGTATGCTTTCTTAATACCCTAAGCCTGTTAACAATTATATTTCTACAAACATATTCATAGTTTTGAATTAATTTTATTATTAAAGGATTAATGGAGTTCATTTAAATCTTCTTTTTCCCCTGTAGAATCTCATTTTATTACGTCATTGAATGCCAGCATTTTTAGACTTACACTCCAGAGTTCCCCATTCCTGGTCACGTACATTTTTTCTAGGGATGGTTTGGAACAAATATTCTGATTTCTATTATGTTCTGACCATTTGTCTGTCTGGTTGTTGGAGCATCTCCGTGAGCATGCCAGATTGGCCTAGGACTGATAATTCTCTTGCCCCAGGTTCCTGTGTGCCAGGATTACAGTCTGCACAGCTATGCCTGCTTCTTCATTTCGTTTTATTAGTTGTATTATAAATGAAAAAAAATACCCATAAATTCAAAAAAAAAAAGACTAAGGGATCCTGTTTGAGTCCTTTAATCTCCCAAGTAGGAATCTTATTGACAGTAACTGTGCATAAAAGATATTAAGCTTTTCACCTTAATTTCTCTATTAACAAACAATTTCAATACCAGACCTCGATTTTGTTTTACTTAAAGACAGATAGACACTTGTATTAGTTAATCACCTCGTTGCTGTGACAAATGTGACTTAAAGATGGAAGGGCTCATTTTGATTTACAGCTAAAAGGATAAAGTTCCTGCTGGCCTCTATGGTGGTGGCAGGAGGGTGTGGCAGCGGGTCACATTGTGTGTGCAGCCAGGAAGCAGTTAGAGATCTCTCTCTCTCTTTGTTTTCTTTGTGTTGCAGTTAGGGTGGGCATTCTCACCTCTGCTGACCTCTACTAACTAGATAATTCATTATAAGCATTGTCTTATGGTAAGTTGATGTTCTATATCAGCCATCACAATGCCAGTATAATGTTTTGTCTCTTAAAACTTTCTAACAGAATATTTATTTTAGCAATTTTTGTGACATTTCTCATATGTACCCAAAGTGGTAGGTTCTGTCTCACTTTGCTTTTCTATAATTTCTCTATGTAACAGATCATGGCAATCCCTAGCAGCATAGAACTCCAGCTGTTTGGTGGCCTCACAGGTTTTGTGGGTTAAGAATTTGTAGAGTTGGATCTTTGCATCTGGTCAGAGTTTCACATTCGTTTGTCCAACACTGAAATGTTGACAGATGAGGCAGGAGCTAGTTTGGAATCTGTCTCTTCGTAGAAACTTGGCCTTGTCCAATGTGCTAATTGAATTAGCTAATTTGTATTTCTTCATAGTTTAGGAGTCAGCAGCTAGAGCAATAGCTGAGTGTTTCAGAGAGAGCACTGCAGTAAACAAGGAGCGAACTCTCTGCCTTTTATGTTGTATTTATGAAATCAGAGAACTTCGCCTACACTGTGGTCAAGAACTCTAGGATGGGCAGTGCATATGGCAGGAGTGCAGTACATTATCAGACAAAGGTGTTACTGTGGTCATCTTTGGAAATCATGATCTTTCCTCCTTGGATCACAGCCACTTACAGTTCTGTAAACAAAGCATTATTGTTGCTTTCAAATTTCCCTTCTCATTCCATCATGAGATACACTTGCCATCCAATGTCTTGTGTTTAAGGTGAATATAGGGGCAGGCACGAGGTTAATGCCCTTGAGTACTGAAGCACTGAACTGAAGGGTCTTGTGAACACCTTTGAGCCAACAAAATAAGCTTGCTGCTTACCACACGTTCACATTTAATGTTGGACAACTGTGGAAAATCCCTATTGCTCTTCCTGTTCACAGGCAAGAAGGATCCATAGGCAATAATCTGGTGGCCATCTAGCCATTTACTTAATGAAGCTCTGTCCTTCCAGACAATTGTTCATGGTGACTCTTGGTTCTTACCTTTGTGCTCTATACTCATCCTTTTGGTTATTGATCTTTTTCCAGGTGTGGCCTGTGTTTACCACTGATGACTCCATTTCTTTCTATGCTTGAGCATCTGGGCATCCAAAAGCAACTTTTATTTTTAACTTTTTTTCTTTCAATTCCAACAAATATTATTCCCTAATAGTCTCTAGGGTTTCTTAAGTATCAATTTATAAGTCACTATATTGGCAACCCACTCTATTAGCAAAAGTGACATGCCCCCAATTAGAGACAATTACTTCTTTATCATAAATCGCTCACTGTGAAGGTGCTTGAAGTAACAGCACTGTAGGATTCTGAGTAGCCCCTTTTAGTTCAGAAAGTCAGCTCTGTGCCTTTAAGAGTCATAGGAGACCTTATAACTGCATTGCAGCACCTGAGTCCCGACCCACACATTCTTAAGTGTAATAAACACTTATTTGTCTTCTGTTGATGCCTAGCTCCGTCTAGTCTGATACTTGCTGTCATTTTCAGACACTTTTGTTTCTGATGTTATAGAGGATGCAGAAAAGTTTTGTTTTTAACCTAGCAAACCTGGTCTTTATTTTAATTAGTCCTTTTAAGCTGTGCTGAAAACTGTACAGCTTATTTTGTTTTTAACTCATCCAGCTCCATCTATGACTTAACGAACTAAAAGAAGCCAGATGTTCTTCTCAGACTCTGCTTTAACATCTTAGTTGGATACCTAGAGCCCATTCGGTGCATATTCTGTCTCAAATGTCACTGGGTTGAACTTATTTCTAAATTTCCTTCTACTCTAAAAGATTCCACACCTTCTATTGTCATAGTCTGGAGGCAGAACCAGGAGGGGTTAAAGCAGCAAGGAGCTGTCCAGGCATACTGTGACTCATGGTAGATGCTGTTTTCTGTACCTTGGTAGGTTGGTCTTTGTAATATCATAATATCCTCTGGAGGGGAAGGCTGTTCAAATGGTAGCTAAAACTTTCCAGAGTTGTGTTCTGTTGAGTAAGGTGTGACATGAATCAAATTTTATGATCTAGTCTTGGAACTCATAGAATGTCACATTTGCCATGGTCATAAATTCCAAGATGGAATGAGAAGAAACTGACAACCCCCCTCTGTAGGAGGAGTCTTCAAGGCTTGCTGTAGCTGTAAGAATGTTCTGGGTGGGAGAGATTGTTTTTTCCTACCTTTAAAAATTCTGCCACTGTGATGAGCTTTACAAACTGAGGATTCAAATTTGGGTGAGTAAGGAAGGAGGAACTGGTCTGCAGGGAGTTAGGGGAGGGGCGTAGATATGATCAAATACATTAAATGAAATTCACAGGTAGTAAGAATATTTTTAAAAAGTCTGCCACCTTCTTTATACATAACTTTACAAATTAACTAGAGTTGGTATAATGTTGATGTACTAAATTTTGTGTTGAAAGAAAAACCTTTTACAGCTTTGTTTTTCATAATCAAATCTTGCTGTTTAAACATTCAGTCAGCTTCTATTTATAGCATCTAGTGGTATCCTTGCTTTTATATTTTTCTCTTGCAAAAGCCCAAAGAATGATTGTGGGTAGCTCATCTTTTAAGTTATATTAAGGTCTTAGTCATACAGAATTTATGAATGGTGACAGTTTTGTTTGGCTGGCCAGTGGAAAAAATTTAATAAAAGAAACCGTTACTTTAAAAATTACATCTCTTCCTAAAATTTACCCTATGCATTGCTATTTTGTGAAGATCCCAGTGATTCTTAAAATTAGTCTGGTAAAGTATCAGTAGGCATATGAATGAATCTTATGAATATGAAGCATGGAAACTCCATAGCTCATGAGACTGTAACTTTGCTTTTCTTTACTCTGGGCCACACCAGCCTAGCTGATCTTCTATCCCTAGGGTTATGTGGGCCACATGTGCTTTGGCAAATCTGGGGCTATTTTGGATGTTTAGTCTGCACAGGCTGGACCCTTTCATTGCATCTTATTGCCTTGGATTCTTCTTCTCTTTTACCAATAGCCTCATCCAGCTTGCTTTTGAGAGACAGCCAGGATGTAGCAGCATTTATAATCTATGATCCAGAAAATAGCTAAGCATGTAAAAGATGTACATGACTCCTCTGAGCTTTCAAGGGACCATGTTCTGTGCAGCTCTCTGAAATGAATCACAGGTGACAAAAATGAATAGAGAAGCAGGGTTAATCATATCAGCTCACAATAATTCTTGTACCTAAGAAGTCACATATCTTGGCTATTGGTGTGGCTCGTGACAATGAAAAATCCAGCAATCCCAGAAATAAATCAGTGTGTCCCTAGGGAAGCTCTGGTTGTCAGTTATAGTTCCAATGCATTCTAAAGTTGGAGGATTCGAAAATCGAGCGCAGTTAAGTTATGATATTACTTAATTGCTTAGTCCAGGTCATGCTCTGTGATGTAATGAGAATCCTAGAAATTAATGAATGTGATATGAATGCTAGGGAGGTTGTTGGTGTGGCTCGTTTATTAATTGGTAACTGACTTTTAAGACTTTGAATTATGAAGCTTATAGGCAATTTGATTAAAATGTGTTTTGGGTGGATAACTAAAAGATTATCATTGACTTATCTTGTATTGACTGGGTGAAATTTTACTTACGTTTCCTCAAGTAGTTATATATTTTACCACGATAATAGGAGATCTAAGCGGCGCTGCACTGGGAACTTGCAATAATGAAAGCAGGTTTTAGTAGATAAGTCTGTCCCTTGGGATGTGACCTGTATCTGATGTACTTAATCTACAATGGCAGGTTTACTTTAGTCCATTATGAGCACTCAAAAGGAGCAATTCTGTGTAGTGTCGTGTGCAAACATGGTTCTGAATATTTGAAAAGTTGAGATTGTATGATTGTTTGAGGCTAGGAGATCCGGGCTAGCCTAGGCAACATAGTAAGATTCTATCTCTGAAAAAGAAAGTCATAGTAAGGAGAAAGCATCTTACATTTTTTGTGTGTGCTCTTTTCAACATAAAGTTATTTACAAGTTATAAGCCAATGTATTCTAGAACTCTACAGAAAAATTACATCAAAGCCATGAGTCATTACATTGAGCATTCCAAAGGAATAAGTTTTCACCTAAATTATTACATTATTTTAGAAAAATAGTCAATGATTTATATTATTTTTATTCTGAATGATAAATTGGTTTATAAAGAAATATATTCCTAAGATATACTGTTAATTTCAAGCAAATGTCTAGATAGAGCTTAAATAATTTGGTACATAATAAATTTTAAGTGAAACTTTTATCTTTCGATGGACAGTTACATCATTGAACTAAAATTTGACTTTCTTATACTGGCATAAATTGGTATGTCTCAGCTGGACCATCTATCTGGATCTCCTGGAGAGCTTCAGAGAATGTTCACATCTGGGATCACTGCATTGACTCTGGACCTTCTCATTTATGGATATGACGCAGATATCTGCATTTGTGAAAATCTTCCAGGTGGTTTTAACGAACTACACTTTTAGGGGCCACTAGCTGCAAACAACTTGAGCCTTCAGCCTTGTGCATTGGGCTTCTTCTTGTGCTCTTCCACTTACACCTCAATGGGGAAGAGCTTGTCCTGAGTAAACTGTCCATGGGCAGTTGTTTCTGTTTGGAACGTTCCTTCTTGACATCTTCACATGGCCGGCACCTTCTTGTGCCTCCATGGGTTCAGCTTGAGGTGAAGCTTTCAAAGCACACTATTGTGTTTTGCTTTTATTGTTTTATGTTTTGCTATGAGGTATTATCATATTATTTGCATTTTTCTCCCTCCTGTAATATAAACTCAACGAGACATGTAACTCAACATCATTTTCTGAAAATTTAAAGTGCTTAGATTGCAGTTGTCAATAAAGACTTCTAGGTAGCTGAATATAATTTCTGATACAGAGCTGGGTGGTGGTGGCACACATGTTTAATCCCAGCACTTGGAAGGCAAAGGTAAGGTAGATCTCTGAGCTTGAGGCCAGTCTGGTTTGCAAAGAGATATTTTCTGACAGCCAGAGCTGTACAGAGAAACCCTGTCTTGAAAACCAAACTGAAACAAAATGCTGTCACCTAAATGATAGTGCTAATGTGTAATTATATTTTTCATTCCTCCAAAATATGACACTTGACCATACTTTGCATTTTATAGATCTATAATGGAATGAGTGAATAGGCAGAGAGCAATAGAACCTAGAAAATATGGATAGTCTATCATTGGACACCTAAGAGCAGTGGTCATGACCCTGGCTTAGCTACTGCCTCTGGAGTTTCTCTCTCCCATGACCACATTTTGAATCTTCCCATCACCTGGAACATGCTTAACATTTGAATGTTTCCCTGGCTTTCTCATTAACTAATAGTGTTTTCACAGCCCAGATAATCACATTCTCTTTGAAAATGTCACTTTGAGCTCTGCGTCCAGCCATCTGATCTCTGTGCTACATCTTTGCTTTTATTGCTTGTAACATGTTGGCTGTTAGGACCAGCTCCCTCTCTCTCTCCCTTACTGAACTCATTGAAATCAGAACATATCCGTGTGGCCAGCCCCATCACAGGTACTCAGGAGTGTTTACTAAATGAAAGCATGAAATAAATACAAACTTTTTTCCTAAGAACCCTATTTGACTACACTCCACTTATTTGCAAGAATATCTGCTTAGCACGTGTTGATGGCTATTAAACACCATGAAGTTGGGCGTTGGTGGGTCTCAGAGGACTTGGAGGACGGTGAGTATGATCAAAATACAATGTAAGAAATTGTCGGAGAACTAATAAAAAATTTAAAAAAGAAGCATTAGCGGAGGTAATTAAGATTGCAGAAATGTGCTCGTCGGGAGTAAGTCGGTCAGAGTAGTTTTTAATAGGATCGTGTATTAAACAGAGTTTCCCAAGCCAAGGAGTGAAGTGCGATGTGCGTACTCTTAGGAAATCAAAGAAACAGTCCTGGAGTCACTGAGTCTGCATCCTGGCTGCTGACTGATGGGCAGCTTGTCATCTCAATAAAGATTTCACTGCTCACTTGGGGCTTTTTATGTGTTATTTACTATGTTTGATAAACTTTTCAAGAACTGCTCTTTGGACAGATGCGTTTTCCAGTAACACCTGACAGAGGCTTGCAAATGTGGCTTTCCATTGGTATTGATTGCTCAAAAACCCCATGAGGACATTCAGCACCGTATTTGAACTTTGTTGCTCTACCCCGCCACTCAAAGGCAGCAATATCTACACACATAAATACTTACACTTCTCTATAAAGAAGCTCTGATAGTTTCATGGATATAGTTTTCATGTTTTGGGCACTTAAGTATATCTTAATATCACCTCACAGTTGGTTTATGCTTCAAAATCTCAGAAGCACTGCATATGTAATTCAAAGACTGCCATCCGGTTGAAATGGCTGTATTTTTTTTTTTTTTTTTCCCGAGACAGGGTTTCTCTGGGTATCCCTGGCTGTCCTGGAACTCACTCTGTAGACCAGGCTGGCCTCGAACTCAGAAATCCGCTTGCCTCTGCCTCCCAAGTGCTGGGATTAAAGGCGTGTGCCACCACTGCCTGGCCAAAATGGCTGTATTTTTATTACCTCACTTTTTACACTACTAGGTCCCAGAAAGTCATACCACCACGTACAGCATCGTGAGGACTTCACTGCTGTGAGCTTGTGAGATGTATGAACTTTGTATTTTTTCTTTTGCTTTTTTTTCAGAAGGAAATATACCAGGTCAAGCCAAAAATTTTCTACATTCCTCAGAGGAAAGCAAGAAACCTTGGTAAGACATCAGAGCACCCAGAATTTTATTTTTTTCTAATTTGCATCTGCACTAACACATATTGGATCTAGTCTTATTCTAGCTTAAAACACAGCCCCTAGGAGTGGAGATTAAGTAGGGGCTGTTCCAGCAAGAGTCCCAGAAGTGGGGAAGTGCTGTACATAGCATTTCAAGTGAATGTATGGTGTGGAATGTAACCGTGTAGCAAGGGATTTCTGTCATGGGCACCAAGAAGTGAAGCTGAAAGCATCACATTTTCACCAGGGAGTGACCTATATTCCACACCGAGGTGCTTGAACCTCTTGTTATCAAGACAGTGCTTAGTGACAGAATAGAAGGTTGCTGAAGAAAAAAGGGAAGCGTTGGTGGAGGACTAGCCTGGGGTCATTTCATTTGTTAAGATCATGTGAAAGTGAAGCCTGAATGTTGGAAATGGGAATGAGAGAAAGGAGGCAAAACTCGAGGTAGCTTTTAACGCTTGAATTTTGACTGCCTGGCCAGTTTCAAATTCAATATACTCCAAGTTCAATATACTCCAAGTTCAATATACTCCAAGT
>JADRCH010000011.1:6294165-6438371 GCA_019843965.1 Rhynchomys soricoides | reverse complement strand
CAATATACTCCAAGTTCAATATACTCCAAGTTCAATATACTCCAAGTCGGAAGATTTTGGTTTGTTCCCCAAGAATTAATATTACTCCCTAGGAAAATATTTCTGCTGAGATATTTTCCTACACCAGAAGAGTACTAAAGTCTGCATGTTTTGTGGGATTACCTGAGTTGAGATTCTTTCAGTCTTTGACACCATGGATTGTTAGCTTACCTTCTTTGAACTGCAATTTTTCTCTGTATGAAGCAGAGATCCATGCAACTCTGCTTGTTCTGAACATAAAATGAGATAACGTTGGGATTGCTTCTCTTAAACACATAAAGAGCTGCGTGATTGTGTTACTCAAGTTTTACATGCCACTGGGAGTTAGCCAAGCACAGATAAGGTGTTATTCATTAACCTAAGATCACATTGAGTTTTCTGTACTTAGAAATGTTCTCTCGTGTTGGCCACTGGTATTTTTAAAGTGGCAAGAGTGAATAGGACTTGTTTGCTTTCCTAAATGCAAATATTTATCTGAAATAATTATTTTATTCAGTTATTGAATACAAAGGGCCTGGAAAACAAACAAAGTGTGAAGAAGCTAGTTAATAATACAATAAGCTATTTATTAATATGATTTTTTGTCTTTTGCTGGGTCATGGAAAAATAAGTATAAACATGTTCTTCATTCTTACATGTGCTACTTCAGCCATCTACCTTCAGCCAAGTGTCAACACTGTTCTTGTTGACTGAGACTGAAACTCAAAATGAAACTGAGCAGAGGAGGGGAAGGGCCAGAGCACCGTTCTCCATCAATTGCACCTGTTCCCATGGATTCTTACGATCATGTCTAGATAGTCTTAAATGCCTTGAAAACTCAGGCGATCACTTCAGTTTACCTCTCACCTGAATTAGCGCTTGTAAATATACCATACACAACATTATTAGGCAAACAGTATTCAGCTCTAATGAAGTGTAGACCTATAAGACAGTTTCTCCATCTTTTCAGTATTCATTGGTTATTTTTGACTACACATAAGACAATTTCAGCTTCTGTCCATTAGGACAGCTAATTTTAAGAAACTGCATTTCTTTGTGAACCAAAGACAGAAAGTAAAAGATGGCCTGTTCATATCTTGCTAAAATTGGTTTTCTTTCTTGTTTGGTGAGTGTTGTTACTTCTTCTTCCTTTTTTTTTGAGATATATTTTGATTAGAGAACACTGGCCCTGAAACAAATAAGGATGGCTCTCAGGTTTGCAGTTTCGGTCCCTCCAAATGAAAGCATGCTTATTATGATGTTATAAAATAAGCGAGTGTTGTTTTTGTTTTATTTTCGCTCATGAATTATTAGACTTAATTTATGTTGCTATTTTCACTGCCTAGTTGAATTTAATCATCCAGTGATATTTTTATGAGGTACTGCCAGATGATTAATAATTTTTTTTAAAGTGAGCATACATTGGGTAGATGAACTTTACCAGAAGAACTGAAGAGCTGGTGTTTATTGCTTCTTCTGGGCTGGAGGAGGAAGGGCCAGCTTAGCTGAGGGAAGGCCTCATTGTTTGTCTCCTTGAGCTGATACAGATCTTTTTCTGTGGATGGTTTCAGGATGCCCTCAATGACCTTTCTGCTGTTGAAAGGGACATCTGTGGTTCTCCTGAGGTTGGTTCTATTTTCTTGTCAAGTGCAGATTTTTTTTTTCTAAAAGTAAATCTTCTGTTAAGTTAATGGATGTTAGGGAGGGAGAAGATTTGGGTGGAGATGGAGGGGAAGGGATATGATCAAAATATATTGTATATTTTTAAATTAAAAAATAGTAACAAAGATTAATGGTATGTTTCTAATTATGGATATATGTATATACATGAAAGTATCTTCAAATGAGTCACTTCTAAAGAAGCAACCATCAGGGTTGGAAGGATGGCTCAGTGATTACGAGTGCATGCTGCTTTTATAGAGGACCTAAGTTCAGTTCCCTGCACATGTCAGGCAACTCAGAAATACCTGTAACTCAAATTCCACTGGATTTGATTCCTTTGGTCTCCACACTGGTACCTGGACTCATGTTCTCTCTCTCTCTCTCTCTCTCTCTCTCTCTCTCTCTCTCTCTCTCTCTCTCTCTGTATCTATCTGTCTCTCCCTCTTTCCTCCCCTCTCTCACACATCTACATAATTAAAACTAATACAAACAAGTCTTTAAAAAGGAACAGCTATCAAGAGTTGAGCTGCACCTTTATGATAAAAAGCAATAGCTTCTCAACAGGCCAGGTCACCATCACTATCTGGACACTAAAACTCTTCCTAGAGCCTTATTGACACATGGACCTAATCTCTATTTTGCAATGGTAGTAGACCATTATTGAATTAGTTGGAATAATTCAATATCTTGTTATGGAATGCCTACTTTGGGTTATATTACTTTAACAAATTTTTAAAATAGGAAATGCTTGAAATTATATTGCAGATAAGTGTTTACTGTGTTTAATAACACGTTTTAAGACCGCCTTTCATTTTAGTACCATTTTAGCCTGTAAATTCATATATCATGTCAGAAAATTATATCTTGCAACTATGGTGCAGTTAATAAACAATAAGAGAAATTATTAGTATACAGGAGTAGCAGTAACTATAATGGTGACAACAATGTCCCTGATGCTCTTTATTGCTGCAGACTTGCTGAACTAAGGGCAGTTGAGCACATGTTTTGTTCTGCTTTAGTTTATCCTCTCTACTGTGGAATTTGGAACATTTTCTATTTGTTAATGCTAAGGTGCTTTGTTTCAGTTTGGCATTAGTTTGTTGTGCTGTCAAACGAAAAGTTAAAGAGGGCATACTTTCTTTGCTATGGCTCGCTTATTTCGGATACTCTTTCATCTCCATTTATGTATGACATTGTTCCAGTTGAGAAGAACAAATGGCCTATTTACAAATCATGCAGTCAATATTTCTAAAACTTATAACGGATTGGTGCTCAAATAAAGGGCAGCAGTAAAGGTTAGTAGGCTTATGTGTGATTCTCCTGTGGGGTCCTGGGAACACAGAGTACTTATTACTTGAGAACAAAGAACCTTAGAGTTAAAGGTAAGTCACCATGTCTATGGGACGACTAATAATAGGTCCCCAAAGGAAAGAAAAGGAGAAAGCACGTCCATAGCTGGGTCTTAACTAGGTGTATTGTGTGCTTTCTTCTTCCTGTCATTTATACTAAAAGTCAAACACTCTCTCAGCTGTAAAATGAGTACAAGGTTAGATTATTAATGTTCTGCTTGTAGCTGGTTGCCCTGAGATATGTTTCATTCCTTTATAGGGTAGACAAATTTGTAATGTTCATATCCAATTAAGTTTGTCAACAAAATATTTCAAAATTATTCACTGCTTCGCTTTTTCTTTTTTCTTTTTCTTTTCTTTTTGCCTCTAGCTTCAAGAATGCATTAAATTCAAGCATTAGTATAGCCAGAGTGTAATACCTGCTTCCTAACATTATCTTTTAGGGTATTAGTAAGCCAAATACATATGTGTAGATGGTTATAGTCCTAGAGAGGTAATTAACTAATTTTCTCTGTAATTTTTTTTTCTTTTTCAAAGCTCTTAAAATTTTCCATAAACTTTATTATAAAAAAGAAAACTTGCAAATAAAATCCACATCTTTGTCAAAGCTTTTTCTATTAAAATTTTTATTAGCATGTAAATATGAGAGTTTTGAGCAAGATGAGATTCCCTTTTGGTTTTTTTACAAAATTGTCTATTGAATCTGTGGGTGAATTTTTTTTTTTTATGGTTTTTTCGAGACAGGGTTTCTCTGTGTAGCTCTGGCTGTCCTAGAACTCACTCTGTAGACTAGGCTGGCCTCGAACTTAGAAATCCACCTGCCTCTGCCTCCCGAGTGCTGGGATTAAAGGCATGCACCACCACTGCCCGGCCTGTGGGTGAATTTAAATTTAGTTTAAAACCTACAGAGTAATACAAAAATAAAAATTCTAATCTAATTGTTGATTTGTCTATAAGTTTACTTATCAAGTGAGTGTTGATGTCTATATAAAGTTAGCTTTATAAGACGAAAATATACTTGTTTGGTCTGTATTTCCTAAGATATGTAGTGGATTTCTAGCATAGAAAAAGATGCTCAATTATTATTAGCCACTATAGAAATGAGAATGAGATTCAACTTCAAATTTACTCATTTCACTATGTAAAAAATGAGATAATTACAGATTTTTAAGGATATAGAGAAATTCAAATTTTTATATGTTTCTCGGTCATGCTGTGAAATGATACAGCCTACTTTGAAAACAATTTGACATATTTTTTAAATGTTGCAACACAAAATGAATTTATTACCAAGCAATTTCACTCATTGGTATTCACCAAATATTAATGAAAATATAAGTTCAAGACTATTCACATGTATGTGAATATTCATAATGGTTCCCAATTCAAATGGAATCCAACTCAAAAGTCCAGCAGCTAAGGAATGGGAATGTGAACTCAGCCATATAGGCGTGATGGTGATGGAATGCTAATCTAGAACAAACTGAAATGATCTCAAAGACTCTCACATGATGTTAATCTCAGTTGACTAATGACGAAGCAAAGGCTTGGTGCAACTCATCATCCACCTTGAGGAATGAGCACAGGCTTGACACCTTCCAGCTGCTAAGTTCTGTTTCTGTTGCTATGTTCACTTGTTGCTTTAAAACGTCAACCATCCTTCTCTGTCTTTGATGTGGGCAAGGCTTTTAAAAGGATCATGTTGCTGTTGTCTGGTTTTACACATTGACCTCCCAATCTCCGGGGAACCAGCTTAGGCATCAGTGCTTTCTCTTTGATAGCGCCTTCACAAAGGACAATTCATATAGCATGTTCATACTTTTACATTGCACATGTTAGTGGCTGCACTGCTTTCAACCTCTCTCTTCAGTTCCTGCCATGCTGGATTCTTTCAAAACACTTGGTGTTACTGACCTCTCTCTCCCTCTTTAGTAGTCCAACTCAGGAGATATTCTTATTCTCCCTGGATTTTCAATGTGTGGGGGCATCTCTTCCTTGGCAGATCCTTAAGATACTGATTTTGTCTGGCTTCTCAGTGAGAGTGCTCTTGACGGTTTTAGGACAAAGCTGGCCACTGTATTTCAGTCATGTATCTAACAATTTCTGTGCACTTATTATAATCAAGGCTCACTTTGGACACTTGAAACCCATGCTGTTACTGCAGAGAACAAAGTTTATCATTTTAAGAAGCATTGCAGCGATGAACTTTGCTGAGAAGCTGCCTGTAGGAAGGACATTGAAAAAGGTGAATGCAAAGTAGAAGGTTATCGAGGGAAACTTTCCCAAGTGACGGGTGTGTAAGGAATATCCAGAGGGTAAGTGAGTTGTTGCAGTTGAGACAGAGAGAGGGTTGTTGTGGCTTCTGTGTGAGGCATACTGGTGGAGAACATCAGTGGCTTTCAGACCATTGCTTCTACTGAGTGAGGTGAGGAGACAGTACAGATGTTTACCATGAGATGAATACCATTGGGGAAGCGTTTTAAGCAAACTCAATGGCTTCTGTCAGAAGATTATATGATGATGGTGCTTGCATAGCAAAAGAACAGATGCTTTCCTGTATCATAGAGTAGTATATTTTAACATCTACTGAACATGTTCACTAGGATTCAGCACATACCAAGTTCATTGTGTACAAAACTAAAACCACCCTCTCTTCCCTGGGCCCTGACATGGAGTTACTCCTTTTCCTGTAACCCAGCTTGACCAAGCCCACACTGTCCAAAGAAGAGCCAGCGTAGGCTTTTCAGAGGCTCTTTAACTATTTGTCAAGAAGAAGAGAAGGCATTTTAGTCCTTTCGTGCTGCCCCCCTAATCTGCTTGTTCCTTCTTTTGTACCACCTTTCACTACTCAATATTAAAATTCTCTTTGTTCTCTGAGAGTAGTTCAGAAGGCTCATTTGGTCATGCCTGGAATGTTCCCTGTTCTCCTGGTCTGGGTAGTATCTGTTCTTAGTTAATCAAGTGACACCAAGGCGGTTTGTGGTACTATAGTCCAGTCACAGACTGCGGTTCATTGCCAATTCTATGACTGATTTGTTACGTGACTTCTGTCAAGCCACCTAATAACTTAGCTTTATTTTCTTTATGATAAAAAGAGCAAAATCATTTAGGGATGCTTTTAGTATTATAATATTTCTAAATCTCTTGTTAGACAAACATTGCTCAATAAACAATGTTACCTCTAGGCCATGCACTTCAACAAGACACACAAGAGGCTTTACACTATTTATACTTTACATGGGGGAGTTCTTTCTTTTATATTTTAAAAATAAAAGATTACATGTATGTATGCGCATGTATTCATTTCATGTGTGTATGTGTGTGTGAGTACAAATACTCCTGGAGACCAGCAATGTCACTTCCCCAGGGAGCTGGAGTTAAAGATGTACCAGAAATGGGTTTTATAAGCCAAAGTGTACTCACCTGTGAGAAGAACAAGGGCTTAGCCATCTCTCCAGTCCAGGGTTTCATTCTTGTGTTGTATAATTCTGTTCATTTGCCACATGCATGACATCATGCAGTCACTACAGCATTCTAAGTGGTTGTGCTACTAGGAGAGTCCTCCTTGATGCCCTTTGTCCCCTTAGCCCCAAAACCTGTAACTTAGGGAACTGTCCTGTTCCCAGATGTCATGCAGCTGGAATCACATGCAGTGGTGCTTTTGAACACGAGTTCTTTTCACTTAGCAGCTCAATGGGTAGTTTTACTGGAGGGTCTGCCTTTTCAACATCTATCTGCCCTCTGTTACTATTGATCCTGCTCAGAGACTGCTTTATGAATGGCAGCATTTCTCTTGCAAAAACAACCATGCACCCTCAACCATCCTAGATGATACTATTCTGTTAGGGAATTTTCACCACAGTCCTAATCATTTAGTCATTTTAATGACTAAAAAAAAAATCAATATATTTAATTTTATTGAAGAGACATATGAAACATATGAAAGAACAATTTAAAAACTTTTCCTTGTGCGTATTTCACGAAAATTCTTTGAAGAAATGAGATAGGTAAAAAGGTGAATAAAGTAAAATATAAAACACTTTTCAGCTGTTAAATGGATGTCTATCTTTATATTTCCGAACAAGAAATGGTTATTTTTAAATTACAATCGTTTGTGTGGTGCTGCCGGATTTTATTTTTTAAAATGTCCTGGTTTCCAAAACAGTAAAATAAAAATCTTTTTGTGTGTGTGTGTGTGCATGTACTCACGCTGTTACTGCTTACAATTATGAATATAAGCCTGGTGACAGTGTGATTACAGAATTTGCCAAATTCTTTTCTGTGTGAAAAATATCTGAACCGAAATCCCAAGTTTGCTAACACAATTCTTATTAGAGTGTACACCTCTTCCTTCTCTACTGCGTAGTTTCCCTAAATGCTTTGTCATACCTGTTCGTAACCCAACCAGAAAGAGCTGATTGCAGGTGCAGGTGCAGGTGCATGCTGTTCCTTTCCAGCCCTTCCTTCCCCTGGTGTCCTGTCTGTATGCTTCAGTAACTCTGCTGGAGTCTTGCCTGACAAGTTGTGTGTTGTAGTGCATGCTGACTGGGCTTCTGCATGCTCCTGCTTCCCCACTGTCTTCCTCTCCTCTTCCTTGTCTAACGAATGCACTGCCTAGCATTAACCACTCATCCAACTTATACAAGGTCCCTGAGAGCAGGGATGTTGCATCTTCAGTATCTAGCTGTAAGACTCTCCCAGCAATGAGTTAGCTTAGTGAGAATGTTAATCTCTGAGTCAAGCATGGGGTTTTGGTTTCAGTTGTTTGAAACCCAGTTGCATCTAACAATTTTAGTCATTTTCCTCTTAACAAATTTTCTCTTTTATATTAATCTTCTGCCTGTGAATTTTTGTTTTGATTTGTGATCTCCAGGCAGGGTCTTAGCTCTCTCTGGTTGGCCTGGAACTCACTGTGTAGTCCAGGTTAGACTTAAATTCAGAGAGATCTACCTTTCTCTGCTTCCTGAGCACTGGGCTTCAAGATGTGTGTGAATGTGTATTCTTATGGGTAAGGCAAGTTTGCACATGGAGATGAAGCTAAAGATGAGTTTAAGAATCACTGTCTCAGTGGACATTGCCCAGCCTCTGAGTAGTGAGGAAGGGTGGCGGTTTGGGTTTTGGCTCTGCTGCAACAATGTCACATGACCCCCAGTAAACCAACAGCCTAGCTAAGGGTGGATCTCTAAACTCCTGCACCAGATTATTTCCAAAGATTCCTTCATCTGATTTAACCAAGAAACACAATTTAATAGAGCAAACACGTAATTGTCATTGGCAAAAGCATGAAAATACAGAATAATATATTTTCTAAGCCTTTCTTATATAAGTATTATAAAATATAGATAATGGGAAATGTATGTTGCTTACAATCTACATATTGGGATTTACATATTAGTTTATCCTTAATCTAAGAGCCCAAAGTAAAATAATTCAAATTGTCAGGATTGTAAATCTATAAGTTAATATAACATGTTGATTCACATAATGCTTGGATTACATTTTAGTTTCTTTCACCAAATACATAATATATCTGTTTAATATTGTGCATTCCAATGCATTTCTATCATTCTGCAAATAAATATGGGAAAAACAGAACCTCTCTGTAGCCAATTACTCATTCCCTGTAGCATTTTAAAAATAAATAGCGATATTAAAACAATTATAAGACTGCTTTCCTATGATTTAGGTCATTCATAATATATATGTATATGTATAATCAAGTTTTGCAAAGCTTAATGGATTGGCATTTAGGTAGGAATTTTATAAAGGATTGAGATGTCATTGTTTGAACAAAGAAAGGCAGTATTTCCTCTCTTGCCTTCCCCTGCTCTATGTCTCTCCACCTGCTTGAGGAAAGCTCTATTTCTTCAGACAAGCCTCATAATTGCCCCTCTGTGCCTGATTTGGGGCTCAGGAAAGGCCCATAGCATTTGTAAAGCTGGCAGCGAAATGGCATTTCCAGGCAAGCACAGGGTTGCTGGGTAGTGAGCCAATCCACTGCTTTGTCGGAGCAGCTGAGAACCTCGCCGGAGTATTACCACGGTGTTCAGTAACACAGACCTGTGCCACGAGCAAGGAGAGCTCTGAGCAAGTGTGAGGGTCAATATTTATAGACCACTACGTAGCTGCCTTGCAGAGACACACAGAGAAACGCGCAGACACCGAGAGCCAGGCAAGGAAGAAAACAGTGGTGAGAACTTTAATTTTGAGCATTTGTCCTAAAAAGAAATTTTTTTCTGTCAGGTTCAAACTTCGGCTGAATCACAACCATTTGGCGCTGAGCTATGACAAGAGAGCAAACAAAAAGTTAAAGAAGCAATCGGGACGTAAGTGAGGAGGTAAGGGATTAACCAGTTTAGGCTGGCTTTTTCTTGTAAAGCCCACCTCCCTCCTGGTTGACTGCTCTGCATCAGTGGGCAGAGGGTTGTGGGGCTTGGTACAGCTGTGAGGAGGGGCCGCCTGCTCCTATGAGTGTTCTTGGAGGCGGCCAAGGTTTGTGTACTACTGTCGAGAATGCCTGGACCTTCTTAGTGCCCCGAGTGTGGGTGGGTGACAGCCGCGCTCAAACATTGATTTCATGCTCTAATGATTTCATGCTCTCTCGGCTATCAGACTGAAGCCTGCCTGTTGGTAACTTCCTATTTAACTTGATATAAATAGTAAGGCATTAGTGTTAGTTAGTTTTGTGATCTAAAGATGGAATGTAGAAAGTTCACATCAACTTGTAGGGATGTACTTACTAGACAATATCAGAAGGTGGGAACAGGGAATATGGACCATGTAGGGTCTTTTTGACAAAACAAAACGTCATTGGGCAGTACACTGAAATAGTTACTACTACTTTGGGACTAGATGGAGCTGGAGTGACAAAATAGTTTTCTCTGTACAAAGTACCAAAGACAGAATTTAGGAGGCAGCCCCTATGCTTGTCCAGATGACTAGGAGTTGGGCTTTTATGAACTATGTCCCTTTTCTTAATGTTAAACCCAAGTCAGCATTTTTGGCTGTGCATTACATTGGTGTTTTTCTATCAGATAGCAGGTCAAAGGCTTCTGCGTGTGCACATAATGCTGTGGTGTGCTCGACTATGCTTAGCTCTGATCAACCTAAATGCAGTAATGCTGAAGTACACGGAAACCACTCTCTGCTCTGTGAGCATTCTTGTTTTAGAACACACCCGAAACCTATATACTTTTATTATTTGTGTCTACTGTATGTGGTTTAGGAAGTCAGTATTTTGCTTTACCAGAACTATGGCATTAAGTACATGGGAATTGCCTAGCAAAATCATGAAAGTTTACTTGTTTGATTCTTAGACGGTGGAACTACAAATGATTGCATGATAACTTAAACATTTTAGGCTATGTTTGTTATAGGTGACAGTTTGAGTTCCAGTGAGTTTTCTATACTACTGCTGTACGTATTTAAATTGAAAACAAAACCTATTCTGACATGCAATTTAAACGGTGGACCGTTAGAGATACAAGGGAGAGCTAATTTGTGGCACAGGTTTATGTCAGGTTATCAAACAGAAAGGAACTAATTTTGAAATATGATGGGCATATCAAAATTGCAGCTGGAGTAACTCTAAATGAAAAGTAAGCCTCTTTGAACGAGGCCACAACTTACACAGAATCACTGAAATTGATTGATGTATGTAATTTGGGGGTGGGGTGCTAGTATTATTGATACTCATTTTTTTTATGTAGCCATAACTGATCTGGTACTTGGTATTCATGCTACACTAATCTCTACCCCAGCTTCCTTGTATGATTGAAGATGTTAGTGACCATACTCAAAGTGTATGTATTATTTTTGGGTGGGGGGCGCCTAGACAGGGTTTCTCTGTGTTACCATGGCTGTCCTGGAACTGGCTCTGTATATTGGGCTGGCCTTGAACACAGAGATCTGCCTGCCTCTGCCTCCCAGGGTGCTGGGATTGAAGGCATTCTCCACCACTGCCTGGCTGTATGCATAATTTTAAAAAGGTTTCAAAATTATCAGTTGTGGATATATAGATTGTTTCCATATTCTGCCTGTGTGAGAAAGCATTCCTGAACATGAATTATCAGATGTCTCTGTAGGATACAGAGTTTCTTGGGAATGTGCTCAGGGGTTTTATGCCTGGGTCATGTGACTTTATGCCTGGGTCATGTGACAGATGTCCTCCTTGCTCTTTGAGCATCCCCAACACTGATTTCTACCGTGGCTGTACCTGTTGCCATTGCCACCAACAGTGAACAGGTGTTTCCCTTTTCCATGTTCACTGCAGCATTTTTTAAGCTTAGTGGTTCTTAATGGAGAAAGCGGAAATCTCCAAGTAGTTTTAATTTACATTTCCCTGATTGGTAAGGATAATGAATATTCAAAATATTTCTTAGCTATTTGTATTTATTCTTTTGAGAACAGTTAAGTTCCATGCCCTATATTTTACTTGGGTTGTTTGTTTTACTGATATTTAATCTTTTTGTTGTTGTTTTGGAGGGATTGTTTGTTTTAGGGGTTTGTTTAATTCATTTGGTACTAACCCTCTGTCAGATATGTGTAACTAGTAACAATTTCTCCATTCTTGAGGCTGCCTCTTCACTTGAATTATTATGTCCTTTGCTCTACAGAACTTTAGTTTTATGAGATTCCATTTGTCAATTATTGGTCTTAAAGACTGTACTTCCAGGGCCCTGTTTAGTAGTCCTTTATTAATTTAAAGGCTGAGCTAATCTACCTCCTTTCTTAAAGTTTATGTTAACATTTAATGCTATGTTTTCTCCTCAAAATTAGTGCTTTTTAAATTTTTTTGGGAATTTTCCTTTCAGTTTGAGAATACATTTCATTTATGTTTTATAATATTGTTTATTTTGAAAATGTATCATGGTTGATCTAGACTGGACAAATGGAAACTAAGTCTGTTAATGAAATTTTCTTTGCTACATGGTGAAGATTATAATTCTTCTGTGTTAAGTATCCTGTTTTTGTTTGTTTGTTGTTGTTGAATGCATCATTTTTTTTTTGAGCCCTTTTTACAAGTTTTCTTTTCCTTCCTCCTTATGACTTTGTCTCTGAAGTTCCATGTTGACTCTTTATTGGGAAAAAAAACCAAAACATGGCAAATAAGTAATTACAAAAAAATAAGTCAGAAAAAGAATTTTCCTTTAAGTTTAGGAGAAAAGAATGGAAATTATTATCTTGGTTGATATTATCCCGGTTGAGTATTTTAAAACTTGAGATACTCTCTCCATATTATTTTTGGCTTTTGACAAACTCTGCTATTGATTGCTAATCACATTTCTAAATACCATCTTTATTAGGACTATGACAAAAAAATTAAGAAACATGGAGCCTTTTGCTTCTACTGAAGCAATAAAAAATAATTAAACTATAAATATGAATGGACACTTCTTAGCGACCCTACTCCCCCAGCCCTGTCTTTGTTCCGTGTATCATCTACCACAGCACACTGGGTGGGGACAGTTCATACCCTGATATGCAGCACATTCCTGCAGAACTTCCCCCACCTGGCTTTTCATAGTTTCATGAAAGGCCATGATTCTTGGAACCTTTGTGTTTTTCTGATCTTCTTAGCTCTTTATTCTATATTCACCTGCTGCCATTCCTTCTGGAATGTTACCTACATCTGTCCTGCCGACCCGACCCAGGAGAATATCCCTCTTCTTCTGTTTCTCCTTTGATCAATAACTCTTGCATTTATCACCATTGTCCACCTTGTGTTGTTTCTCTCTGAGTTGCTTAGGTTGCCATTCCCTCATGAAAGCCCTCTCCCAGGTTTTAGTCCTATTGGTGACCTCTTCCAGGAATCTCATGGGTTGCCTTAGCCTTCCATAAACTGTTGTCACAGCGCTTGAGGAGCATCAAGTTACAGTGTTTGTCTTTCATGAGACTAAAGGATTTAAAATTTAAATATAATGAATATTCCACAATAAGAGGAAATAAAATGTATTTATTTTACAAACATGTTTTTAAATAGCTCTCTTATATTAACACTTTTTAAAACATTGATGACTCTGATGGATGGAAAGTTCTTCAAGAAGGAATAACTACTTTAAGGGTAGTAACAATATTGTAAAAATATTTTGTTTATTTTTCTAGTATCAATTATATATGGGAGAGAGAGAGAGGGAGGGAGAAGAGGAGAGACAGAAGAGAGGAGAGAGTAGAAGGGAAGAGAGAAATTAATCATTCATAGGCAACATATGCAGGCAAGTATATATTTGTTGTGCAGAAGTGCAAAATAATAATGGCTAGCAAATCCAAATCCAAAATATATAGACTCCAAGTGTTTGTTCAATCGTGTTGATCAAATATGTCATAGTAACCAATAAATTGCTCCTGCAATGCTGATTGCTATGATTTAATAAAGGATTTCCATGGTGAACAGTAGGCCCCTTCCTAAGGGCCCAGTGCTTCAGGGGAGAATAGGCCTGTCTTGTGTTTGGGAAAACTAGACTTGCAGGATGGAGTTGTTTTCAGTGATCCCAGGAAAGGCATTCCTTCAGTTGTGTTTACTTTTGCAGAGATAGCTAGGACTTAAGGAAATAACACAAAAGCATGGCTGAAGAATTCTCAAACACGAAAGGTGATACTGCAGTTAAGTCAGAGGAAGAATTTACTTCTCAAAATAGAAATGTTGAAAGAAAAGGAAGTCAGTGTTTTAAAAAGTTGAGAAATAACAGCTGTTCCTTTAGGCTCTGAAATTCAATAAAAAAAAAAAAATTGCTTTGTTTTTAATTGTGTTTTGTTTACCCAAAATGGGTAAAGTACTTGTTGTCTAAGCTACTTCATATGCCACAGGCAAACATCAAGCTTCCTGGACAATTTAGAGCAACTGAGTTTTCCCAGTTCCTAGTGTTTGTGGTGCTTGGTGCTCTAGACAATTGTTTTCATTACGATTTTAGCCTTAAAAACCTCTTGCAGACATTGAATATGACTCTTGTTTGCTTAACCTTGACTTGTATCTGTCTGAGGAATGAAAACAATATTGGTATTTTCAAAGGAAAATGTAGTGACTTTTTAATGGCTTAAAATAGACCATAGTCGGTTGAAATTTCTTTTCAGATAGATTTTTTTTTTCCACATAACTGTCCTGTGGGAAGCTTGAGTTGGAACAAGTGCCATTTATAAAAGTTTACCTGTATAAATTTTATAGCTCTGTCTAGCATATCAAATGATATGAGAAGACTAGGAGAAGAGAGGTTTCTTGGGTCACAGGTGTTAACATGTACCTTCTTCTCATTATTTGGTGAAGATAGAAACGTAGCTCATCTCAATAAAATCTCAAAGACTACAGCCAGACCAAATCACTAAACTCTACCACTGCCACCGAGAAAAGGCCAAAGAACTTTGTGGTTGAAATGTGGAAGGCAGTTTATTTTTCTTCACCAAATCCGTATTAGTTCTATATTATTACATTAGCAGTTTGTTTTATCAGTTAATATTTTCTATAATTATGCATGGTATGCAATTCATAAAATACATGAAAAGTAGAATATATTAACTTTTACATTGAAAGCTTTTTATGTTAAAGATGGGCAAATGTATGAGTTTTGCCAACCTTGCCAAAAATCATTTTAAAGTATATAATTACAATGTAAATCACAAAGGAAAGAAATCCCTAAATGTAAAGACAGTATATGATTTTTTTGGTCTGATTATACTTTTCCCATATTTATTCTACATATTTTATTTAAAAAAAAATAACTTGTGAAACACCACATTTGAACCATACTAAACTTTGTAGCCTTTCTTATTTCTGAAGGCTAAATCTTGTCATTTCTGTTCTCAGATGAGCTAAAGTACTTTTCCACTCACAGCTAAACTTAAAATATTTTTGAGTGGCATTTTCCTCTTTTCTCTCCTGGTTTTCCCATTTTTCTTGGTAGTACATCCCACAAACATTTTTCTTGATCCAAGAAAATATGGCAAATGCATGTAAAGCAAAAGTAACGAAATGAAAATTCTGTATTTTTATTGTAGCTTAGGAAATCTAATAAGGAGTGAATGGCTATATCATTTATAACTGCTTTGGAGTTATATTATTTCTTAAATTTTTGGGAAGTGAAAGCTTTGAATAAGATTAAAAACATGTTTTCGAGAATAAAATGAATTCTACCTATAATTTAAAAGAAAATATTTTTTTTCTATATAATTCAGGCTTCATCAATAAGTTAGGTAGCATTCCTTTTTCAATTTCATAGAATAGTTGAGAATTATTGATATTAATATTTCAAGGGAGTGGTAGAGTCGAGTCAACAGTGAATCCATTTGGGGCTTTACTTTTAGCTAAGATATTTTGAAAAGAAAAAATAAAACTACTCAAATCTAATCGATGGTTATAGATCTGTTTAAATTTTCATACCTTAACTTAATTTGGTGAGGTCATATACATCTAGAAATTCATCTATTTCTTTTGGATTTTCAAAATCTGTGAAATATAAGTTTGAAGAGTTTGTACTTAAGATTTTTCTGAATTGTGTTGATATCTGTTGAAATTCCATTTTCATTTTTAATTTTATTATTTTGGGTGGACTTTTTGGCTCAGGATTTGTCAACTGTGTTCATCTTTAGAAGAATCAACTCTTTTTTATTGATTCTTTGTAAATTTTGTGTTTGTTTTGTTTCTGTTACATTAATTTCTGTCTTGATGTTAATTCTATCTACTGATTTGGAGTTAGGGTTTTTCTTGTTTTTCCAAGACTCTAAGGTATTGTGTAATGTGATTTGTTTGAGATGTCTATGATATTTTAATTTAGGCAGCGAAAGCTATAAACTTCCTTCTTTGGTTGCTTTAGTTTTAAGGGATATTGGAGGATGTCACAGCCTTTTGTGCATTTACTAAAATAATCACATGCTATCTGTGCTTGAGTTCATTCATGTTAAGTATTACGTTTGTTGATTCATGTATGATGAACCATGGCTATATTTTTGGCAGGTTTTGAATGTGTTAATTTTCCTTTGTTTCTAGAATTTCTATGTTTTGAAAATTTTCTTCTTCCTCTCTTTGATGAAGTACCCAAATTTCAAGGGTGTGTTGTTGTTCAATCTTCCTCATACCAAAACCAGATAAACAACATGAAAGAAACTTATATGTCCATCTCTATTATGAACATAAATGGAAAATCTTAGTAAAATGGTTGAAAACAGAATTCAGGAACACATACAAACATATTATTAAGCATGGTTGTGTTGGCTTCCTTCCCCAAATGCTGGGGTGGTTTAACATACATAATCCAGCAAATGTAATTGTTCACATAAGTATACTGTAGCTAGCACATAATTATTTCAGTAAATTTAAGAAAGGCTTTTTGACTACTCCAATATTCATTCATGATTAAAAAACCCTGAAGTGAATAAAGGAACATTGCAAACCTAAAGCCAACATTATCCTAAATTGGGAAAAACTCAAAGCATTTCCACTAAAGTCAGATACAAGGAAAGGTGTCTAGTTTGTCATTTGTTATCTAAGTTTTGGAGTCTTCTCTAGAATATTAACATACAAAGGATAAAAACAGGAAAAGAAGTCAGCATAATCTTATTTGTAGGTAATACAGTTCTTTAAAGAAGAGACTGCAGACAATCAAAAAAACTCTCAGTTCTGATGAACACCTTCAGTAAAAGATGCTAAGACAGAAAATTAGCTCACTAAAATCAGTATCCTTCCTGTACATTGATAACATGCTGAGAAATAAATCAGGAAAGCAATACTGTGCACAGTTGCCTCAAATAAAGTAAAATGCCATAGAATAAAGTGAACCAAAGATGTAAAAGTCCCGTACAATGAAAACTCTAAAACACTGAAGAAAGAATTTGAAGAAGATACTAGAAGATGGAAGATACTATGAAAATTATTATTTTCCTAATGCAATCTATAGAGTCAATGGAATCTCCACCAAAATATCAGTGATGTTTTTCACATAAGCAGAAGAACAAAGAAAAACAAACAAACAAAGAACAACAACCTTAAATTTTTGGCTCAAGACCCACTGGCTTATGGTCAACACTGATTGAACTCTACCAATTGGAGACAATGATTATATTGACGACAATGATGATGAATTTAATCACAGCCACTATGGTCCACAAGGACTTTATTAACCAAGTTTCTTTTTTGTACCTCTGTGGGATCATTACCCATTTCCACATTCTGTGTGAGGCCATCTTTGCTTCATGATCCTAAAGTCCAGTTTTAAATCTCTATGCTGCCTTTCAATCTGTACTGCATTTACACTTTTATAAGTATGAACTAAAAATATGTTTCTTGTTAAATGGCACTTAGCATTAGAACAGGTTACAGTAGTTGCATTGGCAGGGCCGTTAAAATTTCTGTAGACCAGAGAATATGCATAATGCTTTCATTAAAGAAGACTTTTTCAGAAATATTGTCTTTGTGAGAAATTATGCATGAAAAACAGCCACTATTAAGTGTCTCCCTGTAAGCCCACTGCTGGGGAGGGCGGATGGAGACCCCTGCATTCAGGAGTTTGGAATTGTTTCTGGAATATGTAGCTATTTAGAATGCCTTTCTTTCTGTTGCAGTCTGTTGTGTCACACTCCTTGTAAGGATCACATGTGTAGGGGCAACTGCCTCTTTGGTGAATTCACAGCTCTTTACATCATGTTCATCTGATGGACAGAAAATGAGATATTGATAGTGAGATGATTTCAGTTTCTTAAAACTACAAGCATTTGTCAAAATAGTAAGTCAATTAAAACTGTGGCAAAGTTTTAAAAATCTATTTCTGTGAAACATTTTCCTGTTTGATAACTGTGTTACTGGTGGTAGTTGATCCCCATAGCCAGAAACACTTCTGGGTGCATGTAGAACACACCGCTGGCATGCACCATATCTGAGATACATGTCCCTTTTTTTCCCTGTAATTTTGACATCCTTCATGAGTTTGGGCATTTCGTTAGGTACTTTTATTTGGGATAAGCAGTGACCAGCTCTGAATCATGTACCAGCTGGACAGTGCATGCTGTCAGTCCTTCCTGTTCCTCTGTTCTGTCCCTCCTCCTAGTTGTTATTATTTCTTCTTCACTCTTTATCTTTCTTTCCATTGGGTTTTTTTTCCCTTAGTGAGCCTTGAATGCAAATAGAAGACAAGATGTTTTAACTCTCTCTTTTTGCAAAACACAACATTTCGAGCGAAGTTTTATCAATATGCTCCTTGTTTTCATGTGGGTGTTTATAAAGTGGATTCTTTGAGTTTGTGTGTAGCTTTGCCCTTTTGTCAGCTGTCTCTAAGATCCATTAGTATTTTATTAATTAGTATTGATATCTTAGCATGCCCTGGCTTTGTTCTTGTAGTAGTGTAGTAAGATTGTGCCTATGCCTACCTGACCTTTGGTTCTTCATGGACTCAGATTTCTTTTCTTTTTTTTCTTTTCTTTTCTTTTTTTTAAATGAAATTAATGGTTTAATAATTTCATTCTGAATCTCAAACAAATACAGTATCAAGTTATTATAGTAATATATACACCCAACAAATAAAGTCAACATGATAAATTTTCTTTCTTTTTTTTTTCATACTTTATTTACATTTCAAATGTTTCCCCCTTTCCAGATCTCCCCTTTGAAACCTCCCCATTTCCTCTCCCTTCCCCCTTCCACTATGGGGGTACTCTCCCACCCACCCACCCACCCACTCTTGTCTTCCCTCCTTGGCATTCTCCTCTACTGGGGGATCTAACACTCTCAGGCCCAAGGGCCTCTCCTCCCCCTGATGGCTAACAAGACCCTCCTCTGTCTCATATGTGGCCAGCACCATGGGTCCCTCCATGTGTATTCTTTGGTTGGTGTTTCAGTCTCCAGGAGTATCTAGGGGTCAGGCCAGTTGCCACTGTTGTTCACTCCCTGGGGCTGCAAACTCCCTCAGCTCCTTCAGTCCCTTCTCCAAGTCCTCCATCTTGGACCTCACATTCAGCCCTACTGTTGCTGTGAAATGATTCTTGGGTATTTCGAACTTTTGGGCTAATAACCACTTAATAGTGAGTGCATACCATGTTCATTCTTTTGTGACTGAGTTACCTCACTCAGGATGATATTTTCACGTTCCATCCATTTGCCTGCGAATTTCATGAAGTCATTGTTTTTAATAGCTGTGTAGTATTCCATTGTGTAAATGTACCACATTTTCTGTATCCATTCCTCTGTTGAGGGACATCTGGGTTGTTTCCAGTTTCTGGCTATTATAAATATGGCTGCTACGAACATAGTGGAACATATGCCTTTATTACATGTTGGAGCAACTTCTGGCTATATGCCCAGGAGTGGAATAGCTGGGTCCTCAGGTAGTATTATGTTCATTTTTCTGAGGGTTCGCCAAACTGATTTCCAGAGAGGTTGTATCAGCTTGCATTCCCACCAGCAATGGAGGAGTGTTCCTCTTTCTCCACATCCTCACCAACATCTGCTGTCACCTGAGTTTTTGATCTTAGCCATTCTGACTGGTGTTAGGTGGAATCTCAGGATTGTTTTGATTTGCATTTCCCTGATGACTAAGGATGTTGAGCATTTCTTTAGGTGCTTCTAGGCCATTCGAGTTTCCTCAGTTGAGAATTCTCTGTTTAGTTCTCTTCCCCATTTTTTGATAGGGTTATTTGGATCTCTGGAGTCTAACTTCTTGACTTCTTTGTATACTTTGGATATTAGCCTCTATCGGATATAGGATTGGTAAAGATCTTTTCCCAATCTGTAAGTTGCAGTGTAAGCCAGCAACAGGAGAACTCAGATTTATTAAGCTCTCCACCTCTCATGAGTCCAGATGCAGAACACTCCAGTCTGCCTTTTCTTAATTCTTTTTGCCTACACTGTTTCTGGGAATACTCAGAGGGCTTCCCACCTCCCCATCTCAGATGCAGCCAGGCCACCCCTGTGAGCTAGCACTAACCTCCCAGGCTCCTTTTGTTCACAGTGCCCCCTTGCTGTGGTTCTCCAGAGCCCTACATCCTTAGAGCTTTCCTGCTTCCAGGCAGGTTCCTTAAGGTGAAAAGTTAGGAGACTTGGAATCACCGCAGTTAACCAATATGCCCAAGTTTTTACTGCTGCTGTTGATAACCTTGTGGAATAGAAGCCATGGGGGTTTTGTCCGGTACCCATCATTACTGTATTTTATGTGTTCCCTGACAGTGCACAGTTCTGCAAAGTGGACACGTGTTTTCCCACCCGCCTTCACTCATGACTTGCTTTGTTTTGGGACTCTCCAGTATAATAGGATCCTGTCTTCTAGTAACTCTTTTCTCTGGAGTCCTATCTGCCAGCATGGTTGATAGATTGGGGCAGGAGGGGTGGTACCTGGATATTTATCAAGTTTTAATGAGAAATGTTAATGTCTGAGTCTCTAGTCCTGTTGCCAGGTGCAACTTGACAAGTCTGTCTCCTTCCTCAAGAGCACATTCTTTTCTAAAGGTCTTATTTCCACCCTGAAAAACGCGCTGGAAAATCTATGAAATTCATTTACGGCTTCAGCCTATGAGGCAGTAGTCAGTTAATCAGAGAATCTCAATATCATCTATCTGCTCTTTCTTTCCTCTTCCTTGTATCCTTCCCTATCCTTCTCTTCCCTTCCCTTCCTTTCCCTTCCCTTCCCTTCCCCCCCTTTCTCTTTCTTTCTTTCTTGCTTTTCTTATAGGTATGTTAAGTGCCTCTACTTCTTGGGAAGTGGCTTGCTTCACAGGAAGTTTTGTTGGTCCCCTTTCTTAGAATGGCTCTTTCAGCTTCAGGATTTGAGAAGAATATTGTTAGAAAATCAGAGTTCAGTCACCCTTTAGTCTAAAGGACAGGTGTGATTTACATGGATTTTATTTTAAAGAATTCTACTCAGTGTTCAATAATAGCCAAGAAAGACTTGTTCTAAGAGCCGTATCTCTGCATATGTCCACAGAGATCAAATGATTTAACAGATTCCATTGTTAAATATTGTTCAGATCACTCTCATGAAACATGAGGACATAGTGTAGGCTTTGACTTTTTGTATCATGCAAATGCACATGCTGTTATGTAGGAATTTACATTTAGACAGGAGTGGCACAAAGCAGAAGTGATCATAGGGTAAACTAGAAACTTGCTTCGTTCGTAGAGACACGCGTAGAGGAGAGGGGTTACATGGCCGTGCCACAGACAGCAGGAATCTGCTCTTTCTCTCCTTCTTTCCACTAGCCTATCTAACAGCGTAACAGCAGTGTGATGTCTCTGAACTCTCTTTCCATTTCATTGGCCAGGGTTTTTATTTTTTTTTCCTTTTTTTTTAGCAATTAGCAAAATTATGATTGTCGCTTTTTTTATTTAACTTAAAAACATAATTTTATTTCACATGTAATGGTGTTTTGCCTGCATGTATGTCTATGTAAGGGTGCCAGATTCTCTACAACTGGAGTTATAGACACTTGTGATCTGCCGTGTGAATGGTGGGAATGGAACCCAGGTCCTCTTGAAGAGCAGCCAGTACTCTTAACCACTGAGCCATATCTCCAGTGCCCACATTATGATCTTAGCTGGAGTGATTGCTACTATGAAAAGATCAGCTTAAAGTTGCCAAGGAGAAGAGATAATTGGTCACAACTTTGCCACACTGTCTTATTCTTTCTGCTTAGGATAGCGATAGAAATATTACATTGATAAGTCAGAAAAATGAGCAGCATGTTTAGCCGTGGGTGCAATGTGATTTTTCATTCTAATCCTCATAGAATCCAGTCTAATAGCCATTTAAGGATATCTTTTAAGTCACTGCTGTTTTTTATTCTTCTTAATACATTGAGTTCACATATGTAGTTATGACATGGTTTGGATATAAGTTTCCCTGAATATCTTTGTCAACTAAACTAAGCAATCAATGGAAAAAGTCTGTGTCTGAATGTACAAAAATGCTTCACACCTTAGGATTGTCAGAGAGGCAAATGTCTTAAACAAGCTGAGAAAGTGAGGTAGTTATTTGTCCAAGTTCACAGGTGAATAAATTGTGAATTATATCAGTAGGTCACAGTGTGACTAAGTGAGGGGAGAATGACTTGGCATTTATTGAATGAGTCAGATCTCATCTTAAACTTGCTTCCTTCACCTAGCCTTTATGAACTTTGATGTAATTGTCCCTATGCTGTTCTTAATTAATATTGATTTGGAATTAATATTGGCATAGTGACAGTTATTTTTGGTGCATTGCCAGCTGGGTAAATACCCTTATTGTATAAATCGACTAAATTTAATCACGAATTTTATAGTCTAGCAGTATTTATAACTTCATTGTGAACCCAAAGTTTTAAACATCTGTCTTTCATTTACTATTTCTTAAATTTAGACTTTTATAACTCAGACAGGGTTATAAGTATTTATACAAAATGCTATAATGAAATACTACTTGGAGGAAGGAATAAAATCTCTAAGAAGAGTTCTTAATAATTAACATGGTTTGAGTTAGTAACCCTTTCTCCTGTGGAAAGAAATTGGTGCTTATCAGATAGAAGAAGAAAGCAGTTTTGACAGAGCTCTTGGGAAGCAAATTTTAAAATAATTTTAAAGATCTAATGTTTTAGTATATTCAAAATTATTGATGCTTTAAAATGTCTTTATCTTGTGCTAAATTATGGAATGTTGTCAAATAAACAAAACTTTCTAAGGTGTTCAAAGCGAGTCAGGAGGACATACAGGTGCAGAAACAGAGTTAACAACTCTGAACTTCAAAGGCTATTTTTTCCTAAAAGTTTACTGTCTCTCAGTCCAATTTAATTATGTTAAAGAAGTTTTTTGTTTTTATAGTTAATTTTTTAAAGCCCTAAGAGGCCAATTCCCAGTGTATTTCCTCCTGATTTTATTTTGGATAAAATGATTTTTATCTGATTTTTCCTTTGAGAAAACATGGACATTGGCCTCCTTGGCTGACTTACAGGTATGGGTGAGTACTGAGAGACCCACATGAATCAGCTTCACAGATGAGAGCCCACCCCATGCAGAGAAGCCTTCCAGGCCAGCTCTTTGTGCTATTATTCAAAGGCTGAGCTGCATGAGGAAACAGGTACTAAGTCTGCTCTGGGCATCAGGTCTCTCACAGTCTTTACGGGGCACACCATGTTCTTGGAGATGGTAAGGAGAGATTAGGGAATGCTCATGCACATCTAGAGCAGTACAGTTGATATTTGAAATGGAAGAAACAGAAAGGACAAAAAAGTATTGAGGCAGAAGAGTCTGTTTAGAGTTTTTAGTATGCATCTGAGTTGAGATATCTATTGCATTTTATTTTATGTTGTTACATTAACATGTCTTATACTTATTGCTTTATGTATGTGGTTAGAGTTTTGTGTTTGTAGAAACTGTTTTTGTCTTCAGCATTGAATTTTAATATCAGATACTTCCTAAGCCTCAGATGGAGATGTCCACCAGACGACATTTTGATAAGCAATAGTTTATTGCTATAGTGTTTTGAGAATTCTGCTGCTACATTTGTGTTGTTAGGAAAACTATGGTTATGGATTAGGCAGGTACTATATTTTTACAGCATGTCTGATCCTCAAAGTGGTGCCTGGAAAACTGTAAATGCTAAATAATTCTTTGTTTGAAGAATGAATAAATAATCCTGCAACAATTGAAAATACAAGTAAGTATCAAGCATACTGGCCACCCCATTCCTATATCAATGTAATATTCCCTCATACCTTTAAATTCTGTAATTAGTATAAGTATTTGTTGATTCATTATATATTAACCCATCCTAAAGTTCAGAAGCTAGGCTATTGTACAGGTTACAAATTCCACCCAATACATTTAGAATCAAAACTATTGAAGAACAATAGGCTTGAGAAAGAGATATTTTTTCTGGAATTCTGTCACTATTGTTTTAAAAATTTACTTATTGATGAATTTATGTCAATTTTATTATGTCAAACTAACAAAGCAGTCAGAATTTCTCTTCAATTTATGTTGCAGGATATACATTATGAGTCCAGCAAGTAAGCTTTGGGGATGATTGAGTTCTCTGTTTCATGTAGAGATATACTACGAAGTTTTGCCATTAGAATTCAAAAGGGGGCATACCTTCATTTTTCTGTTTGTCATAAGGAAGATTAGTTCTTAGATGTGAACATAGATTTGTAGATTATTATTGCCAGGTATAATATAATACTGAGTTACTGGTGTCAGCGCTGGTACTCTTGAAATGTTATTTCTCTGTCGTATGAGGAAGATTAATTCTTAGAAATAAAGTTAGATTGGGAGATTGTTATCACAGGGTCACAGGGATAATTTGTCACCAGCTTCCTGATTTCAATGCTGGTACTTTTGGAATGATGTCATTTCAAGGTTGTCTTTTCATCAAACACTGTAGATGACATCCTACTAAGAGCAGGGCAATTGTGTACTGTCCATGGGTATCCGTTTGTTTCCCCGAGATCCTCAGTGTCTGAGGGGTAAGGCACCTGGAGAGAAGGCACTGGAAGTGTGGCTCACATACCTGTAAGGGATGTCTCAGGATGTTTTAGGGATTTTTATTTTTAGCTTGGAGACTTTCACCTCAATGATATTTAATTTTTCATTCTGTTGACACTTGCTTCAATGGTTCAAAAGTAGTACTAAGTTACAGTACAGGTATCACAGCATTGACCAAAGCAATGGCATCAAACCACACTGTATGCCATGGTATTCTGCAGTTTAAAATAATAAAAACAGAAATAAAAAAATATTAGAGAATGGACTTTTAATTTTAAATGTTCTTGGTAAAATTATAAATGCCCAATTTATTGTCATATGTCTTGTCAATGTTCTGTGAACCAAAGGAGAAATAGGCTTTCTCTTCTTGGTTCTCATTGAATAACAATGCTTTTCCTCAGAAAATTCTTGCTAAACTAGTTCCTTCTCAATAGGACATTTTAAGTTGAAAAAAAAAAAATAACCTGACAAACTATGCCAATTTATACCTTAATGCTGTGTAGACATTTTCTGAAAATGATCCTGACGGGATACCCCTCAAAGGAAAGGAAGTGGCAACATCTGTGCTTTTAAGAACAATGTGAGGCTTAAAGTAAAATCCCAATAAAGTTTTGAATGCGAACACTTGGTATGAGGACCTTGAGAATGCTCAGATATTTAAAAAACTTTTATTTTTGTTGTTCTTGTTTTTGTTTTGTTTTGTTTTGTTTTCTCTTTGTAGCTCTACCCGTCCTGGAACTCTCTATGGAGTCCAGGCTGAACTCAGAGCTCCACCTGCCTCTGCCTCTGCCTCTGCTAGGATTAGAGTCATGCACCACCACTACCCGGCTTCAAATCTTTTTTGATGGTATCTATACTGCCATTACCTGCTGTTGCTTTTTTGTTGCTGTTGCATAAGGAAATACTTTCTGCTTGGAGGTTCTTGACTCAGTAGCTGGTATTTTCCAGATGATCAAACCATGACATTATAGCAGTAGTCACGGATCACAGATTCATTCAATGTTTAAGATAGTTAAAAGGATTGTGATGTAACAGATTATACATAGCTGATATGCTTTGGATCTTACATCCTGAGTAGACTTTAAAAACTAGCACTTGCAGAACTGTGGAGTCATATTAGAGGAAAATACCCAAACTATTTGACCTGCTCTTGAAATACTGTCGCCTTTACAACTGTCCATCTGTAGGAGTGGAGAATTCTTCATTAACTAAGCCCACACAGTCTCACACAGCGTACTGAAGGTAGACTAGGCTCTGTGTGCTGTAATTCTAGACATTTCTGAAATGCTTTTCTGCCGAGTAAATGAAGTTTCTTTGTATTTTCCACTTCTCCCTCTGGTCAGAGATTGGCACATATTTGAGCCAATATAGCATTTTTCATGTTTGCTCTTTTTGAATGATGAAGGGAAGTGAGCTAGATAGATATACATGAAGCATTTTGAATGTGTACAGTTATACACACACACACACACACACACACACCACTACCACCACCACCACCACCACAACTACCACCAACACAGGAAAGAAAGTAGCATGCTTTTTCAAAGCAGTTTTTGATGTGCCCTTGTCTTTAACTTTCCCAGGTTCTGTAGCAAGAATACAATGAAGGACTATAGACCATATTTAAAACATATCAATTAAACTAATGCACTATTAGTTTAAATGCTTAACAAAATATTTATCTTCTTTTGATGACAAGTATACAGTCTTAATCACAATAGAAAAATACATGTAAAACACGTTGTAGTAAATAGCTGGCGGTAGCACAGATCAAAGTGATTTTCATTTTCCACTGAAGACTATGGTTTATTCTTGCGATTTCTACTGGTTTGGGTAAGACACACATGAGTAGGAAAAAGAATTTATTTTTCCTTGTACTCCTTTAGCTTCTTTTTCGGATCATTTCATAAATCTATAGAAAGTACTTCTAACTTATTTCCTATATCAAGTTGGTCTTTGTTTTGCCTCTACAAAACTCAGCTGCTCATCTCTGTGTCCTTCCCCAAGCTACACACACACACACACACACACACACACACAGAGAGAGAGAGAGAGAGAGAGAGAGAGAGAGAGAGAGAGAGAGAGAAGGAATATACAAATGACAAATGTTCTCTTCTCATCAGTTAGGGCATGTGTTTCTTCTTCCTGGCCGCAATGAACTCTTTTTTGTTTTTTTAAAATTTATTTAAAAAATACTTTAAAAATTAAAAGGAGCCATATGATTCACTGGACTTTCTCATTGAACTTCAAGCCAGGGCTGGGAGTGTAGCTGGGTGGTAGAGGACATGCTTACCATGCACAAAGCCCTGGGTTTAACACTTGCATTATCAAAACCAGCACAACGAAAGCTTTTCATTTCTCCAAGACACACATCAATATCTAGGAGCTTAGAGTGTTTTTGAGTTCTTGTTTCATATTGTTTTTCTCAATGAATCTATCCTGAGTCTGACACATTGAGTGGTACATGGAGGACTGAATGTCAAAAGGTTCCTATCTCAGCTACTTTCCTTTTTTCTTAACTGGAAACTGCACATAATATGGGGTTTAGTCATGTAACATTTTTTCCACTAATTAATTAATTTATTGACTTTACAGCCTGATCACTGTCACCCCTCCTCCAGGTCCCCCACCCCCACAGTCCCTCCCTTCCCCCTCCCCTTCTCTTCTGAGAGGGTAGAGCTCCCTGCCTGTGTATCCCCCTACCCTGGCATATCAAATCTCTGCAGAGCTATGAGCATCCTTTCCTGCTGAGGCCAGACAAAGCAGCTCAGTTAAGGGACTGTATCCACAGACAGGCAACAGCTTTAGGGACAGCTCCCACTCTAGTTGTTGGGGTACCCACATGAAGACCGAGCTATATATCTGCTACATATGTGCAGGGGGTGTAGGTCCATCTTGTGTATGATCTTTGGTTGGTGGTTCAGTCTCTGAGAGCCCCCAAGTGTCTAGGTTAGTTGAGTCTGTTGACCTTCCTGTGGAGTTCCTATCCACTCTGGGCCCTCAATCCTTCCCCCAATTCTTTTATAAGAGTCCATGAGATCCTTGTAATGTTTGACTAGAGACCTCTGCATCTGTCTGAATGAGCTGGTGAGTGGATCCTCTCAGAGGACAACTATATTAGCCTCCTGTCTGCGAGCACAACATAACATCACTAATAATCTCAGGGATTGGTGCCTGCCCATGTGATGGATCTCAAGTTGGGCCAGCCACTGGTTGGCCATTCCTTCAGTCTCTGCTCCATTTTTATACCTGCATTTCTTTCGTCAGGACCAATTTTGGGTCAAACATTTTGTAAGTGGGTTGGCGTCCCCATCCTTACACTGGGGTAGCCTATCTGGCTACTAGAGGGGTCTCTTCATGTTCCACATCCCCACTATTGGGCATTTGGGCAAAGGTCACCTACATTGACTCCTGGAAGCCTCCCAGATTCCAGGTCTCTCGGATTTCTTACAGATTCCCCCCACCCCAACCTCCAGCAGCTGCATATTTCCATTCATTCTCCTGACACTCTGGAGCTCTCTCCTGTCTCTCCTCACATTTGATAGAGAACACTGCCTCCCTATTCCCCTCCCCATTCCCTCTTCTATCCAGATCCCCCCTCCCTCTTCTTCCTATGACTATTCCCATTTCTAGGTGAGATTCAAGCGTACTCACTTGGACCTTCTTTCTTGTTTAGCTTCTTTGAGCCTTTGGAGGGTATCATGAGTATTCTCTACGTTATGGCTCACATTAATTTATCAGTAAGTACATACCATGCATGACCTTTTGGCTTTGGGTTTGGGTTACCTCATTCAGGATGATATTTTTGACTTCTATCCATTTCTTTCAGGTCTTTAATCTACTTGGACTTGAGTTTTGTACAGGGTAATAGATATGGATCTATTTACATTCTTCTGAATGCAGACATCCCGTTAGACCAGCACTGTTTATTGAAGATGCTTCCTTTTTGCCATTGTATAGTTTTGGTTTCTTTGTTAAAAATCAAGTGTCCCTAGGTGTGTGGGTTTATTTCTGGGCTTTTGATTCAATTCCATTGATCAACTTGTCTTTTTCTACACCAATATCATGCAGTATTTATTATTATTGTTCTGTAGTACAGATCGAAATTAGGGATGATCATACCTCCAGAAGTTCTTTTATTGTATGGAATTGTTTTAGTTATCCTGTTTTTTGCTGGTTTGTTTTTCCATATGAAGGTAAGAATTGTTCTTTCATGGTCTGTAAAGAACTGTGTTGGGATTTTAATGGGAATTGCATTGAATCTGCAGATTACTTTTGGAAAGATGGCTATTTTTACTATGTTAATTCTGTAGATCCGTGAGCAGGGGAAAGCTTTCCATCTTCTGAGGCCTTCTTCAATTTCGTTCTTCAGAGACTTGAAGTTCTTGTCATACAGGTCTTTTACTTGCTTTTTTAGAGTTACACCAAGGTATTTTATATTATTTGTGCCTATTGTGAAGGGTGTTTCCCCAATTTCTTTCTCAATCCATTTATCATTTGTACATAGAAGGGCTACTCATTATTTTGAGTTAATTCTGTATCCAGCTACTTTACTGAAGAAGTTTATCAGCTATAGGATTTCTGCGGTAGATATTTTTTGGTCCCTTATGTATAGTATAATATCATCTATGAATCATGATTCTTTGACATCTTCCTTTCTAATTTGTATCTCCTTCATCTCCTTTAGTTGTCTTATCACTCTGGCTAGAACTTCAAGTACTATATTTATGAGATGAGAATGGACAGCCTTGTCCTGTCCCTGATTTTAGTGCAATTGCTTTAAGTTTCTATCTATCTAATTTGATGTTAGCTATTGACTTACTGTATATTGCTTTTATTGTGTTTAGGTATGTGCCATGCATCCCTGATCTCTTCAAGACTTTTAACATGAAGGAGTGTTGGGTTTTGTCAAAGTGCTTTTCAGTGACTATGTGTTTTTTCTTTTGATTTGTTTATATGGTGGATTACATTAATAAATTTTCATATATTGAGCCACCCCTGTATTCCTGGGATGGTAGATGATGGTTTTGATATGTTCTTGGATTTGGCTTGTGAGTATTTTATTAAGTATTTTTATATCAATTTTCTTAAGATAAATCTGTCTGAAGTTCTCGTTCTTTGTTGAGTCTTTATGTGGTTTAGGTATCAAGATGACTGTGGTCTCACAGAATGAGTTTGGCAGTGTTCCTTCTGGTTCTCTTTTGTGAAATAGTTTAAGGAATATTGGTATTAGCTCTTCTAATCTTCTAAATCTTGTAGAATTTTGTGCTAAAACCATATCTGGCCATGATGATATGGACATAGACTTCTTTGATTGGGAAACTTTTAATGACTGCATCTATTTACTTAGGGGTTATAGGACTATTTAAACAGTTCATCTGATCTTGATTTAACTTAGCTAAGTGTAACCTATCTAGAAAATCATCCATTTCATTTAGATTTTTCAATTTTGTGGAGTACGGACTTTTGAAGTAAAACCAAGAGATTTTTTTGAATTTCCTCACTGTGTACCTTTTCATTTCTGATTTTGTTAATTTCGTTATTGTCTTTCTGCCTTTTAGTTAGTTTGTCTAAGGTTTTGTGTATCCTGTGGATTTTTCTCAAAGAACTAGCTCTTGGCTTTGTTGATTCTTTGTATTGCTGTGTTTGTTTCTAGTTGATTGATTTCAGTCCTAGGTTTGGTTATTTTCTGCTTTCTCCTACTCTTCTCTGTGTTTTCTTCTTTTAACTCTAGAAATTTTAAGTATTCTTTATGTCTTAGTATGAGAACTCTCCAATTTCTTTATGAAGGCACTTAGGGACATGGACTTTCCCCTTAGGACTGCTTTTGTGCTGTCCTATAAGTTTGGGTATGCTGTACCTTCATTTTTACTGAATTCTAGAAATATCTGCTTCTTTATTTGTTCTTTGGTCCAGTAGTCATTGAGGAGAGAATTATTCAGTTTTCATGAGTTCGTAGGTTTTCTGTTGTTTCTGTTGTTGAAATCCAGTTTTAACCCATGGTTATCTGATTAGATGCAAGGGGTTATTTCCACCTTCTTGTATTTATTCAGGATTTCTTTGTGATCCAGTGATCAATATTGGGGAAAGTTCCATGAGGTGCTGAGAAGTTCTTTGGAGTTTGGGTGAAATATTCTGTAGATATCTCTTAGATCTGTTGATTCATAACCTCTGTTAGTTTTATTATTTCTTTGTTAATTTCTGTCTCAATGACATGGCCATTGGTAATAGTGTTGAAGTCTCCCACTATTAATATGTGGAGTTCTATTTATTATTTAAGCTTTAGTTATGTTTCTTTTATGAATGTGGGTACCCTTGCACTTGGGACATAGCTGTTTAGAATTGAGATGTCATCTTGGTGGATTTTTCCTTTGATGAGTATCAAGTGTCCTTCTCCATCTCTTTTGACTACTTCTTGGTTGAAAGTCTATTTTATTAGATATTAGAATGGCTACTCCAAGTTGTTTCTTGGACCTGTTTGCTTGTCCACTTCTTTACTCTGTGGTAGTGTCTATCTTCATTGCTGAGGTATGTTTCTTATATGCAGCAGAATGATGGATCCTGTTTAGGCATCTACTCTGTCAGTCTGTGCCTTTTTATTGGTGAATTGAGTTCATTGATGTTAAAAGACATTAATGCCAATGATTGTTAGTTCCTATTTATTCCTATGGTGATGGTGGTGGTGGTGGTGGTGGTGGTGGTGGTGTGTGTTTCTATTCTTTAGGTTTTGCTGTGAAATTACTAATTTCTTGTGTTTTCTTGGATATAGTTACCTTCCTTGTGTTGGAGTTTTCCTTCTAGTATCATCTGTAGGGTTGGATTAAGAAAGATATTGTTTAAAGTTGGTTTTGTCATGGAATATCTTGGTTTATCCATCTATAGTGATTTAAAGTTTTGCTGTAAATAGTAGTCTGCACTGACATCTGTGGTCTCTTAGGGTCTACAAGACATCTGTGCAGGCCCTTCTGGCTTTTAGAGTCTTGATAAGTTATGTATAATTCTGATAGGTCTGCCTTCATATGTTACTTGGCCTATTCCTCTTGAAGTTTTCAGTATTTTTTCTTAGTTCTGTACATTTAATGTTTTGATTACTATGTGCCAGGAGGATTTTCTTTATTGGTCAAATCTGTTTGGTGTTCTGTAAGCCCTTTGTACATTTATAGCCAGGTCTTTCTTTAGGTTAGGGAAATTTTCTTGTATGATTTTGTTGAAGATATTTTCTGGCCTTTAATCTGAGAATCTTCTTCCATTTCTATTATTCCTATTATTCATAACATAGTTTTCCAAATTTCCTGGATGTTTTGTGTTAGAAATTTTTTAGATTGGTATTTTCTTTGACTGATGTATCAATGTCTTCTATGCTTGAGATTTTCTCTTTCATCTCTTATATTCTGTTGGTGATTCTTGCATCTGTAGTTTCTGTTACCTTCCCTAGATTTCCATCTCCAAGGTTCTGTCCACTGTGGTTTCTTTATTGCTTCTATTCCATTTTCAGGCCTTGGGCAGTTTTCTTCATTTTCTTCATCAGTTTGATTGTATTTTCTGGTATTCGTTCATATCTACTCATTTTGCCTTTTAAATTCCTCTACCTGATTCATTGTATTTTCCTGTATTTCTTTAAGGGATTAATTCATTTCTTCTTTAAAGGACCCTATCATCTTCATAAGATGCAATTTAAGGTTATGATCTGCTCTTCAGATGTGTTAGGATATTCAGGGCTTACTGTAGTAGGAGAGCTAAATTGTGATGGTGTCATATTGCCCTGGCTTTTTTTTATTCTGTTGTTGCAGTGGCCTTTAGCTACCTGGTTGTTTCTTGTTTTGCTTGCCCTGGTAGTCTTTGGTGGTAGCAGCCCTCTGGGACTGAAGCTAGAGATGGTAGTCCCTACTGGTAGCAGGCCTCTGGTTGTCTTGGGTGGCAACAGGCCTCTAGGGAAGCAGGCAGAGCTGGTTGTCGTGGTTGTCCCATGTGGCAACAGGCCTCCAGGGAGGTAGGCTGACTGTGGTCCAGATATAGTGTAGTATAGATCTGGAATTGTAGATAGAGGTGTGGACCTGAAGATGGAGCGGGGACAGTGTGGACCTCAAGCTATTGAGCTTCCTGGGGTCTCACAAGGCCAGGGATTAGGGCATGGATATCTTACCTAGTTGTCCAGGATGGCAGCAGGCCTCCCAGGAGGCAGGCCAAGGTGTTGCATGAGATCTGGGATTGCACGTAGAGATCTGCCCACCTAACATTTTTTAAATGTATGTATCAGTGACATTAAGTACATCTGTGTTATTGGATGCCATCACCGCTGTCCATCTCTTGAACTCTTCTTCCAGGAACAACTCTGTGTCCATCAAACTATGACTTATTTCCTCCTCTCCCCCCTTGGTAACTGTTCCTTCTATGGCCCTGACTGTCCTGGGTATCCTATATAGGTAGTCATATATTTGACTTTTGGGGTCCCACTTACTACACTTAACGCTTCGGCTTCTTCTCTTTTACCTCCATCCCAACCCCCCAAAATTCTCTGCAGTGATGAGAATCAAACTCTGGGGGCTTACACCCACCAGGCAAGTGCTGAACCAGCCTTAGCAGAAGCATCCAAGTTGCAACACATACTAAAGTTTCACTTCTTTTAAAGGCTATGGACGTATAGACATGCTATCTTCAACTAATTTTAGATGATTTTTGTTCGACATTTTTAACCTTCTATTTGTTCTTTGTGAGTTTCACATTGTGTTCTTGAGTCCCCGTCATTTCCCATCCTCTCATGCATTGCCCTTGCTACCCTCCCCCAATCGAACCCAAAGCAAATAGAAAACAAAACAAAAAACAAGGCATAGCAAACTTCTCCTGTTGGAGACTGTAGTGTGTCTCCCTGTGTCCCACAGTGTATCCCTCTGTCCACACATCTTCACTTGCAAATGCGAATTGCAATAGTCATTGGCTTGTTTCAAGATCTCTGGATTCTATGACTACATCAATATTGGATCCTCATGGGGACTTCTCCCAGTTTTCCTGTTGTTGCCCTGCATCATGGAGACCCTGCAGCTTTGCAACAGCAGGACTGGCCCTTTCATATGTCCCAACCATTTGTGGATGAAACGGATTTTGGGGTGCGGGGGGGGCAACTCAGAGGCTTGGATCTGGTACTGGCTGGTACTTGAGCTGGTCTGCCTACTGGCTCTCCCTTATCTGTACCATCAGGATGAACTCTCCTGCACTGCTGAGACTAGGCCACTCAATAACACAATCTGTAGGAGGCAGAGTTCGCTCTCCGATTCTCATGCTCTTGGGGCCTGCTCACCTGAACCCAAGCCTCTAAAGTCAGCTTCATTGTGCTACCCAGTCTAGGTTCAGGGCCACTTTCAAAACCAAGCATTGAAGCCTATGAGGAGCTTGGCCAGCTTTTTCATTCTCGCACTCTGAATTGGCTCACCCATGTCTTTGCCATCAGGGCCAGCTCAACTGTATTGTCGAGGACGTGAGGTGCAGGGCCTGCTCTCCTGAAAGCTACATCTAGCAAGGGACAGGGCCCACTCTTCTGCTCTCATGAGCCCAGGGCCAGCTTCTCCAACTGCTAGAGGTGGTGAGGGGCAGGGAGCAACGTGAACTTCTAAGTGTTGAGTGTTTCAAAGAAAAGTGACATCGAAAGGCCAGATGCCGCTTAGACCAAATGGATTCTAGGAGAAGTTACTTCTGCTGATTCAGAAGAGATGATCTGGCCATGGTCTAGTGTCCTGTGTCTTTTTTTCCTACTGCCTTGTTTCTTAACCTCAAGAACTTCTTTTTTTGCATTGATGTGGACATTTTTTTTTTTTTCTCAGATGGCTACCAGTAAGTTTCCCTTGATGAATTTTGGGCTGTAGTTATATGCTTTGGTTCTTGGGTGAGAGAATTCTAGGCTTTCAGGCCAATATAGAGTCTTCGAAAGGAAAAACAGTAGAGTATAGAGCGGTAGAGTCCTTGATTCCATGGACCTGGTACCTTGGCAGTCATTCAAAGAGAGTTATGTCCATTATCTCAAAAATTCACACCTCAAAATTCAAGCTTTGTTTGACTGTAGCTAAGGCTAGTATTGATGTGGGTGAAATATAACCTGTGCTGTATTAGGCTCATCAACTGTGATTATTAAAAACTCAAGGTGTTGGGATCTCCCTACCCCAGGATTCTTGTCTAGGGAACATTGGCAGATGGGTTTTCACCCTACCATGTGAATTAAAATACCTTTAAAAACAGGTAATCTAAACCAAACCAGTTAGCTATCCTTTGAGTTTGTTAGTTCCAGTTTCCAGAGCTCATGCTATAACTTACGTGGTAAATTGTGGTCTTGAGATGGCCCTAGGATAATTTTTTCCATAAGGTCAAAGTTCTGTATCATAACCATCAAGACTTGCACATAGTGTTACTGTGGGACACCTGCCATCCAGTTTGGGAATACTGTGTACAGTGTGCACATAAGAATACTCTCCTGGAGGGGATGGACAAAAACAGATGCCTTTTGTGGAGGGAAAAACGTCTCTAAATTTTGATTAAAATGATTTTAAAATAAAGTCAATTCAAATTAAGTAGATTAAATGTTATTTTGGAAGTTAAACTTACTGACAAATAATTATTAAAGAATACAAGAAGTTTTTATGCACATAACAATGTTTGGAGCGTCATATTATGATTTTCTAGTAGTTTACATTTTTGGTTTTTTTGTTGTTGTTGTTTTTGTTTTTAAAGAACATGTCGTCTGAGTATAGACATATTACTGTAAAAGAGATTCAGTGGATCAAAGTAGGGATGGCATAGCAGTACTTACATTGTTCTCAAACTTAAAATTTAAAAAGAATGAATGGTCAGATTTAAAAATGACTTACACTAGTTACGAGAAAAAAATAATTATTCACTTTAATGTGTGTTCCTAAGTCCATAAAATTCTGTCCAGTAGCTAGCTATTACTAATTACACAGTATTCCAGTTATTCCCTAGAGTTTATATTAACCACAGTAGATTTCTAATTTATAGTGCAAAAATATTTTCTACAGCTGAAAAGCCTTCCTAAAGGTATAGAACTTCTGTTTTATAAAAGCTGCCAAACGGGGTTACTCAGAAATCAAGACAGCAAAGATTAAAAGTGCATCGGAACTGGAAGAGTTGATCTTCAGTTTCAGCTGATGTCCTGTTTGCTGATGTTTTCTTGGGATGATTGTTAATTGGCACTTTGGACTCTGCACTAATTAATGGAATAGCAAGGGCAGGTGGCACCATTCTGTTCTGATAATCCTCTTCAGCAAGACCTGTGTAACCTTCTTCTTTAATTATAATGAGATGTGCAGTTACTGTGCATGGACTGTCTTGAGCTCTTTCACTGGAAGGTCACTGGGCAGGGGCAGTTTTACAACTGTCAGACACTGTTACACATTTTTATTTTTTTAATTATTATTTTTTTGCCACCGTGGATACTGCCTCATAAATTGGCAAGTGACTAATGTGTGAAACTTGTGTGTGTTTAAAAAGAAATAGACAACAGCATCTCTACCCAGATAATTGAAACATACTCCCTACAGTTGTGCTCTTGGGGGAGGGGGAGAAATAAGAAATTTCATTTAAAGGGAGACATTAAACTTAAGAGTCTTTAATGGATGAAAATATTAAGAGTAATTTTTCTCTGGAAGGAAGCACCTAGGCAGGAAGTCAACATAAATGGAACTGTTTTGCTTAAGAATTGCAGGACTGAGCTGTGAATGAGTAGATAAACGGGTAGTTAAGGAGTAGTGGGGGGGGGGGGTACCTACCTGAAGGTGCATTTCCATTTTAAAGAAGTTATTATGTTTTCAAGTGTAGGTATAGAGTTAGGTGGCATAAATTCATGGTATTAATAGTTGTGAAATTTGGTAACTAGTCTTAAAATGGCCACCCAAACAATGCATAATTTATTTGTGGAGAATGAGAGAAAAGGAGGAGGAATTAAGAAGAACAACAAACCCTTCTTGGCTGTTAATGCCTTGAAGTTTAGTAGCAAGGAAATTACACTCAATTTATAAGAATCCCAATGTAAACAAACAGGAGCTGTGATAGGAAATAGCGCGAGGCTCCATTCATAAGACTTGGTCAATGCTCCCTTTTCAGATAAAACCCCCTGTGCATTTTCATTTTGAGCTATACTAAACCCAAAACAAATCTTTCACAAACAGGAAAGAGCAATCTTTTAATTGGATAATATTTCTGTTAATCAGAAATAGTTATATCTACTTGTGGTACTTGAATAATTTTTTTTTTTAAAAAGAAAAACATGTAAATTTAGATGCTGTGCACTTTGCAATTTATCACATGATAATGGAACATGATGTTGTGGGTAATTAAGCAAAGATTCTTGATAGGTATTGATTTACATCTATAATTAAAATGCAAATCCATTATCTTAAGTCTGTGGTTTCAAGTCCAGGAGCAGTTTGCCATCCAAGGGACGCTTGGCATTGTCTGAAGATATTCTTTCTTATCACTCTTGGGAGGCAGCTTCACTGGAATGTGCTGGAGAAAAGGTACTGCTAACATAGTCCACTTTCCACAAATTATCCACTGTTCCTGGGATGACAAGATCTCTTTAAGGGATGCTGCCTTCTGATAAAACACTGGATCACTGGGTTGTAAAAGGCTCCCTGAAGACATACTGTCCGCGAAAAGAATGTCATGTGTGAGCACATGTTGGACCCTGTGGAGTCATTCACAAGAGCACATTTCCAATCCTTTTTGTTTTTTCTTCTCATGAGTTGTAGAAGAAAAAGTGATTCAGGGAGAGGAGGATTCTCAGATATCATGGAAATAGCAGTTACAGATTCTTTGTAGGGATTTTTTCCCCCTCCCCTACATTCACACATACAATGGGAGGAAGCATCATGCTGGCTTGGCAGAGCGGAGCGAAGAAGCAGTCATCTAAATGCAGTGATGCATCCTCCTGCAGGCCCTTGTGTTCCATGGAAAAGTAGCTGAATGTTAGACGCTTTTAAGAGGAATTGAAACCTGGCAACTAATAAAATGGACAGAAATGCTATAAAAGTGGGAAAAAACAAGGTGCATAGTATTTTATGTGATATGTATGAATAAGACACTTTTAGAATGATCCTCATTCCTACTGTGAGTCTGGGCTGAAAAGTTGGAGATGTTTGCTCCTTTCCTGGGTCACTTCTTTGGTGCTTTTGACAAAGCATGCTATTTTTAAGGACTCGTATGAGTGATGGGAAGGGTTTCTCTCACATACATGCTTCTGAAAATAGCTTGTTAGGTAGTTAAGATTAACGTGTCAGAAAACAGCTTAGTGTGTTTTCATGTTTTATCCCTGGGAGAGAAGAAGTCAGACATGTGCCTGGCTAGGGGGGCGTTGCCCTGAGAACTGGGATGGCAAGAAGCTTTGTTCCCCTAAACACGGAGCCTCCTTCAGCTCTGTGGCTGTGGTGCATTTTATGAGGAAACCCATGTCTAAAAATAGATGCAGTTTGAAACTTCTTTAAGAGCATAGGGCTATATGATTTTTTAAAGGACCACTTTGTTTAGTGAGAAAAAAAAATATGAAACTCCCCTTTTGGATACAAGGCTTAGTTAGTATTACATTTTAGAAAATGTCTTTGGGGCACCATAACTAGGTGAATTTTCCAAATCAGGAGTTTTCTGAACACAGTAGATAAGTAACTACTTGAATCTATTAATAATTCTTATAATACTTTCAGAGTACACTTCTCGGAATGATTGTGGAGGGCGTTGGCAATCACTTGGCACAGAGGATTTTTTACTGTGGATTTTCAGTTTGGGACATAAGACATGAAATGGAAGCATATTGTAAAATTCTAAGTGACTTTGCTGTTTATATGTTAATTCTTCTTTGAAGATTTATTCTTAATTTTGCGTATGGCTATATGCCTGTGTGTCTTGTGTACATGTGTACTATGCTTGCAGAGGCCAGAGTTGGGGGTTGGATAGGCAGTTGTGCGCAGCCTAAAGTGGATGCTGAGATGCCAGCTTGGGTTCTCTGTAAGGGTAGTATCTGCTTAATGACTGAGGGTCTCTGTAGCCCTGTATGTTACCTCCATTAAAAGTTCACATAATATGGCTAATCTGTAATTTTAATGTTATGTTGCATGATGAGAAAACTGTTTATATTTCTATGACATTTAAAAACTCATGTACTGAGAGTTCATTCCATTAATAGGGTTTCTAAAATTTGAGTTTAGAAAAAGATTACTGTAATTAATTTTTAAATTAAAACTTCATTAAAGTGATATTAAAATAGTATATGTCTTGAAACATCTGTTAGTTTAAATGACTACGAAGGATATATTATAAAGCATCCTATGTTTTTGGTTGCAAGGAAGACTGTGTTATAGACCTAGGCTTTTAAAACTGGGTCTCGAACACATAAATGGTCATGTAACTGAATGTAGGGGTCATGAAACATTGGAAATGAAAATAGATTTCTCAGTGCCCCAAGGATCAAAATAAGTTAAATATCAAACATGTGATAAACTCAAGGTATTTCTTGCAGAGGCTACCCTTGTTGCTTTTTGTAACTTCATGGAAGCTGACGCAGAACACGCACACACTCCACTATGTGAGCTGTCATGACAGTGTAATGAGCACACCCTTCACCAGCATGACTCAGACTGAGGACCTCCATGTACTTTGAATGGTGGGGTTTTCAGATACATGCAAAGTTTTTTCTCCTGTAGAAATTAATTTTAATTAACAAATGTTTAGTATTTCCTGATGTCATTAAGAGTCAGATGAATTTAATTAATCCAACTAAGTTCAAAGCAACAATTTCCGAATCAACTCTAAGTGTACTTCTGCCACCCAGTGCTATATATTTCTGCAAAGTGACCTTCTCAGCATCAACAATTATATAATTAAAATATTGACCAAGTCTGAAAAACATTGAAAGTGCTCCTTCTTTTCCCTGCAGTATCAACTATTCAACCAATTTTAATTCATTATGCAAATATATTCAAGCAAATTTATCTCATTAGTGTTCAGATTTTCTTTAATCTTTAACAGATTGTAAATTTATATATACTAAAGAATTGTTTCAAAATAAAATTCTTTATGATTTGTCATCAGTAAATATTTGTTTTGTGTACCTGCTTTATATTTCTCTCTATATACATGGGTCATGTAAAACTTTCTCCAGCATATAGGAACTGCAAATGGGACACGTTTGGAAAACTTTGTTATATATTACCAACCATTTGTGAAAATTCATGTTGGATGTAAGAGATGAAAACTTCCCTGTCATCAGGGCTACGTGCTAAAATTACAAATGCTTGCTTTATTTTTTTTTTAAAATTCAGAGCAGGTTGACTGTTTCTTGTCCAAATGCTCACAACCGGGTTGTGTTTCAGATTTCCTTGGGATTTTGGAATATCTTGAGTGTGAGAATCACGTCCCAACATGAAATTTTTATTATGTTCATGTACTCCTCATACACGTAGCCTGAAGGGAATTTTGTACTGCATTTCTTGCACACCTGCATTTTGACTGGCGCTGATCATGAGAGTTCATGTGTGGAATTTTCCACTTGTATTGTCATGTCAGAGCTCCAAAAAAATGTTCAATGATGTAACATTTTGGGTTTGGGATTTTCATCTGACAACCTTAAAGTGCAGCCTGTAAGTTTCATGATTACATATATGGTTAATGATAAAAATTTCCACAATTTAATTCTTCTTAACAAGAGAGTATTTCCCACTGGTAACATGAACCTCATAGGACTCAAAAATAAACATAACTAAGCAGCTTTCCAGTTTCAACATGCATCCAGTCCAAAGACTTTTCTGCATAATTTTCTTCCCTTTCCTCAGAGATTTCAGCCTTCTGAAAGCACATGCCTGCCAAAAAACCTTCTAGTATGGTGAAATGTTTTATATATGTCTGCTCTTTCCAACTCTTATGTCAGAGATGCTTGGACTAAACTCAGATCTAGAAGCAACAATGGCGAAGCTTCAGGACTCACTTCATTTTTAATGTGTTTATATGCATTGTGTAATATATTTTTAGAACGTCGCTTTGAAGCATATACTCACAAATGATACGTCCCACACCAACTGTGTTTTAGTATGTTCAGATTTATACACATCTGTGAGTAAGTGTGTAAGTTTAACATGTGGACTTTGATTTTATGCAACATCTAACAAATTACAGGCTCTGACAACTAAGTTGTCCAGTGTGGCAGCATAGTGAAGCATGTTTGGTTTTATGGCAAGAATTGATATTAGGGGGGATTAAATGATTAAATGGCCCACTCATAATTTCAGTGGAATTTGGGTTTATGACATAAATCAAGCGCATTTTATATTAGACACTATCAGATATATATTAAAGCTCAGTAGGATAACACTCCCTAATAATAGTTTCGTTGAATTTAGAAATGTTGATTCTATAACTTTATCTCCAAGGGCCAAACACTTAACTACTTCTATAGAAATAATTTTAGTAGCTAACATATTAGCTCTATATTTGCATACTGCATATTCTGCGTATTAAAGGTTCAAGCAACTTTTTCTCTTCTGCTTTGAGAAAGCACATTGTACCTAATGATGACATTGATTAAGTACAGAATTCATTCTGGATATAGTGCTAGTAGATCTTGATACCTTAGCTTGGTTATGAGACCAGAGAAAAATAAGAGTAGTCAAGAAGCCCTAATAGACTCATGAGAGGAAATCCCTCATTTGTGATATTTGTTGAGTTCTGAGCAATTACTCTATTGCTATGTTTCAGTCCCAGTCAGGAGGATGAGACAAAGAATATTTAGCGTTAACATTTATATTTTACACTGATTCTTAAACATATTACTGTCTTCATTGGGTACAGGTGTCCCTTCTTAAAAAGTGTGATAGAGCTTTGCTCAATCTCAGTTCATGGTGTTGTGTTTTTAACTGTCCATATATATCATAAAATACTTTATCAAGATAAAGAGTATGACTTATCATTTGGCTCTGATTTTCAAAGATTTGATATAGTTTTAGTAATGATAAGATGTAAAATATCTAATTTATTTCAAATTTGCTTACTTATCCTTTTAGTTAGCCTAGGTTTGTAGTACATTTATGTGATTCAAGTAAAATTGTCATCCTGCCTGGATGCTTCTGTAATCCATGTGCACAACATGTCTTTGTTCATTTTATAGAACTTGGAACACAGCTTTAGTGTTTTGTGTAGAAGGTTATAATATCTTAATATCTTAATTTATGATATTAAGTCATATGTATGATTCATATGATTCAATCGTAAATTACAGCATTTATATTAATCCTCCAATTATAGAAAGCTGAAGCATCAGAATATATTTGTAAATCTCTTCCTCTTTCAAAACACCTTTGTGTCCTTACAGATTGTTCCATTAAATATGAGTCTCACTGTTTCCTACTGTTTGGTGTCCTATATTCTCAATATTATTACTAGAATGTTTTATTTTCCTGAGGAAACCTTTTCTTTAATATTAATAAATTTTAAGACCACCATTTTTTCCACCAAATTTACATTGTTTTGGATCAAAATTTCAAAGTTGGTAATTATGAAAATTACCTGTAATCAAAAAAGTTTCTTAAATATTGTCAAATGTGCTATAGTTATTTTTAAATTTATATAAAACGAATGGTAGGGTTTTCCAAACTATGTTAATTATTTCTGTTTACCCGACAGAAACAATTTAGTGGGAGAAATTGTGTATTTGTTTCATGGCTTCAAAGGTATCAGTCTATCATGATGGAGAAATTATACAGCAGAACACTTCACATTTGCAACAGGGAGACAGAAAGGAAGGCACAGGGGACAAGGTACTTTCAAGGACCTATTCCTAGTGAGCTTCCTCCTTTGTGTACGTCTCAACTCTAAGGTATCTTCAGATCTATAATGCCAGCTGAGAACAAAACCAGCAAGCCATATTCATAGGTCTATTTCATTTATAAAGTTAATAAGTTTTGAGACCACTAGCATTTAAACTATAACATTAAGATTCGGAGTTACCTTTATTCCAATTTAGGTTTTTTTCCCTGCCTTCCCTTTAAGAAATTTTAATCCTTCCAGATCAGAAAGTAAAGTAACTTTATGTATAGAACATGATGCAAAGAATTATTTACAAACCTAGGATAATCTGTTTCCCAATCTGCTTTAGGGTTTCGGTTATTAAAATCAAAAGAAGAGGGGATATTATAACCTTGATGCTATGAAAGGGAAAGTGATCAGAGGCTTTAGCTGGGGAAAATGAAGGTGGGCAGGGGGGCTTTAACTGGGGAAAGGGGTCGAAGGGATAAATAACACTAAGAATGTTTGAAAAAAATCTATGTATAAACATAATTTTATAAACCTAAAATGTATGTATATATATTCAATGATCTTATATCACATGGGAGTCTAATGCTGCCCCATGAGAGCCATGGATTAAAAAACACAAAAAAAGTCCCCCAAACATTTCAAGTCAGTGGTTAGTCAAGACCTTATTGCTGAAGAAATCACCTACTTCAGACATGGGATTATTGGAGGAATAGACCTAAAACTGACCTGGATGGATTTTCCTTTGATTAGCTCTCATGGTGTCAGAAGGTGCTATTCATGCTGCCAAGAGGCATCAGACATCAGTAGAACTATCCAGATGTAAAGCCTATAAGCCAAACCAGTGATTGGCCTAGCAAGATATACTTAGCATTGCATTAGTGGCTCCTTTATCTTGGGGTAACCAACACCTGTCTAATTGGACCTAAGACCCAATAAATAGAAGGGAATTCATGCCTGACACTATAACTATAGCCAACTACCGTTGGTTGGAGAGGTCATAAGATCTCAGAGGAGAACCATTACTGCCAATTCAATTCCTGGTTTGTTTGTTTTTTTTTTTTCCCTGACAATTTTGAAATTCTTGTTCTTGTTCCCACAGTTAGTGTAGCTTTCATTCCTCATCAAAGAAACTTCTTTTTACAGTAAATGGAGACTCTAAGAAAAGACCCAAAACTTGTCAAAATATAGAGACTAAGTGATCATAGTGTTCCCAACCCCAACTGACACATCTATAATGTAACCCCTACAATAATCCCCCAGGACAGTTACAGCAAAGGGAATGGGATGATTGTGAAAGCCAGAGGACCAGGATGCCTGCAAGTAGATAGTGTCTTCTAGTCATGACAAGGTAACAGCACCCATGAAATCTCAACAATATGGCTGCCCAGAAAACTAAACTAAGCTAAGCTAAACTAAACTAAACTAAACTATATAATTGTGACATCAGTTGACATGTCTACATGGCCGGGGAAATTTCCCATGGTCTCATCCTGAAATGAAGAACTACAGTTAATTAATGGCTGCTAAGACAAAGAATCAATTTTCTCCAAGGATAAGCTTCCTGATAGGTTATCTGATATCATGTGGTCAACCCTAAACATATGTACATGTGAACAATACTCAATGGACCCAGTAGGTTGTATGTTGCATGTATATATGTTTATTTGTATATGTATCAATAATAAAAGGTTATGAATATGAGATAGAGGAACATATGAGGTCTTGCAGGGAGAAAAGGAAGGTCTGAAAATGATGCCAACACAATGTTCTAATGTATGAAATTATCAAAAATATTTTTAGATTTAAAAATATTCAGGTAAATACCATTCTAAAGATATCAAAATTTGGTGAGAAGTAGAACTATGAATAATTTTTTGAGTTAGTTTCTTAGAGTTTGGAATGTTAAACTCACTACCAGATTAAGATGTGGTGGAGAAAATGAAAGTTTCCTTTTTTCTTATCACTGCATGCTGAATGCTTTTCTCTAGGAGGTGATATTGATGGGAGAACTCTGCTTTAATATTCATTTTTCTTTCTGAAATGGATGACAAACATTGAACCATCCTGGGGAACCTATTCTAAGAATGCCCATAGTACAATAAATTCTTTGTGATAAAAATAATACAGATTGACTATTTATAATGGAATAACCCTGAGATCAGTTGTTACACATACCCAGTGTCCTTGGCACGTGAGTTGTCATTAACTTATAGACTAGAAAAAATGAGACAAAATTAATATCTTATTTATTATATAGTTCTTTTCACTGTCTGTTGTGTGCTTTAATGCTCAGACCCACAGACAATTAAGTTGGTGAGGTGAATGTCTTTGTTTATGGAATCACACATGCAGTGTCTTTTGTAATCTATACTTGTTCTTGGTGTTAGTGTTTATGATCTTTAATAGGCCCATTACTATTTATTTGATAACTTCAATGCCATAGAGTGCAATAAAGATAACTCGGTCCCAGCATTAAAAAAGCATGCTATTATTACAATGATTTTTCTTAATGAAGATCTTTTTAGTGAAGAGGCAACAGAAGGTCCAGGACATTTCCCTGGGAGGCCAAACAGGATAGTGAGAAACATTCCTAAAGACAATGCAGAGGTGACATTCTCCTAAGAGGGAGGCCCTTCCCCTCTGAGAGCACATGCTGGAATTAACTGGTGTCATTTTGAAGGAGTGGTCTGCTAATTGGCATCTCCCAGTTGTATATAATGTCAACACCTTTCTCTATTCTTTCCCATGTGCATTGCTGCTCAAGGGGAAACTGCCTGAAAACATATACATGTCTCAGAGGAACAGTTGCAATTTCATTAACTTCCAAAAGCTCTCTGTGAAGTTTAACAGTTGGTTGGTGTTATTTGTAGAATTTTTCTGAGGTTGGAAGCATTCTGTTCATGTATTGTGGCAATGGCCTGCTGAGTAATTGCAAGGTTCATTATACCACCAAGACTGTCAAGAGGTATTTATGGATATTCATGTGCAGTGAACCATTGAACTTGAACTGGTCATTTGTGTCTCCTGTGGTTGGAATTGTGTTTATGCTAAATAGTGGGAGAAACCTTAATTATGAATAGCAAAGAAGCAATGTTATTGAAGTTTAAAGTGGTAGATGGACTAAAGACAGGAGCTTCTACAGTTTTACCCTGTAATATCAAATTATCATTAATCTTCATTATAAAAAATTGGCTGTAATTCTTTTGCCTTTTAAAATGTTTTCTGAGTATTTTTTTTAAAAGTTTCAGTTGAAAGTGACAGAAACCAACGACTGTAGTTTTGTGTAGAAAATAAATTTATTCAAAGAATATTTGCTAAGTCATAGAATATTCAGAAAATAAGATAAAAGGTAAAAGAACCAAACTTAGGAGAGACAAAGTCAAGAAGAATAATGAAAGTTTCTTTGCATAAGTCTTCCAGAGTTTCTAGACCTTTTCCTAGGCATTCTAGTTGACATTGCTTATGTCAAGCTTATGTCACTACATGCTTATGTCATGTTCAGAACTAGTGTTTGTGTTCTCTCTAGACAATGAGTGTGGCCACTTCCACACTCATTCAATGAACACATTTGGCATCCTTGTTAGTGTGTTCCAAAGCCTGGGACAGACACACATCACTCAGAGATTTTCAGTCCTATTTCCAGGTCCTAGATACAGAAGTGAGGACAATGAGTACCTGGCATTTTTAGCCTTTCCATATTAAGTTGTGCCTTAACTGAATAAAACGTATCTAGCATTCAGAAAGATGCTGTAAAGGATGACAAAAACTACTTCCTTGCAGAGTTTTGAGTTGGACTGCTGTAGGAAAAATAGAGATATTTAAAAGTAGGGATATTTAGACCCAGAACTGTAGTTAGAAATAGGAAGCATCCTTTTAGGAAAAGATTTAGTTCAATGGTCAACATTATGTAAGCTTAGAGCTAAATAGTATAAAGGAATAGCTTTAAGCAGAGAGATTTTTGGAGAAAGTAACACAATCCCTTGTGTTGTGACAAATGGATGAAGAAACTTAGATAGGTCTTCACCATGATAATCCCAGGGAGAGGTTTCTGGGAGATGTCTAGCTCACGGAAGTTGTTCAGTTTACATTCAAATGATTGAGGATCCTAAAGAGGGAATTAGGCACCATGCCCAGCATTAACTGGTCTGAAAAGGATGGACATTAGGAAAATGTGACTTCTTGATCTTATTAAAAAGGAGTTTAGTAGATGAGTAAGTGAAGAAACTAAAGGATAAGTAGGAACTGGCAAGGAAAAGTCACTGAGATATGATTAACCACAGGCAGAAAGACATGGGCTTTGATAACACTCTCTCTGTTACTGTGTCTGGTGCCTATATAACAGCTGTTAGCATACTGGACAGTGATGAATGCTATTGGCATCCTTACCTTCCTCCAAGGCTGGGAGGAGAGGTATTGCAAACAATAAAAAATATCATAATAAATAATTATGTAATAGTTAGAAGATGCTTTGTGCTATGGAAAACAACAGCAGAGCAGGATTAACATTTGGTTAGAGTATGTCTGTAGTGATCCATGGTAGTAGAAAGGTAGGCATTATTGAGAAGGCCTTATTGAAGCCAAGACTTGTCTGAGATGAGAAGAAAGCTAGAGGATCTGGAAGCAGAGTTTTCATCTGAAGACTGAGATATCACAGAGCTGTGAGCTGGCATGTGAGGGGTGCAAGAATGAAGTGAGGCTTTCCTGGAGAGCAGCTCTAACAAGAATGTGGCAGCATCCAGAGGACTCTACAGAGTATCAGAGTAAGTACATCAGGATTGTAGCACTCTGATATTTTCTGTAGCTCCACATGAAGATAATGTAAACACACAATTCAGAAAGACTTCAAGCTTCATTTCCTTTTGCTGTTCCTACAATGTGATAGGATGGAGATCAACACAGAGATGGGGGTATAAGACCAGTAGAAAGCATGGCCAGGGCCTGGGGCCTATGTCCATGGAGCAAAGTAGACAGTTGTGTCCTGCTGTTGGTTTCTGCTCCCTTGTACTTCACTCCAATGAAAAGGAACTACTTCTTAAGTAATTGATTGGAAAGGAGCTAGCCTTGTGCAACTTCTTCCCTGTTCTTAATTCTTTACACATCCTGGTGGCAATGCTAATGAGACTTGCTGTGCACTTTGAGGAGTTTCCACCACAAACGTCTGAGAGACCTTTGAGTGGGAGTGATGGTGATGGGTTAGATTACATGGCTAGCTTAATAGGCCTGAAATCATCAGGATAAATACAAGCTTTACTCATTTTGGTTAAGATTGAGTTGAATGTTTTGTTTCGCATATTCCTTAAGCTAACTCACTGCTTGTCTACACTTTCACTCTCTGGTTGGGCATTTGGCCTTTGCAGGCTTAACCACATGAAGTACTGCTGCAATGAAAGATGGAGCAAGCTGATCTGATAAAGAAATGGCCGTGAAGAGTAGGATGCTTATGAGACAGGAATGGGGGATCAGTTTCTTGTCTTCCCCTGGGACTACTAGAGATTGGATTTTGCATCAATATATCCCCAGTTGCATCTGATGTCATTATGACTAGAATTCCTTTCTCTTAGTTCTATAATAGAAATATTTTGCTTCTACCATTTTGTGTATGTTAGGTATCTTCTGATGTTACTGTGATGCCACTGACAGAATGAATTTCTTTATCTTAGGTCAATGCTTAGTTCTCTGAAGGTCAAAATCTAGTGTTTCCCTCTATGGTAATATTCTGTGGTGGAATAAAATGTATCCAACAAAACAAAACAAAGACAAAACACAACCTTGCTTGGTAAATACCATGCCAAACCCCAGTCTTCTAAAACTTCTAAACTCTTGTGTGGAATCTAGTAGAAAGGTATTAATGAGGTTATCAAGAGCAGTTACTTTTTATACAGACAGCAGTTCAAAGTTGTATAAAGCTATGCTTTGAATCTGGAGACAGGTGAAGGGGAGCTAAGGGAGAGGGGGTGTCAGCACAGCACGCACATACACACCTGCTAAAGAGATAGACACCATATGTTTTCAGGCATCATTTAGCTGTCAGCCATCTGCCATGAGGAAAATAGTTTAATATAGACAATTGGCTGTGGGAATATTAAGAAATTTAGCAAGTTATAAATCTAAACCAAAGTTATGACATCGTTGCTGCCTCTACATGAGAATATTTTTATATGTACTGAGTTTCAACATAATTTTCAATAAAAATTGGCTTTCTTAAACCCTTGTATTTTTCTTAGCATTAATTTTTGAAGACTATTTTGAGCCAAGTCTACTAATAAATGTATAACTCGTGTATTTTATTATTTAATAATACAGAGTCAAGGTAATCTATAGGAGGCTAGTATATGCTAAACAAGAACAAAATTTCATCATTAATAATGTCTTCAATTCTATCTTACAAACTTCTTATGTTTAGATACATTTCAAATTGTGGTAACCAGGTTTTCTAGGTGGTGTCTTCCTATGGTGTATGTATAGACAACCTGAGCACCTTTCTTGAGATGTTTAGTCAAGAGCTGTATTGTACTGGTGTGCTGGATGTCCCTTCCCAAAGCCCACACAAAGGCAATTGTGGGGAATGAAGAAGATAAAATAGAATTCTTTTAATAATGTCATCCCCATTTAAATTTTATTTTAGCTTTCCTCCTTGTGGCACATTGGATTTCCATGAATTTCATGCATATCTGACTTTAGGTTGAGGGAGAGATGGTGAGTCTAAGAGACCGGATGGGACTTTGCTCATCTTCTTTGCCAGTGACTAGCATGGTAAACAGACAGGTCCTATAAGTTTGTCTTGTAGAGATTGTGAATTTCTGTCCAAGGATGCTGTGGCACAAATTTTGTAAGGAAGATAGGGGCCTTGGAAACCCTTTAAAACTCCTAAAAAGGCAATTTGACACAGGGACTTGGAGTTCTCATAGTAAGCCTGTTCCAGAGTTCAGGTTCCAAGGTACTGAAGGCTACAGTGCATCTTATGCTTTTTAAACAGACAGACATACAGACAACAGCAAACTCATTTACAAGTTTTCTATAATGAAGCAAAGTACATCTTCAGAAAGCTGTTCCCTAAACAGGAGAAAGCACCGCTTCCCTATTTCTGGAGACTTCATCTTGTTTCTTCCCCCAAGCCTGCATTGCTGACTTACTGCCTCTCATCACACAGATGTACTCAAGGGGATAAAAAAAGCAAGTCTTCTCAATCACAAGGCACCTCACTCTCCTTTGACAGCTGTGGTTGATTGGACAGTTGCAGAGAAAGTGGTCAACAGTGTTTACAGACCACATCATCTAGTTAAGATAATGTTAGTACTTGTTTACAATTACTCTTATAAATGATTCACATGCTGTCGAGAAGAGTTCCAGCTCTGAGTGGGTCTGACCCACCTGACCTGTTGTTTCACCACCATGGATTCCAGGGACGTGGGTGTCACCCTTCTGTCCATTCATCTAACCCTCCTCTTCTCCAGCTCCACCTCTTATGCTTCATTCTGGGATTTCACCAACCTCGAAGAGGATCTGAGGCCTCCAGCTACCAATGGGACTCCATCTGCCTCAAATATTTTTACAGAATGAAAGCATAGTGGCCCTCACCTATGAAGCATCGGTATCTGAATCTATTACCTATACCTCGTTTACAGACAGTATTTGTTTGCTCACAGTGGTCTCATCTGCATACAGAAGTGTGGTTGCCCACCACACAGGGGGAGGACCAGACGTGGAAGTATATTAGAAATATAATACGAGGCCTACAAGGGCTCCCCCTAAAGCACACGCCATAGCATCACACCAATGTTTTCCATGTATTACATTCATTGGGAAATTGTAAACGTGTCTTCCCTGAATTCTTTGCCTCCAAGCTCCTATCAAGATTCCTTCCTCCCCCCATTCAATTTCCCTTTCATATTTGGTAGATGATTGTTTTACCCTAGGTGATTAATGTCAGAATAATCTCAGCTATTATCTCTCACTTGATTGTACATGATTAGGGTGCAGATTTGCCATTATACTGTGTTCAGAGAGTAACACTGGAGAGAAAGGGTAGATTAAATACCCACACATGGATTTGTGCATAGTGGAAACATTCTGAAGCCTGACTCTTTCTTCTTAAGAATTAGTTCAGTTAATGTATTTGGTGGTTTAATCATCTCAGCTGCTTTTAATTTTCTTCCCGTTTTTCAAATGCATATTGCTTTGTTTACTCACACGTGGCTGTTTAAACCCATGCACATTTGTGTGTGTGTGTGTGTGTGTGTGTGTGTGAGAGAGAGAGAGAGAGAGAGAGAGAGAGAGAGAGAGAGAGAGAGAGAAAGAGAAGAGAGAGAGAGAGGAAGAAAGAGATGCATAGGCTATGCATATTCATAGCATGGTTCTCAAGAAGTAGTCTACGTTTTCTAGGTAAATGACCATTGATTTGAGATAGTATTATATCCATGACTTATTTGAAGCACCTTGCTTTGATATGTTTGCTTGTGCTGCTGCTGCTGGAATTATTCACTCCCAGTTTCTATACATTATGCCAATATATCACACAGTCTGGGGCTCATCTATTCTTTTCAAAATTTACCTTAAATTATGTTTATTGTGTTTGTGTTCTCTCTCTCTCTCTCTCTCTCACTCTCTCTCTCTCTCTGTAAAATACAATGGTAGAAGAACAATTTTGCAGCCTGTGTCAGAAGTTATGATATCTACTTCACACCACTAGCATTCTTGTATATTAAAAACAATATATGTGTAAATGGAAAACAATTCAGACCATGGACTGCTGGTCCAGATTATATTAAGATGTTCAAAGTGTTTCCAATAAGCGTGGGTTTCTCTGTTACCTATGTGAATGACCCAGATAAGTTTTACTTACAGTTTTTTTTTTTTAAATGAAAATTTACCTATTTCGTTTTGGAAATACATCCTTAGTAAATGTCTTCTGGGGTGGGGGAAAGCCATCTGCTAAGACTGAAGACTTAGTTAACAGTAAAAGGTTTGAGATTTTTAAAGAAGGGACAAAGTGTGGTTGTTTATATTTGTGTGAGGAGGTTTTGTGTTGCTAGTGGTGACTACAGAGAATTATTGTAAACAGTACCCTTTGAAGAACAATGGTCTTCCCAAATGTAGTGTGGCATAGCTTTAAACTTTATTAAGTCTGCCTTGTCCCCCTTCCTCTCCCTGAGTAAATGGAAGAAAAGTTTCCAGGCTCCATGCTGTGAGTTTGATTGATGTCCAGAACATCTGAAGGACTTTTGTGTCCTGCCTGCTCTCCATGAGTTCATAATGTGTGAATACGTAAAGAAGGTCAGCCCTTATCACATGTAATCGAGGCCTGAAAGCAGATCAGCACTGACAGTCAGATCCTGTAAATAAGGGCACAAATCACTGCCTGCACGGCCTAGACAAGTTGTGGGATCTTTGCTTTCTCTTTTTTACCCCTTCCCACTCAGGGGGACCTTGGCAGAGCAATGAAAGCCCAGCGAAGACGTGCTCAGAATAATGTGTCACTCTTGTGAGGGAGGAAGGGATTGTGTATTTGTCATGATGTGATGGTCTTTCATTGAACAGCTGAAGGCAGCTCTGGGTTGTTAGTGTCTAGTGGTGTGGAATGCTGTAAATTAGGACAGGGCAGAGAGGCGGGAGGCCTGAGAAACAGCCGAAGATGTGGTCTTTCCTGACTCCAAAGTCGAGGAAAATGTTTTTGTACCCTCAGTTGCTTTCCACTTTCCCCTCAGGATAGAATATTAATAGTTCCTTTTAAAAATGTGAATTAAGTGTCTATTTAAAAATCATTATAACATCATGGGTTATCAGCTCTGTCCTGCAGGCAACACATGTGCGAGCTTAAAAAATATTGTAGTCCAAAACTCCATAGAATAGAAGAGATCAAAAATGCTCCAACTTCTAAGAGGAAGATGGAAGTTTATATTATCCTAATGACCCTGTGCGCTGGAGCTGATAATTAAGTAAATCATTTTGCAAGCATCATGAGTAGAAATGTTCAGATAATATTTACAGTAGCACAAACCTTATAGTTCTTTCTAAAAATAATGAAAGACTTTGTTGCATTCTTATAGGTACAGAAGACAATATTATTCACGTTATTTCCAAATTCTTTAGTGGTTTGCTTCAAACGATAAGCTAAAAGATGTAATACTTGCTTTCTGTTTGTGCAATAGGAAGATGGAGAGTAAGCCACTCAGATGCCTGTGGGTACAGAAGCATTCCTTTCCAAACATGTAGGATGAAATCAAATATTTATAATAAAAGACCCTTCCTGGCTTCTAATTTTGTCCCCAGCCTCCTAATTGCTGCTCCCCACCCCAAATCTCTGGATCTTTGGGCACACTCGATTTCTCACATCTCTTTCAAACATGCCTCCTAATATTTATTCATAAATGTATATCTGAATATATACATATACACACACATGTATGAATGTATATATACATCCATAAATGTATTCACATAAATGTATGTGATGTCTTGTTTTCTCTGTTCAAGGATTCTTTATACTGGAAATTTCTTTAGAGTTATAGGTCTTTTTTATTTTTTAATTTTGCCTTATTTGTGAGTGCACGTGTGTGTGTGTGGGGGGTGGGGGGGTGTTCATGCATGTGTGTCCCTGCATGTAGAGACCAACGTCAGATGTCTCCCTCTATTCCTGCCTGTCTTGAAGTTTAGATTTCAGCTGTCTCTGTCTTCCCCTTCGCCAGCTTGGAGTTCCTGATGCGTGCTAGTGTGTCAGGTTGGGCATCAGAACTCAGGTACTCATGCTTAGTTGTTACAAAGCCTCTCTCATGTGGTTACACATATTCTCAGGCCCCATGAATCTCTACTGGGTACAAATTGTCTGTGTCTTCTCCTCCCACTATAGGATAAGACAAGTTCTTTCCTGATGGGAGAAATTACCTATTTTTAATTCTCATAGAAGAGTCACTAACACAGACTTCAAACTTCCCCAACACACACAAAAATATAAGTCCCTAGTAAAATCTTAGATATTTCTTTATATCATGAATATAAAAAAATTCAGATGAAAATGAATCACAAATTGAAATTTGGAACAATGTAATCTCAGTTTATAAATACTCCTCTGCTTCAAATATATGAATATGTGATGTATTCAGCCAAAATAGATGTATTCAAAGAGATCCCTGTCCAGGTATAACTGGAATTATTTTAAAACCTGTTGCTTAAATGGTAGCATTGCTTGTCATAGGAATAGTGTGTCCAGTGCAACTCTGTGTCCTGTCCTATTAAAGGAGGGGAGTGAAGGTTCTCATGTCAGCAGGCAGGAGAATGATTATCAAGAGCTGTCAGCTCTTCTCTGATGCCTGCCTGCACTCACAATGGACCCCAGAATGCACTAATTCACTTGCTCACTGCGCGTCACAGTCATCACAGCTGAGCTGCCAATTTACCATGGCTGAGTGTTTAAGCAGTTTCTTTGTGCTGTACAGGTAAGACAGCCGTACTTAATGATTCTGCAAGGATGCAGGATGTTTACCGCTTGTCACTCTGCACCAGAATCCTGCAGAGGTGTAGCATGGCATACCTTCATGTTGGCAGTGCTGTTTACTTGCTTCTCCTTGACCTTCTCTGAGGTGCCCAGTGGCAAAATGATCTTTCCCTCTGTAGCATCAATCAAAACATCAGTGTGTAATTTGACTGCAGAGTAAAGTCATTTATGCTTAGTAGAAGCTGGAGAACACTTAAGCCATAAACTATGGATGTTCTCTTTTCTGCTATTTCTTATAGATAAGGACCTTTTAAAAATTTAGCCTTTGTAAAACTAAAGTAAAAGCTGAGAAAAAAGAGCAGTTAGCTCTGACAGCTTCATAAGAATGTATGTAAAGAAGTCATCAACGGAATGTTACCCAGTGGCTGTCAGCACCACCATTAGGAAAGAAAGTTCAGCCATGAAGAGACTGGTGTAGAAAAGGTTCAATTAGATTGGAAACTAAAATGTGAACTCTGGGGAAATACATTAGGGAGAATGGGTTAAATTATATAAAAAAAATCTGCGAGTTTTGCTGAGCCTGATTTCTTAGGAAGCATGGGTATTTCATTAGATTTCTCTTTGAGTTCAGTCATCTAGAACCTGATTGTGTATTTTAAAGAACATCCTTGTTGTTGGCACACAACACATGTAACAATGTAGAAGTCAATGGGCCGATGCAGTATGAGGGTTTTGTTTATTTATATATATATATATATATAGATATATATATATCTCTATATATATATAGATATATATATATATTTTAAAAGTGAAATCCATATTAGGAAGATCTTGATTAAATAGAAACTTCACATTTTAAATCTAGTAATTTCTCCCCACATAGTTAGTAATTGAGAGCATTTGGCATCCAGAATTTTAACATTGATACTCTATTCATCAATCCAGTCAATTGCTCAAAAACCCTTAATATATAGACTCAACTTTGTAACCTGTATTCAGAGTCCTGCACACTCTGGTTCCACTCAGTCTGGCTTTTTCTCCAACTACTTTGAATAGGAGCTGCCTGTTCCCGGAAGGCTTGTCCCCTTGCTGCTGCACAAATGAAACATTATTAACTCGAGCCCCACTCATTTGATTTCTCCCTCTCCTGCTCCTATACTGCTATACCCAATCTGTTCCCCCATCAGAATCTAGCTCACTGATCTTCAGCCCACCCTAATCCGTGATCTACTCTGAATTGTCTATGAATGTCATTTGGGGGAAGTGTCTTAAAATGCTTCCCTTTCACCCTTAGTTTCCTACCATAGATCTTGTTTTCCTGTGGTGTTGAGTACTTTGTTTAGCATACCTACTTCGGCTAGCATTTGGTTAAAAAAATAAAAAATCAGAACTATCTGTTTGTGTAAGTAGGTTTTAACTCAAAAGTGGGATTCTGGGGAAGTGAGAGAGAACTGTTTATGCTCCGAAGAAGTCCTCTTTGCCCTTTTGGGGGCATGTGACAGTGGAGCTGTCCCACATTTCAGCCATTCAGTCATTGCCCAAAGCTTAGGCTAAACTCCAAACTGGCAGTAGACCCACAGGGCAGTGTGGCTCTGAGCCCAGCAGAGTAGGTTTGAACACATTCCATGCTTGATTTTGTTTTTGTCTGCTTTCTCCCTGTTTCCTGATTGCCTCCATTAATTTGCATGTGTATTTTTCATACATGTGCTATATTGTGACTATTTTCGTCCCCTATTGCCCTCTGGCCTCCCTTGCTTTCCCCTCAAACCCCTCGTCCCACCTAGCCCTCCAGTAACCACATAGAGAAATGACACCCCTCTTCCAGCGAGTTGTTAGTTCTCAAGAAGGGGTGGGGAAGATGGCAGGGTTTTTGTTCTAAAACTTTTTTTCATTAAATATCAAATAAATGTATTTTGGTGATATATATATATATATAAAATCAACTGGATGAAATGCCTCCACTCCCATAGATCTTTGGTGTGTACGGAGGCAGGAGGATGATGTCGGCTGCCTTCATCACTCCTTACCTTTGTACTTTAGTAGGGATTCATTCTCACTGAACTGGAAGTCTGCCAGCTTGCTTGGCCAGAGAACACCAGGGATCTGCTCCCTTCGTCCTGTCTCTGCCTACAATGCTGGACTACAGGTACCTGTGACCACACCTGGCTTTTCCTTGAGTTGGGGAGATTTGAACTCAGGTCTTCTTAGCTTACACAGCAGTCACCCTTATCCACTGAGCCATCCCCCAGCTCTTCTCAAATATCTTGATCAGGTGAAGTGATAAAGTTTAGTTAAGTACTCTGCTATACCAACCTAAAGTAACACTTTGGTTACTGTCAGTGCCAGTCCCCCTTGGCACTGACAATTCATTTATACTTCTTGGTAATCTCAGAATAAAAGAAAACAAGAGTCTCTTTTTTTTAAAAAAGAAGAACCTCTCTGTGGGAAGAGTTTATTCAGTCTCCTGGGAAAATGAATATTTATAAAATATAATGTTCTGCAGTTAAAATGAAAGAGTTAACAGATTCTTTTTTGTACATAAGCTTGGTAATATTAAAAACACCTTTTATTTTCTGTACAGGTACTGAAACTATGGTCATTTAGAAGAATAAAGAAAAAAGACACGAGTAGGTAGCCGGTCTTTCAGCGTTGGCTAAGAAATTTTCAGTCTGAGACTCCAACCTCTCTGAGGATTGGAGCCAGTCATTTGCTCTGTTATTTAAACGTTGATGCAGTGTGAGAATGCCCAGGGAAAGTGTCACTTTGATGTGTTCAACTATCTTTGTGATTTCATCCACGACAAGAACACCATGAGTTCTTGTTCTCACTGTGGTTTTTTTTTTTTTTTTTTTCCAAAAGTGACAATTTTTATTGAAAAAAATGTCTGGCAGGAGAAGTAAACTGTTTTCTGACATCAAACCCCTGGTATGGTCTCTCACTGCTGCCGGAGACAGGGGAGTGGGTGCTAAGGAGAAGGGGTGGAGCCTCCTGTGTGCTGGCCCTGTGTGGGCGGCTAGGTCAAACTCTTTTCTTTAGAAAACAATCAGGGAGGGGTCCTTTCTGCTTTTGTTGTCCTCTCCAGGAGGTGATGCTGAAAGACAGTGTGTAACAGTCTTTGGGTCTCCTCTCAGGCTCTGCTGGCTGGCTTGCAGGGAAATCTTAGCTTCTGTAAAGGAGGCCAGGCAAGAAGCTGCAGGCAGAGCCGGCTGCTCCTGCTCGCAGCGGCTGCTCTCCTGCAGTGGGCTGGCTCCCAGAACTAGAGGAGCAGCTTCTCAGTTCCTTGATCATTCTTCTGCTTTTGCACAGGAGGGTAAGATCTGTGGCACACACCACAGTGCTGACAGGGGTCGAGTTCATGTGTGATTTGGGGGCTTTTATCACACTGAGGGGCAGAAGTTCAGTGGCTAAAACTTACCACCTCCATCTCCATCCTCCAACTGCTGGTTTTTTTCTGCTTTCTCTCTCTGGCATAACTCTCTAGGTAATTTATTAGAATAATTGTAAAGTGATTTAAAATTTGTGTGTGTGTGTTTTTTTTTTTCCCCTAACAAAGGTTAATTTCAGTCCAGTTTGAAAGTTTCAGTCTGGACTTTAATTTTCAGCAAACTGAAAGTCTGTGTGTAAAGCAGTTAAGACCCTAACGAAGTTCATTAGCTTTGTTTTGACTGGTATAATTTGAGTCCTATTAGAATCTGAAGGTTGCTTAGGTAACTTTGTAGGCCAGGGTAAGTTTTGTGTGGATACATTAAGCAAATGTCTGACTTTCCAATTTCAAAAGTTAAGAGTTTGTGAGTGTGTAAAATACTTTTTCTGCATGTAAAAGCAGTGGTTGATGTGTAGTAATTCAACCAGAACAGTTCTTACAGCAAGGTGAGTAAAACACAGTGATTTTTAAAATGTTTTAATTGTTCAGATAGAAGAATAACAATAATTTCAGGAGTGGATAAGCTAATTTCTTTAAGGTAGAAGAGAGACAACTTAATGAATATGAGATATTTCTGTGGTATTAACTGAAGCGATGAAATGATAATGTTGGAAATGAGGAAATACTGGCTTTGTAAAATTAAACCAAAAGATAGGAGACTCATGAATGAGACTGAAATGCATTTGCGGTTCAACGTTACCACTGACTAGACTGCCTTTTGTAGGACGAATTTGGCTATCCTGTTTCTGATGAAAGTTTCTCTTATCGGTCATCTTGTGTCTTTAATAGGCATGTACAGGATTACTGTGTTTATAATCTCCAAGTTTTCATGTGTGTCAAAATATTTTAGGACTTGGCTTTAAGGAAAATACTCTGAAATAAAATGATTGGATGATATAAGTCAAAACAGTCATTGCTATAAAGACAGGTATCTATCTACCTAGTTGGTTAGCTCTTTCTCTAAAAGCTGTTACAATCTGGTATCTCCTAGAAGAGAACATAAAAAGGAAACATGCTGCCTGTGACAGTTTTGGAAATCTCTGAGCATGGTGCCGGAGAGGCAGAATTCTTATTTCTCTATTAAAACAAATATTTTCAGCCTACAGCTAATTTTTAATTTTCTTTTAATATTTTCCTCTAATTATAAATACCTGAATGTGGTATCAAATTTTGTCAATAAAAGCAGTGACCATGTAACATAGACAGAATCCATGGACCATAAACTAATGTTCGGAATATAACTTAATGTATAAAAATGCTCTCTTATGGGGAGATAGAATCCCAGAGAAGGTCCTTGTTGCCTTCCCAGTCAGACAGCCTTTCCTGTCCAGGGTTCTTCCTGCCTGCACACGTGCGCATGTGCCTATGATACGCCTTTATGCATGTGTCTTTTACAAGTATGCACATTTGAATATGTATAAGCATGCATCTGTGGACATGTGTGTTTGTTCTTCTGTGCATTTTAGCACAGTAATTGAGGACTCCATCTCTAGCATGCCTGGTTTGGAATCTTAGCTCTGCCACATCCTAGGTGTGCCTACTCAAATAGCTAACTCTGATATCTCAATTTTCTCTACTATAAAGTGGAGGTAATGATTATATTTTCCACAAGATTGATTTATTATTGAATGAGCATGTATAATGATTTAGAGTAATGATGTGTAATAGTACCAGAAGTTTTATAATTACCAAATTCATCATTGGTAATTAGGTCATACAAGAATCAGAAGTTAAGAAGTTGGAAATGTATAAAGGCTGAACTGTGAAGAGTCCTGGTGTGGGTTACATGCCAAATCCTGACTGATGTTTCCAGATTAGTCATCGATAACATTAACTTCTTATGATGAAATTTCTGTTAATAACATTGTATAAAATAAGCTTCATGTACTAATGGTTTTGTCTTGGTGAATACAGACTGTGGTGAGGGCTCTGAATTTAACCACTGAGCAACTACCAAACTTTGACTGCCAAACTTCAATAGTTAGTGACAACTCACGTGCTTTGTAGTAATTCTGCACTAGTTTGCTGTTAAAGGCATTCTCTTAGACAGACTGATGTGAGCACAAATCAGCAAAGGGGTCCTTGATCTGAAGCCAGCAACGGAATGAAAATATGCAGAGATCTGAAATCCTTAGTTAGACAGTTGTTTACGAATGATAACAAGTGATACATGCAGATCATGAATAAGTAAAAGTTATGAACGGCCTTGCTGTTCTTCCCACAATGCGACTGATCATGGGACATCAGAGTGAGCCAAAGGAGAGATCTTTTTTACTTTGGACAGTGGTGTATGGTTGGCCTGTGTGTAGGGCAACTGACCAGCTTAAATCTTTTCACCACCTAAATCTTATCTCGAACATTTCCGTGGATCAGACACAGACTTAGAAAACATGAAGCAAGAATAGATCTTGGTGGAGATTTTGAACTCCATAGCTTTTACACTGGGACACTGCGACTGTCTCAGAAGTGAAGTTTTTGAAAGCTAGAAGGTCTTTTAATGTGCTATTGCCTTCGTAACAGTGAAAATATGACCCTTAAGAAAGAAAGGGTCATATTTCTTCATATAGAAGAAAACCTATAGTGTTCATTAAGTCTTCAAACAGATTTAAGGTGGGGGGGAGACACACACATACACACACACACACACACACACTCGCGCATGCATACACACACCTTAACCTTTGTTGTTACAACATACTAGAGAATCATCCACATGATGCAGTGTATAAACAGTATTAAGATACAGTTTTGGCCTCTGCCTCTCTTAAAGTTATGCTGAAGGGACTTAAGTGATGTTAGAAATGTGTTAGATTCACTGACCTAAAACTAACCATGGACTGTTCATTGTCTTCACTCATGGAGGGAAAACATACACCATACCTGATGAGAACTGGGTTCACATTTTAACATTTAGCCAGGTAAACTTTTCATTCAGAGCCCTGTTTAATGGATATAAAAGAATCCTGACAGTTTCTGCCTGTATCACCATGGTGTGGTTATATGTCGGTGGAATTAAGCTAAAAATGGATATTTAAATCTTATTGAAGAGAGTTATGGAGAAAATAGAGGCAAGATAGGAAGTAGGAATTGCTTTGCTTTTTTCCCTAAATGTGAAATATTCCCAAACCCAACGAGCAAAAATAGATTTTGGTCTCCAGGGTCCCTATAACTTTATATAACCTAGATTTTACATCCTGTCTCTTCACTGCTAGGAAATATTATGCAGTTTTTCTAGTGTAAAATATTTATATCTGACCTGGTTGATCCTGGTATATAGTCTGAAAATCTTTTATGAAACATTTAAGCAAAAATGGGGAAAACTGAAAGTCTAATAGCGGGAAGGCTAGAAGGTGGCTGTGCACATGCAGTCTCAAACCAGGCTCCAATACTGTTGAGCACCTAGTTTTGGTAATATTTTTAGTGAAAAATGATCCTTCTTACCATATGGCAAAATATAGTCCAAAATCTGAACTGTTAGACCGACACAGCTGTCGAACTCATGCACGTGTGTAAAGTGTTCTCTACTGGAGCTATTATGTGGCACTTCCAGAGATTAATCTTGGGCTATTAATCAGCAGTAACTGCAAGTTGTGGTCAGCATCACAGATGGAAGTAACGTGATCTGTGTGGTAATTTACCTGGGGGGAAAGAGACCAAACTAGAGTTTACCTCTTAAACTCTACAGAGTAGATTGCTTAACATCTACTAGATGTAGATTCAAATTATTGAGTTCCATCTTTTCAGGAGAAGCTACAGGAGTTAAAAAGTCCTGGTAATCATACATGTCTTATACGTGTATACATGTCTGGCATACATAATCTTAACATTTAATTACAATGATGTGAAGGCCTTTGGGAGACAAATATTATTAAGACCATCAGAGTCCATCTAATTAAGCCAGGAGTACAAAGTGACAATTTAAAAATCTTTTATTTGTTGAGAACTCTCAGGAATGAGTCTGTGGAGATACTTTCCCCTAATTTCTTAAATAAATATTTATTCCAAAAATTTATACAAGAAGTTGAACAAATCTTCCATAAATAACAGTGACAACAGTTAACTATATAAAGATTGTCTTAAGTCTCTATCAGTCTGAATTTCTTCCTCTGAAGTCCAGGTAAACTCTTAATCATCTCTTGTTTGCATCCCTATGTAGTGACTTTGCAACCTTAATAGGTATTTCCCTTTGAAAAGTTCATATTAATAAACATAAAGTGATCTCATGATTCTGTACTAAGCAAACAAAGCTCTGTACATATTTCAAACTCCTCCCCCAGACTATTAACTCTGAAAAAAGATAAGGCTTAGGAAGAGCTACTTTTATGCAGATACCATCTTCAATCCTATTCTTAACGCTACCTCTAACATCACATTATTGGGCTGGAGAGATGGTTTACTAGGTCAAGAGCTTGCTGAGTGAGCATGAGGTTCTGGACAGGTTACAACCCCTGAACCCATGTAAAAAGCTGAACATGGTGGCACAGCTTAGTGATCACAGCATGGCGGAGGAAGAGAGAGGTAGGTCATGGGGCTGGCTGGCCAACTAGCCTAACATACTGAGTTCCAGGACAGAGATACCTGTCTCAAAAGACAGAGTAGATGGTCCCTGTGGGAAACACCTGAGATTGACCTCTGCCCTCTGCATGTAAATATACATTATGCATCTGCACCCACATGCCCACTTAAACACGTATGTGTACACACACACACACACACACACACACACACACACACACTTCCTCTACCCCCATTGTTTGTGTTGATGTTTTGGTTATGAAGAACAGACGTTGTAGTAGAGAAGGAAAGTTGAATGTAGACAAGGCAAAGAACTAAAGGGAGCTCACAGGTCTGCAGGGAGACCAGAGGCCCACACTTCACCTCACACTCAGCAGCTGTTTTCGCTGTGTCAGACACATAGACTTACTTTGCCTACATGTCCCCACATACTGAAAATCCAAACCCCTTTCCTCCCTGAGGCATTTCTGATATACAGGTTCCATAGCCTGGAACTTTCTCCCTTTTCTGCTCTGCCTATCTGTATTTGCTTAAATGTCATTAAGTTAAACATTTCCTTAATAGTCTAAATTAAATGAGTCCCTTGATATCATCCCTCACAGTCAGTTCTCACTTTCCTTTATAGTGCATATGATTCATCATTACATATGCTACTCCCTTGGTTGGAAGCTTACATCTCAGAGGAAAAGCGGTGCCCTGTGTTCACAGGTGTCTCCTGAGTTCATAGTGTCTGCATGGTGTGTAGAGGCATTTGTCCCACTGAGCATCCTCCTTTCTCATGTGGCCTACATTGTTGAGAAATACTGATATTGCAAGCCTTGTTTTTTTACTTAATTAAATTAATTAATTAAGTTATTTATTTATTTATTTATTTATTTGTGATTTGGACCTGCAGAGCTAACTGATAAATGTTTCATTGTCTTTTACTCTTAACCTCTGGAGAGAGAGAATTTGTTTAGCCACTAATCTTAAAATAGTCAAATGAACCTAGCTCAAATGTTTATTCAGCCAGTACCAAGATGGGTCAGCAGTAACTGGCACTGTGGGCAGAAGCAGTTGTGAAGGAAGTGTCCCTTTTAAGTTAGAATCAAAGATATTTAGGGCACAGACTGCAGCTCAGTGCGAGATCTTGTGCCTAGCAGCTCTAGGCCTTAGCTCTATCTCCAGCCTGACAAAAAATAATGTTTTCTGTAAATGCTGTTGGCACTTATAGCACTGTGAATCTCCCCAGAACCCTCTGGGTTATGATGAATTGCTGTTACTTACTAAATAGTATGTTTATTAGATATATTCTTAAATGTCATTAATTCTTACTTGAACTCAATTATCAAGACATGATGACTACCATAATAATAATAATGCTACCGCAATTCAGTGGTTTCTATGAAATTATCTTAACAGAAGTGTAGTATGTTGATTTTGTTGTTGTTCTTTTTAAATAGGTAATTCTAGATGCTGAGGTAGGTGGGAAGAGTAACACACAAACACTGCATCAAGGTGACTGTGAGAAAGAGTGGTTCTGTTACGTGGTCTAAATCTAAAGTTCACTTCCTGGCTAAAGTACTACTTACACACTTGATATCTCATGAAGCACATTGTATACTTGGCATTTATAATTCCTGAACAGCCTTTGAGTTTGAGGCTGGCCTTGGACATACCTCATTTGAGTGGACACTAGGAGCAAAGTGCCTGGAACTGCTTCTCAAATCCCTTCTAATTCAATTGAAAATTAACATATGTTTCTAATACACTTAAGTGTAGTATTATGTGTTAAGTATGTGTTGAAATGGCTTTTGTACATATTAATTTCTCCTCTCCAGTATTTGTCCTATACAATATATCCATAATTTTATTGAATTTTTTAAATTTAAGTGAAAATTTTATGTATGCTGAAATCGTAACTTAAACTACCCTATAATTAACCATGGAGCCTCAACAATGTGAGAGGATCAGTGGGAACCATTACCCACAAGAGAGACAACAAAGCATGGAAGAAATAGATAAATTCATTTCCATTTCTGTTGACTGTCAAATATAAAGAAAGAAAAGGTTTTACAAACTCAAGAAATTACCTTTCTGTTCATAGAACTATTTAATTATAAAATTGAATAATATAATAATATTATATTCTCTCTAGTAATAACCTTTGGCCTTTCTCTACCAGATTACCTTTTTGTATGAAATGAAAAATAGATTAATATTTCAAATAAATACTCTCATCAAATCCAAAGGATCAAAACTTGCTGATTTGTGGTTATATTTCATTTTAATGATTGGTCATTTTTGTGGGCCAATTCTCAACAGCATATTTACCTTGGTTGAAGTTTAATATGTTAAGATTATTAGTCCATTACAAAGCGACAGTATCATGTGTCCATTTTGAAAAAGAAAATGTGCCCTCATAGTTGACCTTTTTTTGTTCTGTGTAACACACTCTATTTACCAGTGAAACAATGGGGGGTATTTTGGGAGCTCTTTGGAGGAGTATGTGTGTGGCTCTGGTTCTAAGTTTGCTATGCAAATCAGTGACTTGGAGAGTAGCCTGAGAGGACCATCAGTGTGACAGTCACAGAAGAGGGGCAGATGGCACTTGGTCGACGTTTCTAACATAATCCCGTTTAACATCACACTCTGTGTTCAGTGAACTATACATAACCGTACACGTGTTTCCTATACATGTGTTTTTATAGGATCACTGGAGTTTATTGAAATCAGACAATATCAGTAAATGTTTTCTACTTAATTTCCCGAGTGAAAACATGTTATGAGGCATGGATATAGAGAAATAAGAGCATAAATCACACACATGATTTCTTCATAGATATACCGCATTCCTTCAATTGTTTTTGGCTTGGATTTTATGCGCATATACCAAGCCGTTGATTCCTAGCACAAGCAATTTACTCCCAATTATGTGTGTTGTTAATCTAGACTACTTAGCCTTTCCAGCGAAAAATGTAATTTTCTGTGTTTTTTAAAAATAGACTTAATGACAAACATCTTGCAAATTAGATTTTCATATATTTCATCTCTCTCTTATGCTCAATTTAATCTATCAAAGCCACACATTGTTGAAGACATCTGGTATTGAGCTTAAGCAGCTGGATTTCATTTGTAAAGGTTTTAAGCAAATTTTGGTACTTGCCAACAATAATACAGCAGCTGGCCAATGTGTTTTCTCTGTGGCAGCTTTGTGCAAAGTGGCAGAGGAACCCTGAGTTCAGAAGCAGGTGATTTTCTGCCTCTTTCTGCCCTGACTAGAGGGAGGTGAAGGTTTTCTCAGGTGATTCTGTTTCTTCAGGAGCCATGCACACAGTTAGTTAGTCTACAGTTATTTACATAGATAAACCCCAGTGTGTGTTTGTGTGCGCATGCCTTTCTGTATATTAAAAGAAGTTAGAGTAGGACCACTAAATGTCTGGGAGTGTCTTCTTCCATTGTCTCCTGGCCAAGGCTTGCTTGCTATTCTGGCTGTGGAGAGGGAATCAGTGCAGAGCCACGGGCAGCCAGCTGAATAACTCTAGGAGCAAGGAGTGTGGCCTTTCCCAGCAGGACTATTTATTTCTTGCCATAGAATCACCACAGATCATTAAGATATAGATGCCAACACTCCATCACCCATCTACGAAGTAAATATCTGAGAGCTAACTCCAGACAGCTCCAATGTAATAACCTCTTTCAGAGAGTTATTATACACACTGTCATGAATCATGTTGTTCATTCTTTCCTGCAGAGACAATCTCTAGATCCCCCTACTTCCCAAGACAAGTAACTGGTTTGTTTACATGTATTTAAAAGGAATAGTCATTTTAATGACTAATAAAAATAATTTATTTGAAAAGCAGCTTAAGCACCCAGGTTATAGTATTTTTGTGTAAAACATAAGCATGACCCATTATTTGGTAAAAACAACTGTCCTCATATCGTGGAAATGTCCACAATGATGAAGACGATGTAGGTGGCAAGCCTTAGTTTCTTTGAAGCAATTCATTATGATCCGAGGGATTTCTGAAATAGTGAAATCAAATGTGAAGCCTAGATTTTTTTGCCTTGTCTCTCACACACACACACACACACACACAGAGAGAGAGAGAGAGAGAGAGAGAGAGAGAGAGAGAGAGAGAGAAAGAGCGAGCGTTTAGGACTATGGCAGAGGCAGAACAGATAGAGAGCCATAGTAAAGAACTCTCATAAGGATACTGAAGTGTAGCTCTCCACAACTGGTGACTGCTGGCTGAGGTGGGGAAGGACTCAGTTTTCTTTGTCTGTCAACTGGGAGTTTGACCATACTCCAATGTGTAAATGGGTAACACAAATTGGATGACAATGATTTATATATACATACATAATACGTGTGTATGTATATATGTGTGTGTATACATATAATATGTATAATATGTATATACACATTTATATAAACATTATGTATACATATATGTATGTATATGTAAAGTCATAGATACATGTATTTATGTATAAAGAAACATGCATGCACACACACACACACACACACACATATATAAAATTAGTTTTTGTCTGCTGATAACCATTAAATACCTGTTTGGCTCTGGGAACTTACTTCCGAGTTTACAAAGTTGCATGAACTACCTTCAGAAAGTACCATGTCGTTGACTGCCTCTAGCTCTGTGCTTACCCCTAGTCACATTAAACATGTTCCCAATGAAACTAATTTATGTGTTCGTCACTGTCCAGCAGTGTGGAGAACTGTTCTGGGAAGAAACCAAGTCATAACTCTCTTCTACTGGAAAAGTTCTGTGCCAGAATTCTTACTACCTTACTTTAGTATTGTTTTGCTCTTTCTGAGTCGAGAGTTGAGTTTTCCAGACAAACACTTCTGAGTTCCAAGGAAATATGGAAACACACCCAAGAAGAGAGGGGATGTGTGTGGATGTGAGGTTCGTCTCTTTGAAGCTAATAGGCAGTGAATGTTGTTAAAGTGTAATTAACTGCAAATGCGCTCTTTTTAAGCTTATCTTGTTTTATAAATCAGCATTCAGACATTTAGGGGAGATTCTGTTCCTTCAGGGCCCATGCCTACAGCCCTTACTGTACTCAGACAAACACACTATATATATCAAATTCAAAGAGGGAAGAGAAGGGGCAGTGAATGCTTGGGATTATTTCATTCCATGATCCAGGTCATGCTTGAAGCACATCTGCAGCTTTCTGAAGTTTCTGCAGGAAGCTGAGCAATGCAGCTGTCTCTAATGTACTGTGAACCTTGAAAGGAATTTCCTTTTAAGTAAGAACGGAAGTAGTTTGTGTGTGGGATGATGGGGTGGAGGGTTTTATTTAACAGAAAATAAAGGGCAATTATGTGTGTAAAACAGCCACATATCCTAAAACAATCCCAGTAGGAAGGAATATTAGACGTACCTATGTGCATAATTGAAAGAGTCTTGTAAACTTTTCATAATCTGCTTCTATTTCCTAGGCTTTGGTAGAGGCAAGTGGTATTTATGTTTTCTGGTAACTTTAAAAGTCTCACTGTTGGTCTTAGTGGTAGTAGACCAGAAGCTGGAATCTCAGAATGTTAGTGCTAGTTTTTCAGAATTGACATGTTCAGGTTAGGACTGCGGCTGAAGCAGAACCGAAATATGTAACAGCCTAGACAGAAAGCCATAGAAGGGAATGCTCATAAATCGTAACAAGGATGCTGAAGTGTAGCTCGCCACAACAGATGACTTCTGCCAGGGCTGGGGAAGGACTCAGTTTTCTCTAAGGATCTGGCAACTGGGAGTTTGACCATGCTCCAGTATATATATGGCTAACACAAATTGGGCGACTTTCCTCCTCCCCGTCCTCCCGTGTCCTCCCCTTCCTCCTCCTCTTTCCCCTTTTCCCCCTCATCTTCCTCCCCCTTCCCCCTCCTCTCCCTCCTCCCCCTCTTCTTTCTCCCCATCCCCCTCCTCCCCCTCTTCTTAACCCCCTCCCCCTCCTTCTCTTCCCCCTCTCCCTCCCCCTTCTCCTCCTTCTCCTCCTCTCCCTTCTGTCCTTTTCCTCCTCTTCCTCCTCCTCCTCCTCCTTGTTGGGAGGGAGTGATTACAGGGGGAGGGGAATAGCCTGGGAAGAGAAGATTGTGAAGTAAGTATGATGGGGTTCATGATATAAAATTCTCAAATAATCAAAAAAATATTAAAAATAGAAATCTGAAGCATGTGTTTGCTACATGCATATAGATCAACAAGTTACAAAAACAGCAACAAAAAACAAAAAACAAAAAAGCATCGCCACCTCAGAGGATCGATTTGAATGTCTGAATGAAACAGAGCCAGGGGCGTTGGTTTTACCTTTTTTTTCTTTATTCTGTTATATTCTACTTTATTAGAAACATTTGTGTTCATGCAAGTCACTTTTATGCTTGTTTGTTTGTTGTTTATTTGTTTCTGTTCATAAGCATTCAAGTGTCTACAATAAGAAAAAGAATGACAACTAAGGACTGCATTTAAGTTCTAAGGGGGAAAAAAAACGTACCCAGCACCTGGAAGAATAGAGCAGCTTTCCCTTTTCTTCTTGAAATACTTATCTCATGAGGTAACGTGAAAAGGATCTCACATAGCTCAGCCTGCAAAGAAGACATCTGATCTCTGGCTTTACTCCTGCAGAGCGAGTTTTAACACCTCTACAGATTCATTTCTTAAGGCTAAAATTATGTGGTCATTGATCCTTTCCATTGCTGGACATCCCTTGTACAGTGCCGCTCGCTATAAGTTTGCACACTGGGCTTTATGGCATTGGGCAGCTGAGGTAGAAGGCTTGGAGAAAATTGATCTGCTGGCTTTAGTAGGTGAAGTTGTTGTCGTACTTATCCTATTTTCGACCTCTCCATTGATTATTTATCCAGTGAGCACAAGTGTACGCGCTGGTTTTGAAAGCTGTATGAGAACACTTGTCCTTTGTCTTTGGCTTGTTTTGATTCTTACATCTGCTCCAGAAAGGGTTTTAAAAGTGCATTGAAGATGCCGTGCCATCTGTTTTTATTTCATAAGACACATGGGCAAAATTATGCCCTACAAGTTCTGGAATACCTTACTTTTTAGTCTGCACATTGTTTCTTATTCTTGTACTTAAATGAATCATTAAAGCATACCTATGGCTTTATTACATATTAGTAATGTAACAGGGAAAACTGATAATATATTGGTATTTTTGCAACTTAAAGATACACATGTCAATATTTTTTTAATATGACAATGCTTGCCATTTTTACATGGGAGGCATAACGAAAGCTGAGAATACTTCTTTTTGAGGTTTCATAACGTGCTAATTTTGTCTTTTATAGATTTAGTAATTAATATAATTTGATTATGGCTTAAGATGAAAAATTGGTGCTTTATTATCTTATTGTGTAAATCATGAAGTAGGCTCAAAGGAGTTAAGCTACACGTTCGGTCATAAAGTTAACAGAGGCAATATCTAGGTTATGATATGTGGTAGAGGAGGGCCTTGTTGGACATCAGTGGGAGGAGAGGCCCTTGGGCCTGAGGGTGTTAGATGCCCCAGTGTAGGGGAATGCCAGTGAGGGAAGACAGATGGGAGTGGGTGGGTGAATACCCTCATAGAGGCAGGGGAGGGGGATGGGATAGGGGGTTTCCAAAGGGGAAAACATTTGAAATGTAAATAAAATAAATATCCAAAAAGAAAAAGAAAAAGAAAGATGGTCTGACTCTTACATCGCTTTTGTTATCTACCCTGTAAATATCTATTAAGGGAAAATATTTATATGGTTTCAACTTAAAAGAACCTTCAAAAATGTAAACCATACATTTTTAGAATCTTACAATGGCAAGCTTAATAATTCAGGGGGAAAAACACAAAAAAGCAAGATAGACCATGATCTTGGGATTGCGCTACACGGCCTATGGGACAGCTCTTGGGAAGTGTGCTGCATGGCTTATGGAACAGATATTGTCAGCTGTCTATGTCTTTAAAAAGACAAAAATGGAAAGCTAAACGATATAAACATCAAAAATAATGAACATGTTATTCAGAGCAGACGGATGTAGATATGACAAGCAGATAAATAGAATTATAAGCTCATGTAATAGGAAATACCAAGCTCCAGTAAGCCATCTGACAAAGCAATTAACAGTTTGGAATTACTGAGGTTTGGCAAGTTAAGAACAAACAGAAACTCCTAACTGCTGTTAGTTATATTTTCTCCCCTAAGTTTGAATAGTGACCAACAATTCACAGATATTGAAATTCTGTAGAATAATCACAGGCCAAGTAAGGAATCTTAAGACCTGGCATTTAAAAGTAGAAGCAACAATAAGAATCCATAAATGAAATTCATCAATTAAAATTAGGTTCTGTGCTTCAGAGCATATCACCAAGATGGGAAAATAAAACAAAAAACCGATGCAACCCATAAATTGGATAATAGACATTTATTCAAGTGAAATGAAGAAAGCAACGAAGAATTATCCTATGCAAAATTGGACAAGTATCTAAGCAGACATTTATTTTTATCTAAACAAATGATCAACATTGTTATTTATTATGGACTTTCAAATCAAAATCACAGTGTGATACTGCTTTTACATCTATTATATATTACTATTATAATAAAACTATAGTTAATAAGTGATCAAGTGGTTTGCTGAAGAAGAATGTATGTTCAGACATGCACTTGAATGTTTATAGTGGCATTATTCAAAATGACTGTGAAGTGTAGACAACCCACATAACTATCAAGTCGTGAGCAACTTAGGTAATCACAGGAATTTCTTTATTGCCCATTTGTATAATTTTATATACTAGAAGAGAATCAGAAATGAAATCAAGTATGTATGTCTCCTACTCCTTGTCAGCTAGAAAATGTGGGGTTTCTTTCTCCTTTTTTTCTTTCTATTAATGGAAGACTTTGTTCTAGAAAATACTATCTATAACGAAAATACCAAATTAGGGTTCATACTTTGACTATTGTTTGATTTTTATGATATCAATTATAATATTTCATATTTAAAATGTGAACTTTAATGAGGTAGTTTGTCACTTTATTACTTTATTTATAATAAAAACCATTTATAATTAAATTATGTTAGACTTGGTTCAAGTTGGGCTCATTTTCCTTTGCTAATATAGCAAGAGTAGTTCACCTGCAACTGTTCATTTTTGCTTAGGTCAAAGGAAACAGAATCTCTCCGAACAGCTGCCATATGTGTCTGCTCCTGCTAACTTGTCCGTTACCCTTTAACATGGCTTCTTCCCACACACAGTGAAACAGTTCTCTGTTTAGACTCATTCCTAAAAATGAGTGTTCATGTCTTTTCTGGTGGTGTTGTAGATGAATTTCTTTCCTACACATGGCATAGTGTCTGACTGAGAACTCATCCACAATGACATGCCCATCCATAGTAGGAGGATCTCATAGTCATAACAAAAACACATGTTTTCTAGAGTATTATTTTTTATCTTTTTCTCGTTCAGGGCCATGGCCATGGATAGGGATGGAAATCAACCTTGGGCTTTCAAGTCTGTGTATCAGAGAATTCATTTCAAGCATGGCAGTGGTCTCACTATGAGTTGTAATACAAGTACAATGTGGTAGTGCTTAGACACAGAAATGTAGTTTACATTCTGTACGTGCCCTGTACAGTGCACATAGAGAAAGGGGCACTCCTAACTGCAGCACCTATAGGTGGTAGTTGGAATGAAGGAACCATGGCTAAGCAGGGAGGGGTTGAGGAGCTGGTGTTTGTGTGGTGAAGGGAACTGGAAACACCAATGCCAGATGGGAAAAGAGCAGACTTCTCAAGTCATTTCCCACAATCAGCATTACATGGAAGCTTGTTGAGTTGACAAAAGTTCTGCTGTCCCATCCCACATCTATTGAGTCTCAAAACTCTCAGAAGTCTATTTTTAATAGGCTGTCAGGTGTCAGGCATGTCATTTGGACATGCAGTAAAATTTGAGAATCACCTGCCTAGATGGAACTAGGAACACTGGAACCTCAGTGTCAAGTACAGAGATAAATTCCCACAGGCAGTGGGAATTCAGGGAACATTTTCGTGAGCAGCTAAAGAATGCTTCAGGGGGTTTACTGTAGATTTTCAGGTTCTTTTGATTAAATGATATGTGTATGACTATATGAGAATTTGGAGGGTTCAAGGGAGTAATTTTTATTGATTATAAATTAAAGGTACTTTGAGCACTGTTTTGTTTATTAAATGTAAACCATTTTATGTATTTTTCAGACCTAGTCATGCTTTTAAAACCTCAAGATATACTAATAATTTTAGAAAATAGCTAAGGACATTCCTCAGGTCATTTTAGTGTTTAAAATTTCCCTAGGTATGTTTTGCATTTTAGATATTTTCATTTCTCTGATAATCATATTATGTATCAAGAACACAGGACCTGTTGGCACCTTCTGGAATAACATGTTTGTTCCAAATACAGATAGCTAGACTCAGAAAACCTAGTCAGCCAAGAAGTTTACCTAACAGAAACCTATCCTGAATCTTAAACTCATGGTCACAGTTTTCATCTGACTGAATGCCTTCTATTTGCTAGTCTATACCAAATGCACAGCATTAAGTAAATATTACTGTAATACAACATTTAGCCTTGTAGATAAGAAACATTGTGTGAAACGGGATTGTTTCTTTTTGGGGAGTCCTAGAACATTTTCTCGGTTGGTCTTAAACTAGCCATCTCACAACATCTGGAGTAGCTAACATGGCAGGACATGCATTATCACACCTATAGGAAAATAAGGGGTCTTTCATCTGTAGATCTGAGATGGGAATGACTGCACAAAAATCTGATTATTCAACTCCCCCTTTCAAAGCTAGTTTGATCATAGTTGGAATGCATTTAGTTTACTATCAGACAGCTACATTTTTGTGTAAGTCAGTTAAGTGTCAAAGCTATAGAGGGCAGGGAACTTGAGGTGGAAAAAAAATGGTGAGAAGGTGTGTGATGACCCAGTTTAGGAAACTAGTGCATTTCCTGTGGCTCACATAGATCCCTGTAATAAGCTATAGGCAAAATAACATAATTATAGTTCCCATTGTCTTCTTTTTTAAGTTAATGGCAGTCCCATCTGTAAATTGATTAAGACAAAAAAAAAAAAACAAAAAACAAAACAAAACAAAAAAAACAAAAAACTTGGCATCATTTCAATTTTTCTTCTTTTAAGTGGTGAATGTAATTCATTTGAACATCATTTTAATAGTATTCAAATTGGGTCCTCAGATAGTGTTCTTTGCATTGCCTAGACTGCAGCAGGCAATCCTGTGAAGGCAGAGGCCAGCTTTACAAAGGGTGGAATGGACTGTCTTCCCTCTTGCCCTTCAGCATGCTTCCCCTTTGATGTAGCTCGGACAACTCATGCAGAAACCATACCATGTCCATATACCTCCTGGAAGAATGACAGAAAATTGTCCTGGAGTAGTTTGATTTGTGAGAGTAAGAGAAGGTGAGAGGCAGTCATGGCCGGAGGTGCTGAGGCATTTGATAGTACCATTAGTTAGAGGAGAACTAGATAGTAGCCCCAGTTATTCCCCTTTTTCCTTCTGTGTTTCATACCCGATTCATTCACACACCATCCTGGGATGGTGTTCACAAATAATCTAACCCCGTGCAAGCACTTGCTTTGTTTCACTCGTTTAGGAAACTAAGGTTATGGCAGTGGCTTTGAGGTGTGCTCTTGATAGAATCATTTCTCATCTCTTGAACTACCACCTACATATGTGCATGCTTGCTTGCTTGCTTCTTGCTTGCTTTCTTGCTTACTTGCTTGCTTGCTTACTTACTTACATTCATTCTTGCTTGCTTGCTTGCTTGCTTGTTTGCTTGAATGATTGCAGTACTCTCCTGGCTGCCTTAGTTTTGCTTTGTCTGAAGTCATATCCTAACAGGCAGAGGAATGCTTCCAATAGACCTTCTCCTATCTCCATTTCTGATCCTGTTCCTCCTCTCACTGGTCATGCTGGGCCCAGCCATTCCCTTATAACACAGGCGTGTCTGGGGCATCTGCTCTTATAACACAGGCGTGTCTGGGGCGTCTGCTCTTATAACACAGGCGTGTCTGGGGCGTCTGCTCTTATAACACAGGCGTGTCTGGGGTGTCTGCTTGTTATTCCTTCTCTCTAGAACATTTTTTACTTTTCTTCATGGGTCATTCTTTTCCTTATCTTTCTTTGCAAAAATGACTTAATAGTGAGAAAATTCTAGGTATCCTCAGAAGTAACAGTTCCCAGCATGCCTTGCCTGCTTTTCTACTTTGCACCAGAAAAAGATTTATGCATGTCCATGCTATGTTGTCTTCTGTCTCTTTTTTTTTCTTGTAGTGACTGAAAGGGCTGTGTTAGCAGAGAATTGTATTGGCTAGGACTAGGACAGTGTGCGGTCAGAGCCTGGTATTTGGAGAGACAGTGCTCAGCAAATAATTACCTGGTGATTGAAGGAAGGCATACTTTAATAAATGTAATTCTAACTGAAGTATAAGGATGGTTAAGGCAAGGGAGGGCTAAGGGAGAGACACTGAAGTGCTAGTGATGACTGACAGAGCAGAAATCCTCAGTGAGCAGAAATCCACAGTATCTTTCAGTGGAATCAACAGAGAGGTGAGGAAGGACAGACATATATAGAAGATTACAAGGAAATTATTTTGGTCTAGCCAGTTTAATGAAAATGACAAGGTATTTTTCTATGACTCTAAAGGTTTCAGGCTTTCTCCATCAGAGGATACTAAAGAAAGCAGATTAGGTGGAGCATGGTAGGATGTGCCTATAATCCCAGCATTTACAGTACTGATGTAGGAATATTGTGAATTTGACGATAGTGTGAATATCTTAGAAAGACCCTCATTTTTTTTTTTTAATAGATTCCAAAAGAAATGGCAAGAGTTCTCAGGAAGGCTGAGGAATGTTTTCAGATATACTGTTAGTTTTGATTTAAAATGTATTCTGAGTGTTAAATGGCCAATTGAATACATAACATTGAGTCCAGGAATACTGTCAGGTAACCTAATAATGATCAGGGAACAGTCTTGCATAAGCCAGAAGACCCATAGTCTATGTTCCCATACACAAGAGTTCCCCATCATTGGCATATTTACATATGCTTAGTCTATATTTTAAAAATTAATATAAAAGAGAATATAAATCTCTGTATCTCTGCTAATATTTTCTCATTGCTGAGTTTTTCCTGCTACAATGTGAAATGTGTAAAAGCAACACGTAAAGATGTTCCTTTGGCTTGTCTGGCTAGCCTTAAACATTGTGTTTAGATTTTATAACCATCATCTTTTAATGAAGACATGTTGGAGTACATTTTTCCTTTAGTCACTGAAAATGAGTACCTTCTTTAGCAAAACATTTGGAATACATGAAATTTTTAAAAGGTTAAAATGTGTTCAAGTAGGATTCTTGGCATGTATGTGTGTTAACAATACCCACTTATTAATAGTTGCATTCTTCACAAACTTGTATGTATTTTGAAGCTGAGATTTTGCCAATAACCTTCAAACCTCGAGTGATTTTTGTTACCTTATTTAGTAGAGGAGAGTGAAGCATCTTGAAGTGCTCTTCAGTCTAGAAATGTAGTAAATGATTTGATTTTTCAAAGGAACCATATTATTGGAAAGGTGACTTGATACAGATTGCTAGGCCAGAATAGCAACAGAAAAGTTTCTGGAAATTTATAGAAATGAAGACAAAATTACTCAGTCTAACCAATGATCGTCCCTTAGTTGGCAAGGACACCTATGCTGTGAGTGTAATCCTTGACTCACTGCCTGTAATCTTGCTCCTATCTCATGCCCGCAGTTTGCAGTGAGCTCTTTGTTGAGGATTTCTCTCTCTTTCCTCTTACTGGAGACTCAGCAGTGTTCAGAAGCCTTAGAAGCTAGTTTGGATAACTATCAGGAAAGGCTGATTCTGGATATATGTGACCTGCATTTTCTGCTCTCAGTGAAATCACAGTTACTGCTTTCTGGTTGGAAGGAATTGTTAGAACCACAATTCAAAGATCCAACATAGCTCAGATTTATTGAAACTCAAAACACCTGGATATTTAACACACTTCATAAACTTAGAATAACTGTGTTTTTGTGACTTCTCAGAGACATAGACAGTGACATGTGTGTGCATTTATATCAAGAAATTGTAAGGAATTGTATCACATGATAAGAGAGGCTAACAAATCCCAGTCTTTGTGAATAGCAAATGGGAGATCCAGAAAGCTTGATGTTTTTAGCTAGTAGACTCTGGACTAGGATCACTAAGGTTCAAGTTTGACTTTTTAAAATATTCATAATTTTTATTTTATTAGTTTTATTATTATTATTATTATTATTATTGTTGTTGTGTTGTTATTGTTGTTATTACTAATGTGTGTGAGAGAGACTGGAGGGGGTATGCTTGTGGGTATAAATGTCACAGATCACATATGGAAGTCACAGGACAAATCTTTGAAGTTGGCATTCACTCTATATCTTTTTTTTAATTTATTTTTTGTTTTTGGATATTTACTTTATATACTTTTCAAATCTTTCTTTATATCTTTACTTGGGTTCCACTGGTCAAACTCAGGTTACCCTGCTTGTGCTGCAAATGTCTTCACCCTCTCAATGCCCCTCAGTTTAATTTTGAAAGCCACCATTCTGAGGATACCTTCTTCTTTAGAGAGTGTAGGCTTCATTCCTAACTATTCAGATATTAACTCCCCCCCCCCCCCCAGAGAGCACGTGTAGAATGGCTCATTGGGTACAATGTTTGATGCTTATGCAATGAAGATGTGAATTAAGATCCCAGCACACAAGTAAAAGGTGGTGCCTACCTATAATAGCCCCATTCCTGGAGTGAGGATGTTCAGACAAGCAGATCCTAGAGGCTTCGTGTCCAGATAATAGAGCCAAACTGGTGAACTCCAGGTTCAATGAGCAACCTTGTCTCATACAAGAATGTGGAGAGCAGTTTAAGAAGACAATTTTTCGAAGATATGTTCATCTCCTTCTTTGTACCTGTCGCCATAAACACATAAGCAGAAACAACCCATAGAAATACTTAGAATCTATGTGCCCTTGCTAAACTTCTCTTAATGGGTCTCAAAAAAGTGATAGATTATTAATCAAGTTGCTTCCTTTATGAAGTACTGATTTTAAAAACATGAATTTAAAAATGGCCCTATGAATGGCCCACAAGTATTCTCCTTTCAGACTTTATGCTGCATTGTTATCATTAGGCAGACTGGGGTGGTAAGTGTCAGTAATAATGCTTTTGTTTTAGCCTTTGGAGCTTTCTGGCTCAGCCTGGTGACCTGGCAACTCTGGCAGTCTTTTGTCTACTCCTCAGTGATAACCTCAGTGGTCTAGAAGAAGATAATCAGAGTGCATCTCAACACAGGGATACAGATGTACTAATGTGAACAGCATTACAGGGTGCAAGAATTCAGTGTCATCCCCAGCTTCTTCCTATTATACCCAACAGTGTTTTGGTCTATCTCAGAAAACATTCATTGGAGGATAAGCTATATGACAATCCAGTGCAGAGGTACCAGTTTGGACTGGATGGTTCAGAATAATTATTTGAACAGTGAAGCTGCTTACACTTACAAGTCGGTTTAGAAAGACTTGTTCTTAACATTGAAGCCCATGAAGTTCCCAAGAAGAGTTTGACTCTGTATTTTATGGTACATTTCAGTCAGTGTCTAACTTATAATATTAAATAGAGCCAGGTGACCACCATATTGTGTTGGAGACCTCTAGCTTCTACTGAGACCACAAAGGCCAGTGCCAGTATCATCAATTTGGTAGATACCCTCAAGGGAAAGACACACAAGCTCATTGGTTGGGTGAAATGATTGCTGAGCACAACCCAGATGTTCCCACAGTATGATTCTACTGTCATAGCAATATTTATGTGACTTCTGGCCTCTGAGCTAGCAATGGTAGCATGTGGTTGCATCAGGCTGCTGCAATTCCAGTCAGAACCTGCTGCAGGCTCAGCTGTGTGTTGGATTTACCAATTTTAATGTACGTAGGAAATTTCATGATCATTTATCTCTTCATATTCCTTCAGGTTAAAGGGTGAAACCAATAGAATTCACTTTGTTGATATAAACAATTAGATTATTTTTCATGCCCCATTTATAAACCGCACAGACATGGTTCATGTGGGCTTAGTTCTTGTGCTTTAGAATTCCTACAGCAACAACCAGGACTCCACAGCCAGCCTAGGATGTGTCTATGCTATTGTTTCTGTACTCTCAGGAATCAAGTATACTCACATGATACAATTTAGTCTCCGATTTCTATATAAAAATGGCTATGGAAATAGCACTCACATCCTTGGCTTTCGGTTTATTTGATACTGTGGTATGCCTGAAGGAGCTGGTCTCCACCTTCTTGTCACAGGCTTCAAGCCCTCTTTCCTTGATCCTATGACACTTGTAGATCATTTGATGAGTAGTGCTAGACATGTGTGAACTACTTCCCACTTTCGCCTGGTGATTTTTTAGGGCATGTGTTCTGGTATCAAACCTTAAGCCTTAATAATTTTTAAGGTCTCTTTTTGCACTTCTGTCCCAAGTCAGGTTGACCCATAAAATTAATTTTCAAAATACCCTACTTTAATATTTTAACTTATTGAATTTATTTGGTACTTGGGTGTACACAGAGAGATCAGAGGACAACCTGAGGCCATGAGTTATTTTCTAATGCCATGTGGGGATTTAATTCAAGTCACTAGGCTTGGCAAAAAGCATTTTTATGCACTGGGCCATCTTGCTGGCCCTAAATAACCTATTTAAAATCCATTCAAATTCATACAGTAAGGAAGTATTCTGGGAAGGAATATATAGCTTCAGCAGAGATATAGAACACGTTAGATCTTCTAAAGAAACAGACACAGCTAGGAGATGATTTAGTCAGTGCCGTGTCTGTCATGCAAATAGGAATACAGAAGTGTGGATCCCTAGAAACCAAGTAAAAGCAAGAGGTGGGGACATACATTTGTGACTCTGATTAGCTAATTTAGCATTCTCCAGGTTCAATGAGTGACCCTGTCTTAAAAATAATATAGAGGGCTAGGGAGACAACTCAGTGGCTAAGGAGAGAACTCATTGGCTAGGGTGCTTGTGGGACAAGCAAAAGAATAAGTTCAGATTCCAAGAACCCCTGTAACATTTTGTCGCTATGGCCACTTGCCTATGAGTCCAGACTTGTAATACAGATGGAATCAATGGCATAAGCTCGAATAGGAAGACTTGCAATGTTGCCAAGCGTTTGGTTGTGAGATCCTGCCTCAAAAGAATAAGGTAGAAGAGTAGGAGAGATGGAGTTCCCAACATCAATCTTGGGCCTCCACATGCAGAAGCACACTTGTGCAACAGCACCTGTACACACACACACACACACACACACACACACACCCCAAACATATTCATATATATACAAAGAAATGGAACACAAATGTCAGATACCCCTTAATAGATATAGTTTCATTAAAAGAAAAAAAAGAGATGTATATGGCTGCATCAAGACTTTATCACATGCATATATTTCTCAATTTATAAGGAAGTTATACATAAGTACATCATAAATTGAAAATGCATTACATCTACCAAATATCTCAACTCAGTTTGAGCTATCTACAGCATGCTTGGAGCCCTTCGTCAGGCAAAGTCAGCCCACGTAAAATCCTATTGAGTATTGAATCTCTCATAATTTATTATAACTGTAGTAAAAGTGAAGAATGAAAAGGTTGTAGGGATGTATTGCCACATCATTGGAAAGTAAAAATAACCATAAAGGTGTAGAAGGCCATTGCATAGAGAAGGTTAATATCTGGCATCAAAATTAAGTTTAATCTGAAATGTAAACTATTAAATAGCCAATATGAAAATATACACTTTAAAAAAACACCCTGTTTTTTTTTATATAGCAGAAAACATTAATATTAATACAATGAGCCTCTAAAGCCTAGTTTCTAAGTTTGTTTTATGTTGATAAAAGAGAATATTACATACCAGATAATAGGTAAAGAAAATCAGGGTTAGGGTTAGGGTTTGAGGAATCAAGTGTCTGGTGCTAACTTCTAGACAGGGCTTTGGGGCTGCATGCTAACATGGAGGTCATAACAAACAAAAGCTGAGGAAGATTTACAGGGACTCATTGACTCTTGAGATGATGGTCTTAATATGATGGGAGGGTAGAGTCCTCATGATCTAATGGTTTCTAAACCCCCCCACCCTTTATGGTGCAATGGCAAATACATTTTAGAAGAAACATGTAAACTATATTTTTGTTGTTGTTTTGATTTTTAAAGAAACATTACTATAACATTTGTGTCCAGATTTATCATCTCCTTCCCTTCCTTCTTCCCCCCTCCATCCCTCCCTCCCTTCCTTCCTTCCTTCCTTCCTTCCAAGACAGGGCCTCAGGTAGTACAGGATGGCCTTGAACTTGCTATGTAGCAGAGGACCTTGAACTTCTCATCCTCCTGCCCCTGCCTCTAGGGTGTAGTGCACATTATACCATGTCTGCAGGTCTCTTTTTAGTTTCTGAATACAAGCACCATAGAATGATTTTTATTTACTGGCTGTGTTTAATTTTATATTTTATTTGAAATCATGGGTTGTAAATGTTAGTGCATTCCCGTAGCGCCGGCACTGAGGAGGCTGAGGTAATAGATGTTACCTGGGAGAAAGAAAGGAAATGACAGGAGAAGGAAGGGAAGGGAACAGTAGGAAAGAGAAGAGAAGGAAAGGGAAGAGGGATAAGGGACTGGTGAGAGGGAAGGAAGAAGGAAGAGGGGAGAGAAGGATAGCCCTGAGAAGAGCCCTTGTGAATGTAATCATTTAATCTTGTATCATTACTGGCACACTTCTGCTTCTTACTCTGGTGCTGCGATTCCATTCAGACTTACAGATGTGAAAAATAGAAGGACAGCACACTCTAAACTAATCATTTTAGAGTAAAAGAAAAATTTAAAATTATTTGGTTAACAGCTTTATTTAAATTAATATTCAAAGCCATAACAGATTAAAGTAATCTAGATTTGGTTATAGTGGGAATTATTCTATGAATGTGGGAATCCATTTAAAACAGCATACTCGCTATTAATTTACTGTTGGGAAATCTCAGATCTCAAATCCAGATCTCATTGAATATTTTGATGTTCCTGGTTACACACTAAAGATGACCTAGTTCTTTTGCCAGTTCAGTCTTTTTTTGAGTATACATTTATGAAGTCTGTCTTCAGTGTTTCTTGGTCAGAGAAACAAAATAATCCAGTGGCAGTCATCACTGTTTAGTTGGAAGCCACAGGCATGGCTTCCTCTTTTCCAACTTCCTTTCAATGGTAAATCAGAGGTGGGAGATTCAAAGTGACTTGTTTGTGTTTAGTGAGTGTTGCTGATTCATATTGTAACCTCCAGAAACCTGACATTGCCAAGATACTTAGTGGGGATATTCTTCCCTTAGACATCTAGAAGTACCCAGGGCCATGACTCTAAATAAGAGTGCTGTACTGTCTTCTGACTGCAGTGTTGGGTTCATAGAACATGGAACACTTCAATGAACACTTTCTTTGGAGACCCAGATCCAATGTGGAAAAGGTTGGGAGCCTTTCATAGTAGCAAGACTTGCCTTGTTGATTTAAGTCCAATCTATGTTCCCTCTACATCATAACTATTATAGTGTTCATTGCTTCAGAAGTCATTAGAAGTCATTTTGCCAGTCATTAGAGCTGGCAAAATGTTTTGGACCATTCAGAACTGGATGAGACATCAAATATATGACCAACATTGCTGGAGAACAACTTTTAAAGGCAAAAGTCAGAGTGTTTTCCCTAAGCATCTTTAAGGGTTCTGATGTGAGTCACTGAGGCAGACATTGACTTTAAAACTAAATGTTCACAATCCCACTTTACATCTGCTATGCCTCCTAGCCTTACTGTTTTGTCTCCCAGCTTTCAGGCAATGGGAAAAAAAATGCTCTTAATGTCTAATGAATATTTATGCAGTCCTTTGGACAATTAAAGGCTCATTAAAATTCACTTCAAAAAAAGAGATAAAGACACTTTTAAGACCAAAGAAGAATGCAGTGGTGAGTGGAAATGCAAAATCTTTTTCATTGGAAAAAGTCAGAAACACTCTACAGATGTACTTTGAAAAATGCCTATTTATAGAAGGTGCATCTCAATGCTGGGTCAGGTTTTGGACTCAGACTCTCTGTGTTTCAATGTCAGTTTCTACTCTTTCTAGCTCTGTGGCCTTTAGCCCATCTGAGTAGAGCAGATCCTACATGACCATGTAGAGAGAGCTGTGGATACAACCACTTCCCTGCTCAGAAGCAGCCGCTGACTCAACATGTGAGCAGTGACCGCTACACCTGCCTCTCTGTCTTAAGAAAGCTTTCTTGTCACATTAAACTGGCTGTCACCCCATGCACACCCCCCAGCCATTTGGAATAATCCTTATTTTCCTCTTTCTGAAGTGGTGCAAGGGCGTGTATAGAGAATCCTCAGATCTCATGGGGAATGTCTTAATTCTCTTCATTTCATTCTTCCTCTGGTTTTTATTTCCACTATGATTTAGCTGCCCTGGCCTAAAGCTTTGTAATGGCTCAAAACTAAACACATAAAACTTAGGAACACCCGAACATATACTGAGATAATGTCAATACCACAATCCTTTATATAAATCTAAGTGTGTTGAAGCCAGAACAGCTGCCTGACTTTGTTACTATATTGCATACAAATCACTTATTTGGACTATAAATGTAAAGGAATCAAGCTGGTATGTTTATGTAATATGTTTATGCTCTACAGTCCTCCCTGTCTTTATGTCTTTCTCTGTCTCTGTCTCTCTCTGTGTCTCTGTCTCTGTATGTCTCTCTGTTGCTCTCTGTCTCTGCCTTTCTCCCTCCCTCCCTCCCCCTCCCTCCCTCCCTCTTTCCCTCCTTCCCTCCCTTCCCCCTACCCCCCATGCTTAGGCCAATGGTCAACCATAGGAGTCTTCCTCAGTCATTTTTTGAGAAGGCATCTCTCACTGAACCTGGGGATCATCAGTTTGGCTGGACTGTGTGGCAGCAAGCCCCAGAGATCTTCCTGTCTTTGCCCCCAAAGCTGTAGGTTGACAGATGCATGACTTCTCATGCAGCTTTTACATGGGCGTGTAGATTCTAATGCAGCTTGCACACAGAGCACCCTACTTGCCGAGCCATCTCCACAGCCCTCGGTATTTGTTCCTCCACAGCTATCACACTTACAGTTCAGTATTAGTAGGAACCACGATCATGGGGTTGCCTCATGCCTTTCTCTGATAAAACACATTAGGAAGTGGCTAAAATTGACTAAAAAAATGGAATATATAGGCTATGTATTAATTTGTACCAATAATAAGTACAAAGAAGTAATTATTCCCATTCTATTGTATATTCTTCCCTGTGTATATTTTTACCTAGTGTGCCATTTTTAACTCACTCTGGATTCTTGTAATAGCTTTATGAACTCACAGTGAAATTTTAACACTTTTCACTTGTATACCTCAAACTTTACTGACAAATGTTAACCATGCATTTTCTGACAAATGAAGTAATTGACATTTGTTGGACATTCTTGTTATTAGGCCATTTCCTAAATGCTATGTATAATACTTCACTCACTAGTGATATGCCTGTGATAAATATTCATCATTGTCCCTATTTTTAAGGTAGAGTAGTTCAGGTTTAGAGAGACTAGTAAATTGATCAGAACTCCATTTATGAGCTGAGTCTCCAACCTAAGGGCTTTCTTCTGCAAGGTGCTACTGGTCACATTGGCCTCGGAGACTGTTCAGAAACTTCTCCCAACTCAGGCTACAGTGTCTGGCCTTTTAGCTAGAATTTGATTTAATTGACCATCTCTGTCAAAACCTGTGGTTTTTAAATTTGAAAATGGTGTGCCAAGAGTGAGAAGGGAGAGAAGTCCAGCTGGGTTCTTATCTTTTGTTTTCAGTTTCCTGAACTCACAAAGTCACAGTTACAGTAGAGAATCTCTCCAGGCCATCAGAGGCAGATGTAAAGAGCAGGGGTTATTAGTTCTGTCGCAGTAGGTGATCCATGAGACCTTTATAACAGGAAGTTGTTTACACACCAAACCCATCCATAGAAATATATTGCATGCCTTGGTACCTGGCATCTAGAGTGTGAAATTAAATACCATACTTAAAACATTCTATAAGAAAGGTACTTCTGTTTTCCTCAGACCTCTATAGAACATGGAAAAAGATAACAAAATGTAGGAAAAAGAAGTCTGCTTAGTGTATCCCATCTTAGGCTATTATACAAAGCAGCATGTGATTTTTCTTCAGTCAGAATTAGCCATTTCCTGAGACACAGTTGAAAGACTAAATTGTTCTTAGAAATAAAGATTTAAACTAAGTGCAAGTCAAGACATAAACATAAATTTTGAAGAAAAGCTGTCTCAACATCTCAGTCCTTTAGTGTGCAGATATGGAAAAAAAGCATGTATGAGAAACAGGTGCTGGCTGTGGCAGATTAAAACCCATCAGATAAACAAGCACCCCTCCCCACTGGCCATTACTGACTTCCATATTTAAGGAGCTTTTCCTTTTTTAAATTACTGTTAAGAATTGGAATGTGTTGTATGTTTCATTTATTCTCATATTATTTGATTCAGTTTAAGTGTCTGTCAGCTTTTCATAACTTGACGAAACTAAGTTGTGATGGATTGATTCTGGATCTGTAGCTTCTTTTTAATATTTAAAGACTGACTAAAAGCCTGAATGCATAGCTTTCCTGTCATAATTCCTTCCTAGTGCATTTACTACACTTAGTAGTTTTATCAGTGATCTGCTGTTTCTCAATAAATAAAGATATAATTATATTTTAAGAAGGATCAACATTTGTATTTTCTCTCAGAGAAGGTTTTTTTTTGTTGTGTTTGTATGAGTATTTTGTATGGTCATGTGTATGTGCACCATATGCATTGCAGTTCATGTGGCAGCCAGAAGAGGGCGGTAGATCTCCTGGATAGAGCTGGATTTAAGGACACTTGTGATTTACCATGAAGGTTTTCAAGAGCTGAAACCCTTGAGAGAGGAGCAGTGCTCTTAACCACTGAGCTATCTCTCCTGCCCCCAAATTTATATTTTCTTCATTGAATAAATATTGGCACTGTAGTTATCTCAGTAGATAAATGTACTTGCTGAGCAAGCATGAGACCTTGAGTGTAGATCTCTAGCACCCACATAAAAGCTGGGCAGAGCTGAGTTCAAACTGTAACACCAGAGCTGGGGTGGGGAGGAAGTTGACAGAGAGGCAGGTCCTGGGCTTCTTGGCTTCTTGGCAGTAATGGTGAGCAGTTGGTTGATTGAAAGACCTTGTCTCAAAAAACTGAACGAAACCAAACAAAATGAAATGAAACCAAACCAAAACCAAAACAAAAACAAAAACAAAAAAAAACAAAAACAATCCAAAAGATAGAGATAGAATAGAGATAGAATAAAACACTCAACATTGATCTCTGACATGTATGGTCATATATGTCAGTGTAGTGGTATGCATGCTCAAATCTTATTATACTTCTGAGTCTTCCAAAACTAACATTCCTCAACTGACCATAATATATATATATATATATATATATACACATACATACATACACACACACACATTTATATTTGTAATTCAGGAGACAAATAGGAACTTATTCTAGTCCTCAAGGCATGTTCACACATTTTGTTGTTTTGAGATGTATTAACACTTGCTATGCTGGTACACAACCAGTGATGGATAGATCATTGGCACACAGCAAGACAGAACACCAAACTGTCATCATTATTGGAGAAAATGCTCAATAATGACAGATAATCCAAACACAACAGAAAAGCTTTATTTAAGGATGTCCTAAGTGAAACAATAAGTTTTAATTTTATTAAATTTCCACCTGAGTGAACGTCACCTTTTGTCGCAGAGACGTGGAATGTATGTGATAAAAACCTTTAGTGCATTGAAGATTGGGAGTTTTCTTGAGATGAATTTCATGGAAAAAACTATTTCCAGTGGATGATGACTGGTGATCAATGACCATGCTGGTCAATGGTTATGGATGTATCCTCCAAAAGGAATAAAGTAAACTTGTCACTTCAGGGAAAAGAGCTGGCTTAATTACCAATGATAGAATGGGAAGCATTAAGGAGCAAACAAAATTTTGAGGAATGTAGTGATGGCTCAGTCAGTAAAGTGTTCCCTGCACAAGCATGAAAATCTGAATCAGGACATTCAGAATCTAAAAAGCCAGGCTTGGCAGATGCACCAGTATCCCAGCATTGAGAAAATGAAAGCTGAAGGATCCCTGGGGTTTGCTGAGCAATGAGTTTAGTCTAATCAGTGAGAGGCCCTGTCTAAAAAATATAAAGAGAAGACCATCTGAGGAAGATACACAAAATTGACCTCAGACTTCCGGATGCATGTGCACACCAACTTGCCCTCAAAAAATTAGGATTCTGAGAACTCACTTCCACATAATTCATCTGCACCACACAGTGAACCAGACATTTTCAAAATGTAGACATTGTCTTTCCACCTCCCCATTCTCTCTTTCAACCTAGAATTTTACTTAGGGCCTTGTATGTGAAAGGGAAATATTCTACTACTGAGCTTTGTCTCCAGCCCTAACCTGCAACATGTTTAATGTGATTGGTTTTATCTCTTGGCTTTTTATCTCCCAGTAGTCTGACCAAAATCATTCAGAAAGCACTGGTAAGAACTCTACTTGCCCATTACACTCAGACACGAATGAAAGTGACACACAAGCCAAATTACAACGAGTGCAGAAAGTGTCAGTAAATAGCCACGTGTAGATAATCATGGCCTTTTGAAACCACTGACTGATTTGTATTGCTTCTCTTCTGTTCAAGCCTTAGACACTCTAATTCTTAGAAGCTTAATATGAGCTAAAATGGGAGTGGATTGCAAGTCCCAATACTGTAATTAGGAAGCAAAGCAAACTGGAAATGTTTGGCGTAGGAAAGTGTTTGTTATAATTAGGATCAGACAGCCTTTCCCCAGTGCAGTTCAGAACAGAACACCATTTCTTGGGGTTCTAAAGACTGGGGCACAGTACTATTTCTGCATGTTGAGACTTACTCTCTTTATCCACGATTCAAATATCCTTATGATGAATGCAGGTAAACTTTTGGTGTACCACAGTATAGTATGTCTCACTTCATTTTCTGTTATGTCATAATCTGTTCCCATCGACCTAGCAGAATTAAAAACACTATCAACTGAGCCAATCTCTATCTGTATCTCTATCTACATCTATATCCAAATCTACATCTACATCAGGATACCATATTATTTTTATTTAAATACATTCTATGTAATTAATCTCAGACACATTATTTCTAGAGCACTCTAACACAGCTTTATGTATTGTCCCCCCAACCCTACATTTTTTAATAAAAAGCTTTCAGTTCATTTAATCCCTGTCTCAGTAAGTTTATTAGTGCAAACTCATACGCATAAATAACTTGAAATGGTCACAGTAGCCTGTAAATACATAAATGTAGACTGCAACCTTAAAATCTGCTTGAATTTAAGTGGGTCAAGCAAGGGACACACACATACATCTGTATCTAATATATACTAAGAGCTCTATATATTCACGGGATCTCATATATGTAATAGAAACGTTTTTCTGTTCTGTGGGCCAGTGTAGATCTGTTTTCATTCTTCCTGCTTATGACTAGTTGTGATTTTAGGTGTTAGAAAACACGTGTTCTTCCTTCAAGTGCTTTCTTGGTAAGGATAGAACTGGAAGTAAGGGTACCATGTGTTAGGATGTCAGTGGTGTCCTTGAGGGACATCTATTAGCACCCTTTGTTTGCCCATTCAGCAAATTTGGTCACCAGTTAAGTCAACTGCACTTCTTGCACAGGAAAGTGCTAACCTAAACAGATGTGTTTAGCCAAGTCTTCTCAGGTCAGGTAGTGAAGTCAGTAAGTATTCCATAGACAAATACCTTATCTTGTGTTCTCTGAGATATGGTGTTTGCTGCATATGCCTTATTTAGTCAGTGTCATTGTACTGGGTTCCCCAAAATAGACACACTGTAGATTCTCAGATCAGTGACATAGCTCAGCCAGAGATCATGATTCCTACACCTGTTTGGAGTCCAGTTACCCTCTTACACGTGCGACTTGGTCCATTGTATAAGGTGGTGCCCGGTTACGGGTTTTGTGTGTAAGTTTCTACATTTTGATATAAAGCTGTAAGCAAAACCCCTCAGGCTTTCCTTTCAGAGTTCCTTGCCTTTTCTTCCCAATCAACTCACATTCTCTTTGGCCTAAAGCCTTTCTTCAGCTGGGCTGAGAGAAGCTGGGCCAATTCCTCTTTTGATGTAACCCAGGAGGGGTTGGTATCTAGGAATCTGGGAGTGAGAAGAGATCTAGCACAGAAATGGCAGGAAGGGCAGCTCTGGAGACAGCATGTGGTAAGGAAAGGTAGTTGGTTCACAAGGAGGAGTTACTATGGGATGGATGGGACAAGAGCTCATTGTGAGAGCATTTTGTACCTGGTGTTTCCTCACCTCCTGGACCAAGTGAGAGGAGGGTACTTCCAAGCCTGAGTTTTTAAGAATATTTTAAGTTTTTCAGGAGCCCTTTGGAATTGGATGACAAGATGTAAAAAAGGGGGAAAGGATTAGAAAAATATCTGAAAATTTAAAAATGTTCTTTAAATGTTCTGAATAAGGAGACACCCTCGCACTAGTCTGCTCCTCCTATGCACCAGAGTGGGGAGGCTTTTGAATTTGCTGCTGCCAAGGGAAAGGGGAGACAGCTGTTTTCAGTATGGAGACTGGCAAATACAGTTCAGGAAGCACTGACTTCCTTCTTTCTGCCCAGGCTTTTGATGCCAGCCGCTGAGCATCATGCCTTCTTCAGGACTAGTGGCCATTTGTATGAATCAGTTCTCAAGCATTTGGGACTTGATTCTGTAGGGTTTTGTAGTTTTCATGATAAAACAAAAATGTGTTCGCTGATAATATATTTTATTGTTCAGGTTTTGTCGCTGACAGAGAAATGAAAGAAATGATGACATTGGAAAGAACTTGATAGGTTTATTTAAAGCTGGCTGCAAGTTTGATGTTGAGGACAGAGGTGCTTTGAAAAATACTGCTAGGGAATGGATCTCCTGCTATCTGTGTTTTTTGGTTTTTGGTTATTTTTTAAGTTAGCATTAGTGTACTATTCTTTCAGAGAGAGTTTGTAATGCACACATGAATGTGTCGGAGCAGGGATCAAATTCCACACTCCAGGTTCTTTTGACAGAATACACACCTGTACGTTCTGGGCTCTGACCTCAGAATCGTTTTGAAAAGCTTCTGACATCCGATGTGTAGAAACAACAGTCTTCTGACAAGAAAAGTTCACACTGTCCCTGTATGTGGTACCTCTGATAAGGCTTACTTTTTTAGTAAACATGCTAAGACGTGTGAAGAATTACACATCAAGAATTCTGGGGTAGGTTCTGTTTAGTTGTGTAGTGTTTTCTTGAAGCATTGAGTGAACATGTTCCTGATGGATAGATGCATTTAAATATATTTATAGTGAGATATAAATGAGCCCTAATGGTTTTGTGCTTTGTTTTTGGAGGAACCTTTTTCAATGTCCTCTCTTATATACTGTAGAAATGGTAATAAAGAATACAGACCCAGTTAAATTTTATGATTTACATGCAGAATAGGAAAAGCTTTGCTTGATGACATACATTGGATCAACATCTGCATTATTCTAAATGTTGTCATATAAGAGACAACATCAAATTTCAGTAACTGTGCTCTGGCTATGAAGTCACTCTGAAATAATTTTCATAGCTGAGCTAATGCCCCCTTTGAAATACAGCAGGTATCTAATATGCACTTTCATATTTGAAGACCCTGTAGCTTTTTGTATTTCAGCAGTCTGCAGTGGGTTTTACCAAATTTACAGATTTCTCCTTTCAAAATCAAGCTGCCCTTTGTCTCAGCAACAGCCATTGATGTCTTGCAATCTGTTGAAATGAGTAGTTTCTGCTGTTTATCCTGAAATGCAGATAAATGGCTTTCAGCACACTGTTTACAGTGGAACAGCTCCTAAAGAGTGTCAGCCTTGTCAACCAGGGTCTTCACGCCATAACTAATGATCCCTCTGCTTATACCTCCAGGCTAGAGAAAAGGCATCACACTTTGCAGAGACAAGAAAGAGCCTAGCACCACTGGGGTGGGTGGACTGCATGGTAGGGTGCCTCCTGGAAGGATTTCTTTCTTCTTTCCTGCTAAGAATCTTGCCCATGTTTTTCACATGTACAAAGCTACCATGTTCTGAAAGCTAGGGTAAAGGATCAGTAGGAAGTAACTGTAGAGATATGCTCTTTATTCCAGATTGCCTATTAAGTAGCTAATGTCATTTTAATACTTTCTAGGCCAATTAATATGAGGACAGAGAAGGAGACACTTTATGTTACTATCAAAGAACTACTATGATTTTAATGATGAAAGTAACGATTTTTTCCTCTTATAAAGAGCAGAAAGAAAATAAACAGATTCACCCATTCACTTACAAATGAATGTTCAGTCTGAAGGCCGTTATAGTCTTTCTGTAGAGAAGCAAAAACAATCGTCCTAAACAAACTACTTCTGATTTAGTGGAGCTCAACAAGGTTAACCTGCAGAGTAGTTAAAGCTGACAGACTTTACCAGCCTCTCTTTATTTTTCTGGTTTGTGACGGCACATGTGCATGTACAAGGGCATATACAGAGGCATGACCATATGTGTGTGTAAGCTGGAGGGCAACCTTGCTTGCCATTCCTCAGGTGCCTTGGCAGTGACACAATGGTCCTCGAGCTCTGAAATTAGGCTAGGATGACTGTCCAGTCAGCCTTAGGTATCAGATCCCCTCCCAGAGCACTCAGGTTCAAACATGTGCTATTATACTTGGCTTCTCCCCCAAACACCCCCATTTTTGATGAGGATTCTGGGGGACTGAACTCGGGTCCTTGTGCTTGCAAGACATGTGCCCTCCTTAGTGATCCATCCCTCCGACCCTGATTTGCTTTGTTTTTACGTGGGAGGTGTCAGTCAAACACAAAATGATTTTGAGGAGCAATTATTTTTCATGTATCATTTTACAATCAATTTTGGATTTTGGGTTTTTTTTTTTTGGTGGTTTAGTTATTATAAAAACTCATGTATTGATGATAATTTTGAAAAGAAGGAAGGAAACATCTTGAATTTAGAGTAAAATGTGTGAAGATATTATTGGTATTAAAGGAAGTATAGGGATATATTCATCATCATCATCATGATCATCATCATCATTCACTGTGTATGGTAACTCAGTCCTGTAATTCCAACATTTAAGACCCTAAGGCAAGAGGATTGACTTGGCTTTGAGGTCAGTATTGGCTACACAGTGCATTTCAAGCCACCCTAGACTGCAACATGAAATCTTGCCTGTAAACATAAAACAGTATGTGTAGAGTCGAAAAGAAAAGTCAAGATTTTCAAAGACTGAACCACTGAGGCACGGAGTGTTAGACAGTCAAATGAAAAAAAGAAAAAAGAAAGAAAGTACTTTGGAAAATGTTTTGAAAACCAAGATCATTTTTATCAAAAGAAGGACAGCTTGAGCTGCATGAGGCCAGAATGTTCTAGTGTGTGCCTTTCACAGATTTAAGATAGCACAATGTTTATAATAACAAGCGTCACTTAAGATTCCTCCCCAGAATGTAGTACAGTTATTGTTGGCAATCTTCTTCCCACAAATCAAAGTGATGGTGTTGGCGGCGGCGGTGGTGCGTGTGAGTGTGTGTGCGCATGCGCACACGTATGTGAGTTGTGGGTGGTTCACAGCTTTTGAATCACTTTAAAAGCCCATTCAGTATAATTGGCATGGATAAACGGTGCTTTGTTTCCCTCTGACATCACCAAACTCTGTACTCTAGTCTTCCTCTTCTATGGCACTATCCAGCTTTCTCACCCCACTTTGAATATGCAGCACAGATAAGTGGAAATGTTAGGGAAAAACTAATGTTGGCATCACACGCCTTCCTTCAGGGTCTCTCGGAAATTCTGATGCATTCTGATTGTGCTACCTGCGTGTAAGAGAAAGCCACTGAGACTTGTCTAATGCTGATGACAGAATATACTTATGGACATAGGGATAATTTCTACTTTAATTTTCTTCTAAGAATATGATATGCATATACATATATCTTTTCCTAATTTGACAAAAAAAACATTTAACTTATATCTGACAACAAAAATAGTATCCAAATATCTAAAGCAACAAAAATATTATTTTAAGTATATTATATATATAATATGTTCTGGAGTTGATATAATTGTCTTATTTCAGGCATATATTGTGCCTACAAATATTTTCATTTTCAATTTTAATTTTACTTTTTATTTTATTTTAGTATTTATTTGTTTTATTTTATTTATTCTTATTTTTACTTTATGTGCACTGGTGTTTTGCCTGCATGAATGTCTGGGTGAGGGTGTCAGATCTTGGAGTAACAACCAGTTGTGAGCAGACGTATGAGGGCTGGGAATTGAACCCAGGCCCTCTGAAAGAGCAATCAGTGCTCCTAACCACTGAGCCACCTCTGCAGCCCCTACATATGTTTGTTTTTTAATTATCTGCTATTAGGAAAAGCTGTTAAAAGCTGTTAAATGTGGCACAGAAGGTAGCCTCAGACATATGGTGTGACTTTTCTGCCACTGATGAGAGAATATCATGAAAGTTTTGGTGTGGGCGAATGTTATCAGGAAAAAGGGGAACTAACAGACTTGGCAACTGGTATGCGACTCTCTGATTGGCTCTTAAGGCCTTTTGAACACAGTGAGTGGCCATTTCTTCTCCATCCTCTAAAGTCTGCAGTACTTTGATGGGTTATACATGATAGATCCTTCCAAATAGGCTTGACCTTTCTAGCATTCCTGTGGTGCTTGTACTATTTTCTACTGGCTTTATCGTGTCTTAATCACATCAGTAGGATGATTGGGTCTCAAATATAATTTTTTTGTACCCAAAACCGTCAACAGGTCAACCTGAATCATACAGTTTTTGATATTTTTTTTAAAAAGATGCAAGCAACTGCAAATCATTTGGTCTCTGTTTTTCCAACAGCATGAAAGGTTTGGAATTACAAAACAAATCTGTAAAAGATCCCTGAAGAAGAATCTAAGTGTGAAATGAAGCTATACTGGAGACATTGTATGCTGCAATAGTCTCCTAGAGAGTGGTGTTATTAATGTGGCACTGGAGGTACTTAAGTGACACATTTCAAACTATTTTCTGACTTGCATAAAGTCAGAGAACGATTTTAACCAACTGGGAATCTTCAAATGAGGCATAATAATACCTTGTGGTCATAGTCATTCATTCATTCCCTCTCCCTCTCTCTCTCTCTCTCCCCCCCCATTCCGGGTTTTCTTTTGTCTTTTACCTTTTCATTGTCAGATGCTATGGATCCTGAGCATAGCCTGACTATAGTAATCTCCCTGGACAGCTCATAATCAAAGAGGGGACTGTGGGAAACAGCTGAGCTGCATTAGGCAGCCACAGACTGCACCACATTTCTTAACTGCTGAATAACACAACACAGGTGCAGGATTAGTGCTGCCCATGGTGCTGGGCTTTTTAGTGGGAACCCTAGCAATTCTGTGTCTCCTTTCCATGTCTTTCATCGCAGAAAAGTTGGCAACTAGATATCAAGCATGCAGAAATCAAAAATGGGTAGTGAGAGAAGCTTTCTGTCTCTCAACTTCTTGCATTTTTCTCCAAGAAATGTCAGGAAGACCCGCAAAGCCAGTCCTTGCACATGCCCATGTGTGCGCACACAGACACAAGCATGTGCACACCATTTTGACTTTTCTTTCTTGGCACAGAACGTGGAATGGAACAACTCAAAGGACTAAGACATCTGACAAAACCCAAATGACAAAGTGCGGTTTAGCTGCTATGTCCTTACAGTGTATAGTTTACTCTACTTTATGACTTTATGACTGTTGAAGCATTAAATACATGATTTCAGCTTTCATATTTAGTGTATTGGACTGAGGCTGTTATTACCCCAGCATGGTCCAAAAATACTTAAAGTCAAGTGTTATGATTGTGTAAAGTCCTTGTGGAATCATTTATTTATAGCTTTTGACATTTAAGTTCCTTTACTGGTGTGGCATTCCATTCAGAATTTATAGATTATAAGTATCAGAATTACATTCTTACAATTCTTTCCTTTTCTCCCTTCCTTCCTTCCTTCCTTCCTTCCTTTCATTCTTTCACTCTATCACCAGGCTGACATTGAATGCCTCTTCATGTTGACACTCCTGAGAGCTAGGATCTTAGGCTTATGTCACAATGCTCATTCGTATCTGATGCTAGAGCATCATGAATACTAGACAAACCCTGTTCCGACTGAGCTACATCCCTAGCCTTGATGAAGTACTACTTTTAAAAAGAAAGTTTAAAAGTATGAATACAATGACTTAAATATGATTCCAAATGAAGGTTTTGAAAAAATAGTAACTAAGCCATTTTTATCTAGATGGTTATAATTAATTTTAATAAAAAAAGTATACCCTTGGAATAACAAAAGAAATGTATTTTAGTAATTTATGCCAATTTTGGTTTAGTTTCTAGAAAATTCTTCTATAAAATATAAAGTGTAAGAAAAAACAAACAAATAAACAAGCACCACTACTAACATCATAGACCAGAGCCATATGCACAGCCATGCATATTCTAAACAGTTTATTTAGAGAGTTTTCTTAAGACTCTATGATGGGCTTTGAATATTTTAATTTATTTCAGTTAATTTTGTCATTATGAATAAACTGTTAAGTGCACTGGTAATGATTCTAGTTACAGTTGACCTCTAAGTTTAGTTTATGTATATACACATACACACCACTTTTATGCTATGTAGTTTTAGATATGTGGATTATCAATATATTTCTGTATTTTGGTCAATACTCACTGTAATTAAAGTGTCCTTTAGTAATTATGCAATTAAAGGTTAGAAACATAAAGATCATCATAGTTTTGTAGAGAGGAGGTATATATCTGGTACAAGGCAGGCAAACTTCTTATCTTTCTAGTTTCACAGTTACATTTTTATTATTGCATATATTGTAGATATAACCTGTTCAGTTCAAACTGGCATTCTAGTTCAGGATGTCCTGGGCTTGTTTAGAAGTACTGCAGAGTAAGTTCTGGTACAGTGGCAAGTTGAACATCCACCTTGTTTAGCCTCAGCACTCTCTGAAACAGAATTGAAGGTAATAGCACCTCACGAAACCTAGCTCCTGGCTTGGAAATTTCCCTAGATTTAGTTGATTTTGTGGCATTATCTTCATAGAAACTATGGCTCAGTTTCTTTTCCAATATTGTTGACCTAGCTGACATATTAAATATTTTAAAGTACAGATATAAGTAAAAGCAATTGTGCAGGTGTATACATATGGACTCAGCATGTTTAATGGCTGAAAACATCATGGCGTCTTGCTCGCTGGCTCTTTTTCTTATGTTGACGATTTTACCAAAGTGCTTATAACTAATTTATGTTCTAAAATATTTTGCATAATGTTATATTGAAGTAAACAGTTTTATTGAATCTCTGTAAATTCAAAAGCATTATAAAGTCTAAGCAAAAGCCTAGCTGTTCTTTAAAATATAGGATTGGTGCTACAATGCCTTTAAGTTCCTCTCATACCTTCTACGCTGACTAGGGCTCATAATTTTGCATCAGTTATATGCAAAATAAGTATGTGCAAATGTAGGTCGACATTAATCGAACATCTCAAACAAATGATGAGAGCGTTTATTTACACTCAGTTGCTTTGTGATCTCTAGCAGGTTTTAAAGGGATATTATAATGTGGGCATTTCTATCATTCAACCAGAATGGTGTAGTAGCGTGAGTGTGTATGTATAGGGAGAGACGCACAATGGTCAGGGACTAGGGACCTGCATAGGTGTTTCATGAGAAAGGCCCTATTTTCTAACTCTTGCACATCCCTTAAGGCTCTAGGCAATAATACTGCCATTTGCCACATTCTTTATGGAGGCTTAGTCACTAAGGTCAATTAGTAAGGAGATAGCTAAGCTGAGTGGATGAACCCATTTGTCAGGCTCCACTGGTCAGTGACCATATCTGTCGCTTGACATTCCCCAAGCAGTAGTACCACCGGGAACCAACGCCTTCTCATTCAACTCTTGAGTCTTGAAAAGCAAGCTTCTCCTCCTCCCCCCCCCTTCCCCAATATTCAGTTTTCCTCAGGCATTTTAGAATCAAAATTCCATTTGTCAATTTTCAAAAATCTTAGACAAATAACTGTTCAAAGACATAAGCAGGTATTTAAATCACTGACTGGAAAGAAAAAGGAAATTTATTGACACAGTTAAGTAGATGAATGAGAACAAGGATTGTTAGCAAATTCCAACAATTCAGTGCTTTAGCTTTTTCTCCTACTTCTTTACCCAAGGCAGTGTGCAAACCTTTGACTTCCACTTCTTGCTCCTGCCTGCCCTCTAATGGAGACGTTGTAGGATAGAAAAGACAGTCAATATTTCAAGATCTTAACAATGATAATAGCATCTACATTCTAATGTGGAAGGGGGAAAAAACACAGGGTCCAATCCCTAGTCGAAAAACTACAGGCAACTAATGACCACTGAGATGTTCTTTTAATGAAACATCTGATATTTGGTCTATTTTTAGTATTCCTGATGTGTTTATCTTGATATTCACATATTTAGCCTTTTGTTTCCTGTTTCATCCTTATTACCATTGTTAAAAATGTACTACATTTTAAACAAAATGATTAGTCTTTGTATATGCATGTAATCAATTGCTATTTTCAGGCAATAGCTGATACATACTGTTTTGCTTATAGCCGTGAATGCCTGACTCTACCTGTGAGGTTGGATTTTATTTGAGTTCAGTGTAAGATGATGTATGAAGCTAACTCTTTTATAAATCTCTTCCTACAGTTATACCTTTAAAGCTATGCAGATTCTAATTGGCTGTTCTGCACCGCTGTGGATGGGCTATGCAGGGGCTGCACAGTCTTTCTTTGGTATGCTTAGCCTGTAATGGGTCCAACGAATCTGTTTATTTCATTGATGATCTAAACTCTCATATCTGCATTGTTCAAGAGTTTTCAATTTATTCAGAGTTTTCTGGTGGCTGTGAACTTTGATCTAATTTTCATTCCTAGTAAATTAACTATAGAATAATAAATAGCAACTGCATACATGTCTATAAATTATTTCCTTGATCTGATTATTCTGACAAAAACAAGACACTCCTTCTCAGTTGTGCCAGATTGACAGCTTGCCATTTAATTAATGATAAATCTTGTCAGAAGCAGTCACTTCTCATCTCGCTGCCTTCATTTACTTGGGCACATTGCATGAAAACTACCTTGTATGTTCGCTCAGGGTGGTTGAATGCTGCCTAAGTTTAAGTAATTATTGAATTATTGTCTTGATTATGAGTTAGTGATAGTTACCTATCTTTTCGGTGCTGTTAATGTCTTTCTGGTATAAAACATCTTGCATTTTGTCTGCATAAAGATTAAATGCAATAATGTATCTTCATTGTCTTTCAATGAGGAGTAACGTTTACTTGATTTTTTTTTTTCAGTGTTTCTAAGTTGGCTTTTGATTTAAAAAAAAAAAAATCCTTGGAGTTACTAGACTTGGATATTTGCCTTTTGTAACTGAAGTGCTTGACCTAAGATTGTAAAATATTACAGGTTGAGTATTCATTATCCATGATTCTTGAGAACAAAAGTGTATGAGGTCTAAAGTGTTTTTGTTGTTATTTTTTTGTTTTGTTTTTAATTTCTGGATATTTGCTTCTGTATAATGAGATACCTTTGGGTTGGGACCCATGTTTAAATGCTGAATTAACCAATGTTTCATTTTCTATAGACACTATAAATTGCATGACAGCAAATTTATGAAATATTTTAAAACAACTTTACATGAAAGTTCATAAACATTGAACTATGTGACTTAACATTTAAACATTAAAAAGATTAAGGGGATGGCTGGAGAGATGGCTCAGTGGTTAAGAGCACTGACTTCTCTTCCAGAAGTCCCGAGTTCAATTCCCAGAAACCACGTGGTGGCTCACAACCATCTGTAATGGGATCCTATGCTCTCTTCTGGTGTGTCTGAAGGTAGCTACAGTGTACTCACATACATAAAATAAATAAATCTTTAAAAGAAAAGATTTGGAGTTTGAGTATGTCTCAGATTTTGGTTGCTGTGAATACTTATAATCAATAGCTTGTTGATAATCAGCAATATAGAATGAAGTATGCTTATTTTCCCAAAATTTTCACAAAAGTATGGTCAACCAACTGGACATGGCAGGCTCGTACCTGTAGTCCCAACACTCAGGAGGGTGAGACAGGAGGATTACAAGATGAAGACATTTTTGAGTACAGAGTGAATTCAAGGCCAGCCTGGGCTACATAATGAGACATCACATTGAAAGAAAAGTAAAAACCAAATTGAAGCAAAGCTTGGCATTAAACCATTAGTGTACTTAATGTCACTGCTGCCAAGAATCCATTCACATGGCTCAGCCGTGACTCTCATGTGTGATGATGAGCTAAGGAATGTGGCCATCTTTAATGTGAAGCTTTTGATTTTCTGGTTTGTTTTTCATTGATGCTTTTTATTCTGTATCAGACTGTGACAACAATCTCTTCCCAGTTTGGAACAGAAAAGCAATTTATAAATTCACTTAGATACCTCTTAACCATGATCAACTCTGATTTGCTAGCCCACAGATAAATTTAGGTGTAGAAATAGGAGTTACAGCCCATTTGGATGCAAAGAGAAAATTTCATGATATAAAAGTCTTCCCTCATAGATAATTTTTCTCCAACAAGTCAGATATCTGCATAATGATGTGAGGCCAATCATGTCTCTCATGTACTTGTTTTAATACAATGTAGAGACACTTACATTTCAAATAGTGTCTTCAAGTTTTCTCTCCAGTAGCAACAACACATATGTCTCTTTTCATTTTTCTGTTAAAATTCCCTAAATATCTCTAAATTAACAGTCACACCAATACCCATTGCTTTGGGGCCTCTCACAGTGTAAAGAACAATTGGATTTTTTTCTCTGCACCTTCACTCCCATTGTCTACACACATATCCTTATCTGCTCACATGCAGTACACGAATAGAAATATCAGTTCCCGTATATTCCTATGTTTCTATCACATATTCATTTTCAAACTTCCAATCAGCACAAATACAAAATACATTTGTCATTCTGTTAATAATACATCATGCCTATCTCCATTTCATGGTCTTGTGACTGGCCTTTAAGGAGCTATTAGATATCATCTTACTGACTTACAATATGGGGAATATTCACCTTCGGTGAAAGTTGGGTCTCCACTTGCCAAAGGCTCATTCTTCTATCTAGATCCTCATAGGACAAGCTATCTCTTCCAGTAGATTTTTGGAAAAGGTGCACAGAAAGTACTTTGATACCTTGAATCTTAAACTACGTTTTACTACCTTCACATTTGATTTACATTTTGCCCACGTGTTGATCTTTACATTTTGTATAATTTTCACCCAAATTTTGTACCACTTTATTTTATTCATGCATGTAGTTTTAATTTTAATTATGTGGGAAATATAAAGCCATCCTCGTTTTTATTTTTCTTTAATTGAAAATAGTTTTTTAAACATATATATCATACATTTACACACACATGCACACATACACACAAACACACATGCACACCTCCTGATTATGGATTCCCCTCCCTCTACCCTATACTCCTTCCAGTTCCTACCCACCTATCTGGATCCACCTCCTCTCTGTCTCATTAGAAAACAAACAGGATTCTGAGGGATGATATATGATATGAAATGATGTGATATGATAAAACAAAAACTACCACATCTGAATTGGGCAAAACAAATAAACAGAAGAAAAAGTACACAAGAGAAGTCACAGAAAACAGAGACCCACTCATTTGCACACACAAGAATCCCATTTTTAAAAACCCACTAAAATGCAAGCCATAATATACACATAAAGGATACTTTCACAGCCTCCTTTTCTACAGGGTTCCCTGAACCCTGAAGGGAAGGAATTGATAGAGGCATCTCCTTCAATACTGAGTGTTCCAAGGGCTCTCAGTCTTTACACAATTTCTTAATTTAGTCTCTTTATTCATTTTCATCTGCTTCTGGAGGAAGCTTCTCTCATGATGGCTGAGCAAGGCATTGGTCTATGAGTGTAACAGAATGTCATTGGCAATCATTTTATTCCCACCTTTAAAAAACATAAAACAAAGGAAAAAAAACAAAACAAAACTCAGTACTATTTGGTTTTACCCTAGGTCCTTGAGCTAGTCTCAGGTTGTTGATAACTCAAGCAGTATTGGGTATAAATTCCATCTCATGGAATAAACCTTCAGTCAAATCAGATATTGGTTGGTCACTCCCACGAGCTTTGTGCAACCATTGCAGTGACATCTTGCCTGTGAGACACCATTGTAGATGGTATAGTTTTACTGTTCATTATAGTTTTAGCTATCTTGGGTTTTTTGTGTTTCCATATGAAGTTGAGAATTGTCCTTTCAGAATCTGTGAAAAATTACGTTGTAATTTGATGGGAATTGTGTTGACTCTGTAGATTGTTTTCAGTAAGATTAGCATAGGAGATCTTTCCATCTTCTGATATCTTCTACTTTTTTCTTCAATGACTTGAAGTTTTTTATCATACAAGTCTTTTACTTACTTGGATAGAGTTACCCCCAAAATATTTTATATTTTTGAGGCTATTGTAAAAGGTTTCCTTGATTTCTTTCTTTTCATTTGTATATAAAAGGGTTACTGATTTTTGTGAATTAATTTTGTATCCAGCTAATTTGCTGAAAGTGTTTATCAGCTGTATAGGTTTCTTGGTGGGATTTTTAGGGTCATTCATATATGCTATCTTATCATCTGCAAAAAAAGGTACTTTGACATATTCCTTTATTATTTGTATCCCCTTGGTCTCCTTCAGTTGTCTCATTGCTCTAGCTAAGACTTCAAGTACTATATGAATAGATATGGGGAGAGTAGGCAATTTAGTCTTGTTCCTAATTTTATTGGAATTGCTTTGAGTTGTTTGTTTGTTGTAGGCACTTACTGCTATGAATTTTCTTCTTAGGACAGACTTCATTGTGTCCCATAACTATGAGCATATTCTAAATTTATTTTCACTCAATTCTAGAAAAATTTTAATGTCTTTCTTAATTTCTGCCTCGACCCAATTTTCATTCGCTAGTAATTGGTTCGGTTTCCATGAGTCTGTAAGGTTTCTGTTGTTTCTCTTGTTGATGACCAGCTTTATTTTGTGGTGGTTAGGATGTAGGTTTTATTTCATTGTACTTGTTATCTGATGAAACTTCCTTTGCGTCTGAGTGTATGTAGTCAGTTTTGGAGGAATTTCCATGAGGCTCAGAGAAAAAGTTAAATTCTTTATGTTCAGTTGAAATGTTCTATAACTATCTGCTAGGTCCATTTGGTTATAACAGCAATTATCACCAGCTTTTCTGCAATTGTCATTTTAACCTATTTTTATTTCTTTCCCTCTGGCCTCTGGTTCTTTACAAATTTAAGGTCTTTTTAATTCTGAAGTTTTGCATACTGGAATGGAGGTCTCTGCTGAGTAGTTTTATGTCAACTTGGCAAAGGCTAGAGTCATCTGAGAGGACAGAGCCTAAGCAGAGAAAATGCCTTCATAAGATCAGGCTGTAGGCAAGCCTATAAGGCATTTTCTTAATTTGTGATTAATTGGGGAAGGCACAGCCCATTGTAGATGGTGCCATCCCAGGACTGATGGTCCTGGATTCTATAGAAAAGCAGGCTGAGCAAGCCATGAGAAGCAAGCCAGTAAGCAGCATCCCTCCATGGTCTCCTCATCTGCTTCTGCTTCCAAGTTTCTGCCCTGACTTCCCTGGATAGAGTTATAAGCTGTAAAGTGAAATAAACTCTTTTCCCCCAAAATTGTTTCCCCACAGTTGGTTGTTTACTACCAGTAGGTATGGGGAATTGAACCCAAGTCCTGTATAAAACAGCAAATATTCTTAACCTCTGAGCCATCGCTTCAACCTCATCATTCTGATTCTTATACTTTGCCTTTAAACTAGAAACTCATGATAATTCAGTGTGTGGTTTACTGATCTGCTCATCTACCGTTTTCTCTAGTCTCTCTCATGAGACTTGTGTCCTGACTTTTCTCATACTGATGTCCATGAAGTTCCTGAGCCTCTTCCTTGATGTGTTTGTCTCTTTGTCTAGTTTATTTTCAATCCATCTGCTGAGATTTTCATTGATGGAGTCATATGTTTGGAGTTCCTTGCTTTTCACAGCAATGCACTTTTGTTTTGCTGGTGTGCCTTTTAATAAGCTAGGGGTGTTATGATAACAATTGTAGTTACAGTTATTTGCTTTCATACTTTATTTCTTGTTTTTTTTTCCCTCGGTATGTGTGTTTTGTCTTCAGTCTCTAATGTTTGAGGTTCTTCTTCAGTTATCTCCTGTCCCTGAACTAGTGACTCATACATGGGTGAATGGCACACTGAAAGAGCTGATTGGAAGCTTCCAGATAGACCTCTTCACTAGTAGGCCTCCTTATTGGGTAACAGTGGAGTAGAACTGTTTTTCTATTCCTTTCTTTAGCCTTTGGCTTGCTCTTGACCTGCTTAGATTTCCCAGGGAAAAACTCAAAACCTGGTGGGACAAGAGGACAGGAAGGAAATCAGTATCTGTTGTGATTTGGTAGTAGTACTTCCGCTTTCTTTATGCTTTGTTTTTGAAGTCTCTGACCTAAGGAGAAGAAAAGAAAAATAAAATGTCTAATACTGTAAGCATGGGATTCACCCTTCTAGTCTCCTTCACCACCTGGAGAGAAGGGTTATTAGCCTACAGGACATCTGCATAATAAATGGGTATTGTTTGTTTTTAAACTTCAAGGACGAAGCAAGGATGTCATAGTTTTGCATGTGCTTTTTCATCACACCGTCCCTAGAGGCAACTCGGGTCATCAAGTTGGTATGATTCAAGCTAGATTTACAAAGAAGGAATTTACTATGGCAGGGTGATATATGGGCATACCTGCATGTACTATTTTAAACAGTTGTTCACACTCTGCTGTGAACAGACTTGTAACAAATGGCTTGCAAGTCAAGGGAATAGGACTAGATATTTAATGTCACTATATCCTGGAGTTCAACATACAGATGAGAAACTCTCTCATACAGATGAGTGTGAACATACTGGAATCTAGAGTAAGATTGAATTAAATAAATGCTGGCCAGCAAGCTCTGGGACTCTGCTTCCCTTGTACTGAGATAATGGCACAGCTATGACCTCCTTTTTACTATAGGTGCTTGGGATAGAATTTAGGTGCTCATGCTTGCCCAGCAAGTGCTTTACTGACTCAGCCATTGTCTTAGTCAGAGTTTCTATTCCTGCACAAACATCATGACCAAGAAGCAAGTTGGGGAGGAAAGGGTTTATTCAGCTTATGTTTCCATGCTGCTGTTCATCACCAAAGGAAGTCAGGACTGGAACTCAAGCAGGTCAGGAAGCAGGAGCTGATGCTATGGCCATGGAAGGATGTTTCTTACTTGCTTGCTCCCCCTGGCTTGCTCAGCTGGCTTTCTTATAGAGCCCAAGACTACCAGTCCAGAGACGGTACCACCCACAAGGGGTCCTCCTGCCTTGATCACTAATTGAGAAAATGCCTTACTGCTGGATCTCATGGAGGCATTTCCTAACCTGGAAGCTCCTTTCTCTGTGATAACTCTTGTGTGTCAAGTTGACACACAAAACTAGCCAGTACAGCCATCTACTCTGGTTAGACATACCAATGATTTTTGCAAAAATTATTCACTAAAATTAGACTAATTAGCTAAATACATAAAAGGTCCTAGAAAGGTTATCACAGATATATTTTTCCTAATTTTTTCATTTTCTGTTTCAACCTGTGAGTATGTAAATGCATATAAAAGTGCATATAAAAATATAACTAATGTAATCTGTATAATATCTTGTCAATTGAATTTATTCCTTCTAATATATAACTTTAGTTTTTTAACCAAATATTCTATAATCAAATATTTTGTTGAAATTTGTTTTAATTATAGTCCAGTTAGATGTGGTTTGAGAGAAAATTTTAAATTGAATGTTTATAATCAGGATTTTAAGAATAATGAAATGTGTTAAAGAGTATCATAAAGTTATACAAGGCAACTTGGATGTCTATTTGGAAGACAGAAATGCCTGTTATTAAACCCAGGCCACCTGCCTTTAAGAGATCATTCCTGCATAGTGTTTCCTGTCAAAGATGGTAGCATCACAAATAAACACATCTATCTGTAAAAGCTGGTGGAAAATATATATCTTTTGAAATATGTGATTTCTATTTTTTTATTTTTATACACTTTTTTTTTCTTTTTTTTGCAGAATAAATATACACTGTTATACTGGTTAGTTTTTGCCAACTTGGCACAAACTAGACTCACATGGGAAGAGAGAACCTAAAATGTGGAATTATCTTCATCAGATTGTCCTGTGGGCGTGTCTGTGGGACATTTTCTTAATTGCTAATTTATGTAGAAGTTCCTGGACCACTGTGGGTGGTTCTGTCCCTATGCACATGGGCCTGAGTTGTACAAGAAAAGTAGCTGAACCAGCCAGAGGAAGTAAGCAGAAAAGATCATTCTTCTATGGATACTGTTTTAGTTTCTACTTCCAGGTTTCTGCCCTGCTATTTCTCAGTTATAGATTGTGATCCAGGAGTTATAAGAGGAAATAAACTCTTTCCTTTCCAAGTTGGTTTTGACTAGTGTTTTATCACAACAATAGAAAACAAATTAGTTCAATGAGCTACCTCAAATCAACCTCGTGATATGGTAAAAAAAAAAAAAAAAAATTATAGTGTTAGATTTCAGACAATTAGGATTCAAAAATGCTGCTCCATTATTTGACTGTGTGCAGATTAATTAGCTAAAATTCAAGACTTGCATTTATTATCTGAAAAACAAGACTGATGCCATTTATTCAAATGAAATTATCAAAATACATGTCTTTTGTTTGAATATTTGTCACAAGTTATTTTAACTCAGTGAAATATTGTCTCTTCCACAGAAGGCTAGAAGGCTGTCCTAACCCTAATTCATTATTCTTTACAGAGAAGTTCATTGATAACATGCTCTTACGAAGCTCTGGAAAATTAAATGTGGGCACCAAGAAGGAGGATGGAGAAAGTACCGCCCCCACCCCTCGGCCCAAGATCCTGCGTTGTAAATGCCACCACCACTGTCCTGAAGACTCAGTCAACAATATCTGCAGGTTGGTGATAGAAATGGTTCAAATGTCACTTGCACAAGTGGTTAGATACCATTCTAAACATATATTGTTTCCAAGAATATGACCTGGAGGTGGACTGTATATAGAGAAATATCTAATCATGTTTTACCTCTTTTTCCCTACACGCATAAACCAAACAGAGATCTCAGGCTCCTTGTCAATGAGCAAAAACTATTATGTTCTTCAAAAATCTTTTCATATTCTTGTAACATGGATTCCATGTATGTATCCTAATCTCGTTTTAACCACTCACCATACTGAGATTGTTAGTATTTTGCACTGGTAAGAGATTAATAAACTGTTTCTGGAAAGCAGTTCTCTGATGGAATTTAGATGAATCCAACACATGTTAGTAGAGATCGTCACAGTAATAGAACTATGAAGTTGAAAATATAAAGACAAAGAGTTCAGTATTAATTAATCTAAAGCATTTTTCTTTATATACATCTTTATACAGCTACATCCATGTTGATAGTTAGAATATCTGTTTGTTACCTACAGTAGTGGAAGAGTACAAAAAAGAGCCATAGCTTCTTGAGGTGAGAGCAGAACAAGAAAGTGCTAACTACCTGTAGCATCATGGCTCCTGGGAGTGAAAGTTTCAGATAAGCAGAGTGTGCATTAAGAGGGGTCAGGACTCCAATGGGGAGAGGAACTATCAGTTTTCAGACTCCAGGAAGAGTATCTGAGTAAATGTTTAGACTGCCATTGGCCAGGCGGGCATGTCACACTGAGTCAAATGTTTTTGCTCTTGCCAAGAGTTTTTATAATGCTTATCATGCTGGGGAATCTGATACAGATTATTGTACTAGTATCCCTAGTCCAAAATGACAAATTTAAAATGTTCCCAAAGTGAGATGTGAGTCCACCAGTGGAAATTTCCTCACCTGACTTCATGCAATGGGTCACAGACAGAATGCAGGCACACTAAAATTATTGTGTAAAATTATGTTCCTGTTATGTTTGCATAAGACACATAAGACATAAATAAACTTCATGGTTGGGTATAAGGTCCATCTCCAAGATATCACATTAAGAATATACAAATATTTTAAAAATCTAAAAAGAATAACAAAATAGAGCAGTGGCCAGTGTTAGCTAGGGAGCACACTCCTTAAAAATCTGGAGGCTTACAAATGAAGTGTTTGTCACTTAGATGTGCTGAGCTCTGCTGGCTTGGTTGACTGTGGTTTGGGGGTGATTTTTGGCTTGCCATACCTCGCCTCCTTCTTTGGGGGACAGCAGCTATTCAGGGCATAGTTTCTATTATGAGTATAAGAGCAACGTTGTACAGCCTCTGCTGGCCTCCTGTGTTCCGATGCTTCACTAACCAGATGAAGTGGTAGAGTGAAGCTAATACCTATGGTGAAATAGGGCTAAGGTCTGTTGTGGAACACTGTCTGCTAAAGTAGGTCAGAACCCTGAGACACTGTATACTTAGCATACTTAGGTCAAGAAGAATATCCAGGGGGGCAAACAGAAATAAGTACGGTTGAAACTAACGTTTGTGAGGAAGATAGTTAGGTGAGCTGCGTTGGATACAACTAGAGGTCGAATGTGGCAAGGACTGAAAGTAGAAACTAGAATCAATAACATTAATTAGACTAACTTAGAGATATTTAATGTAGTAGAGATAGCGACCAGATTGGGATGAGATTTTAATTATGTAGTGATCAGTCTTTAATTTATTGTGGCAAGGAAAACAGAGATAAACCCATAATAATTGCAATGGTATCCGTCAAAAAAAAAAGTGAATATGCCATTTAGTATTGATGTTTTGACTTGTAGAAGTCAACAGGAAACTAGTATTTACTGAAATGATCATATGATTACCCTCACCTAGCTAATCAATACAACATTCTTGTGAAGAATGCAGTATTTCCTGTTTATAGCCAGGTAAGAATGTGAGGTTCTAAAAGGTTATGTTATCCTTAGTCACTATGATGATATGATTAAAAAAATTGGCCAGAACTCCAAGTTATGAATTCTTGATCAGCAGCCAACCCTGTTGGGCTTTCTGAGGACATTCTGTTTTGTGTATGATGCTCATTTTGTGAGTGTGGAGCTGATTTTTGTGATTGCAGTTAATTTTGTCATATATGGATCACAGGGACCGCCTTTGTTCTTTGTCCTAGGACAGTGTTTTCAACCTACGGACCATGACCTTCAAAGGTCAACAGAAAACACTGATATTTACATTACAATTCATATCAGCAGCAAAATTACAGTTATGGAGTATCAACAAAAATATTATGGTTAGAATTATCACAACATGAGGAACTGTTTTAAAAGGTTGTAACATTAGGAAGATTGAGAGCCACTGCTAAGACTTAGAAGAATCACATGATGTTTCATTTCTACAAGACCATTCTTTATCCCTTCCCTTTAAAGTGACACTTCTCAAACTCTTTCTTTTAAAAGATAGCCCTCCACACACACAAAGTTGTTCATGAGTACTTTCCTAAAGTACACTCAGGCTTAATTATTAAAGCCATTAATTCCAACGCTTGCAAATTATTTGTCATTTTTAATTTTTACTAAGTTTTAGCAGGTATGAATTTATTATATCAAATTGCTATACAGGTTTCAGTTTCTACTTTAATATCCTTACAGACCAGCAGTGAGCAGTTTGCTGTTCTGACTCTTGCACTCATAGGCAAAGCAGCTTTAAGGTCAAATGTTCACTTTTTTATGGATTAGATAATATCTAGTATAAGTTGTTTGCCTTGAGACTCTGTACCAGGCAAAACATTCCTCAAGCTAAATGTCCCAAGTAGGTTTCTTTTTCAGTACCACTCTTGTGAGAGCAATCCAGTGCTGAAACAACAGCCAAGATTGTTTCAGACTGAAAGCCATTGTGAAATTTCATTGGCTAAGTCAGAAAACATAGGTAGAGTTTAGGAATTTGTAAATTCTTCAGTACTCTCTGTTCTTTAACTAGCCAACAAGTTATAGATAATTAAGCTAGATGTGTGATGAGCACCTTTAATCCCAGCTTTAGAGAAGTAAACGCAGAGGGTTGGTTGCAAGTTCAAGACCAGCCTGGCCTGTTTATCGAGAAAAGACAACAACCATGACTAATTAGGTTAGTGTGAGTACAGTGTTTGCATCTGTAATCACAAGTGAGGGGTAAAGCCATTGAGTCTTCTCCCCTAAGAAGATATCTGTCTTCTAAATATGCTTCAGGTGTCATGCTGCACTGTAGCGCTTCCATTGTCAGACATTGCTGGGGGGACTGCAGATCGTCACTGCAGCCTTCTGAGCTGCCAAGCCTAATACCTTCTTAGGTGGTTTTCCCCGTGTCCTGCTCTCTGTCACTTTCTCATTATAGCAAATGTTGGCTCAGACTTGCTTATTTATTTTTTCTATATAGAGTCTTTGAAGGTCATTTTTTTTTTTTTAAATGTGTGTGCTTGCCTCATGACCATCCTCTGGTCTATCCATTTGTAGTAGCTATTGTTTGTTCATCTTTCAGGGATGATTTTAATACTTCATCATTTAAATTATTGGGTTTTGATCAGAAATCCCCCTGCATGGGTAGTTATCAAGTAAAATAAGTTGACATGTTTGTTTGTGTAAAGAATATGCCAATGATGTTAGCTGTTTAAAAGAGGAATTAGATAGGACTCCAGCTGTGGTTTGTGGTTGTCTTTCTTGTTGTTTTCTTCTCCTTCTTCTTCTTCCCCTCCTCTCTTCTACTACTACTACTACTACTACTTCTCCTTCTCCTTCTCCTTCTCCTTCTCCTCCTCCTCCTCCTCCTCCTCCTCCTCCTCCTCCTCCTCCTTTTTCTCCTTCTCTTCCCCCTCCTCCTCCTCCTCCTTTTTCTCCTTCTCTTCCCCCTCCTCCTCCTCCTTTAATACAAGGTCTCATCATGGAACACTTTCTGGCATGGAACTCTCTTTGTAGATCTGGCTGGCCTTGAACTTGCAACCTATCTAACCCTGCCTCTCAAATGCTAGCTAACTGTATGTCTTGAAGCACATGTCTGAAAGAAAAAGCTAATTAGCCTGCTACATGTCTCTAGAGCTATCCTATTTTTCTAGTGTTGGCCAGTTCAACTAAACACCAAAGATTGTGAGTTTATATTTTATAGTTGGAGGTATGGATTTCAAATAATTTCTATTAAGAAAACACTGACTCCTCCAATAGTCATTACTCTAATATTTCAAATTCAGTGATGGGGGCATTTATAAGGAATAACTACTTTTGTATATCTCATTCTCAGACATGAGACTAAAGGGGACCAATTTGTTATCTGGTTTAATTGAAACTAAATGTTGTTGGGCTTCTTTAGATTATCCAGTGAAGATTTCACAGCAGAGATAGGAAATGTCCATTCGTTCAGGGATACTAGTAATATACAGATTGGCCATGTCAAGACAGGAGAGAAGAGTCCTTTTAAAGGACTATTGGAGAGTGTAAGGTTCTGCAAAGGGCAGTAAGAGTAAACATCTACACATACTTAGTGAATGTAAAATTGGGCCAGTATTTTTTAAAAGTTTGCTTCATATTAAAATAAGAATACACGTGGAGGGACCTATGGTGCTGGCCACATACATGCCAGAGGAGGGTCTTGTTAGCCATCAGGGGGAGGAGAGGCCCTTGGGCCTGGGGGTGTTAGATGCCCCAGTGTCGGAGAATGCCAAGGAAGGAAGATGAGAGTGGGTGGGTGGAGGAATACCCCCATAGTGGTAGGGGGAGGGGGAGGGAATGGGGAGGTTCCAAAGGGGAGATCTGGAAAGGGGGAAACATTTGAAATGTAAATAAAGTATCAAAAAAAAAAAAGAAAGAAAAATAAAAGAAAAATAAGCTCATCCCTAAATTGGTCAGTATGAATGGCAGCGAATGCTGGCTAGAGAGAGACATTGTTCTCAATGACAGAGTCAAAGGCAACTTTCTTTTTTTTTTTTCTTTTTTGGTTTTTTGAGACAAGGTTTAAAGGCAACTTTCTTGCAGGGACTTTACCATCCATGTTGTTAACTTAATCCCCCCCCACACACACACACACAATGACCCAAAATATAAGAGGACAAAGAAGCACACAGTAATATTTCTACATTTCCTTCTGCCTATAGAAATCCACTTATCTCATAGGCTAGGGAGGGAGATGATTAATAAAACCCTTGGGATCTTCAGCTTTGGAAACTGCCACTGCCTGTCCTTCCTTACTTTTCCCCAGTCAGTTTATGAAAACACTAGCTAGGTTGTGATTTCTATCCCTGCTGCCTGAAGCTGTTGTTTGTCTTCCTTCTAGAATCAGAGTCTGTATAGTCTATGTGCTCCTCAGATGGAGGCTGCCTCTTCCTTGTGCTGGTTCCTTTGGCCACTGATGCTTGAGTGTGATCCATATGAAAAAAAAGAACTGTCCTGGACAAAGCCACTGTTGTGTGGCTATCAGCCACTTACTGATAAAAATCTACAAAATCAAACAGCAACTGTACAAATTGTACCATTAGATTATTTGTGCTGGAAAATTTGAAAACGTACTGTGCTCTCTTGAAAGTGAAACAGGTATTTTCAAAGACATGGTGTTCTCAGCTCTTTAAAACGGGTTCTGATCGAAACTTAAACTCAAAGGAAATTCAAGGATTCAAGAATTTGGTACAACTTTGAAAAAGTGCAGGGTTACTCATTGATCATTGGGAACCCCAATCCTTGGAGGCATGCAAGAGTGGTTTTCTCTTATATTTCTATCTTTCTATTCCCATTTCCCTCACTTTAAATAAAGGTATTGTTGATGCCATTTTATGACTTGTAAAAATGCTTTCTATACCTCAACAATAACTCATAAAGGAACTGGTTCCCAGAAGGCTGTTGTAAATTCAATTGACCAGAAATGAGAGGAATTAAAATCTTTCCAGTTTCTAGATGCATACCAGCCTAACAGAGAATCACTAACTCCCCCAAACCTTTGAATCAGGCAGATTGCCTTTTGCTAGTGTAGGTTCACCGGGGGCCACTTAAAGCCTTCGAAAGCAGTCAGTCTCCTTCCCTCTTTCTGGGCATTTCAAACTTTCCTTTGCTTTTGGAATACTGGACAAAATTCAAAGCAAAACTCCTTGGACCTGAAGAGCTATCTACCCAGGATTATAGCAATTATCACCACTACTTTGACCTCATGCCACCTTGAACTTGCCAAGTATTTTGCATTTTTATTGAGTAACTACAGGACCACTGAGAATCCTTGACTGATTTTCTTGGTATGCACCCAATTCTCAGTCCATTTGTCACTGTGTCTTCCCTACCTATGACAGACAGGGACAGCGCATTAACACAGTTCTATTAATTGACTGTGTGTCACTGTCCTCATTCATAATTATTACTATAACCAAATGATTCACCCTGTATTCATCTGTGGATTTCACTTCATAAAATTATTCCTCCTTTGACTTCCTTCATGATTCTTTGTCTCATCAGCTCCTACATTATGGGAATGGTGACACAAGCTTGGATACTTGGGCAGCAGAATATTTTTAAAAACCTGGTATCAGGGGGTTAGGTCTCCTTTATGATGCCCAATAGCCATCTTGGTGGTGGGAATAGTTGGCCAGCTTGGATTCAAGAGCATTGGTGCTTGCTACAGAGTTAAAGGGTTTCAAGTAATGCTTCAACTTCTGTAATTGTTCTGATAGTTACCAGTTAATATCCTTTTTTGGACAGACAATCCAGTGTGTAGTTTATAAAATGTATTTGCTGTGTTGTAAATAATTAACAATGAAATCCCTCTCTCCTCTCTTAGTCTACACATATTTTATTTCTTTATAAATTTATGACATTGTATAGTGATCCTTTTATCCAGGATGACTTTCTTTCTCTCTATCCCTAATATATGCAATCATGCATGCATGCATACATACATACATTTATATATATTAGGTTTGTTTTTATATGTATGGATATTTTGCCTACACATGTGTTATGTGGACCATACCCATTAACCAACACTGGAGAAGCATGATGAAGGTTCTGAAGTTTGGAAGTTATAGATGGTTTTTAGCTATTGTATGGGTGCTAGGAATTGGAATCAGATCTTCTGGAAGAGAAACTAATTGCTCTTAATTTCTGAGCCATATCTTCTTCGAATTTCTAGCTCTTAGATCTGTAAACAGGTTTTTATGTTTTAAAGCTTGATTTATTGTCCATTATGTTGTATTGGAAGTTGTCAACACATTTATTCCCCCCTTCTCTCCCATTAGTTGTGTTTGCTTGTTTGGCAGGGGGTTGTTCTGAATTTCCTTGATGCCCATTTCTGTAAACTTTGATTTTGAGTAATATATCATATCATCTCAGATTGAATGCCTTATGTTGACTGCTCTACTGCCTAGGAATTTCAACTGAGAAATACTTTACACAAAGAGTCTGAACACAGAGGAAATCACACGAATAGTGTTCACTCAGATTGTTTGTGGTTAAGGTCCGTCTTACGTGTTGCCTTCAGTACTGTGTGTTTTACACTCCTGCTGAGGTTTCAGTCAGTTGAGTAAGAAGCTGTAAAGAATTTGAGCATGGGCTGTTCAGAGGCAGTTTTTCCTCTACAACAATATGCATACATTTGATCATAGTCAAACACAGATTTATCACTGGCCCTTCCTAGCCATTTATTAGTATGTTCTAGCTCTGCCCTTTGAGATTTTATAAAATGAGACATGTTGGATCACTTGAGACCTAAAAACTAAGTAAACAATTGTAAGGATGTTGATGGTAACTGAAGGACTAATGCATGGCAGATTGCTGCTCCCACTAATGCGAGCAGACAGACCTACAAATCATGGCTAATACTGCTCTCACAGCTTTGTTCCCATGACCTTTTAGAACCCCATTGTCATATGCACCTTGGACACTGCACATGCATATGGATGAGAAGAGGATGGGAGATGTGGGCTCCATACTTTCTTTCTAGGGACACGGATGACAGCTCGTGACTTATTATTGGGAACCCACAATATAAGTCCTGATTTATGAAGAGAATATATCTCCTTGCACACAGCTCTGTATATACAAGTTATTCTTTTCAGTTTAGTCCCAGGATAGCGGATAACAAGTGGGAGTGAAAGAAGAGGACCTCCAATTCAAGGCCCGATGTTGTAACTGTTTCTCTTCAACCTTATATATTTTCATAGTGTGACATGAAGTTAATTCCACCATATGTAAAACAGAAATGCTAGTAACTTCAGTTTATTGGTAAGAAGATTAAATGTGAAAGTCACTTTTATGTAGGGAAATATTAAAATTGATTTTAATCAAGATCTTTTTGTATATTCTTACCCATGCCCAATAGTGTTTGCTGCCATGCTTAATTTTTTGCTGTGACATGCCAGCCCAGTGAGAGAGAGTGCTAAGAACCATAACCTTCATTGCCTCTACTGTGTTTGGTTGACTCCACTTCAGTCTATCTTTAACTACCATGCCTTAGATGGGTGTATTTCACTGCCTCCAATGAGAGCCAGTCCATGCATTCACAGGCACGGGTTCCGGCTTTGCCTTGCCTTCCTCTCTTTCTCAGTGACTTTGTCATATTTGGGAAACTACTAAAGCTCTCTGACCTGTAGTCTCCTCACAGAAAAGATGAGGATGGTATTATGTTCCTCAAGTTGTCTGTCTGGGAAGGTGATAGGGCCAAGATAAGTTCACTGAGAATATAAATGCTTTTTAATGGTAATGATACATGGGAATTTCGCTCCTCTTCTGAGTTTCTAAGTGAAGAGAAAATGACTTTAATGATCCGTGTGCCTACTTTCATAGATGCAATTGTTGGGATGTCCTCAACAGTTTGTAGAAAAAAAAAATGTGACTTTTCCCTGTCTGTGATGAAGCCAATAGAATTAATTTCACTTTATTTTTACAAGTTGTGTGTTCTCTTCCCTCACTATCTCACTTTTCCTGTTTGGTCTTTAGCACAGATGGATACTGCTTCACGATGATAGAAGAAGATGACTCTGGAACGCCTGTTGTCACCTCTGGATGTCTAGGACTAGAAGGGTCAGATTTTCAATGCCGAGTAAGAAAGATAACTTGAATTTATTTTGTAACTTGTGTTGGCGAAATAAAGCAATCCTTTTGTCATTGCTATCCCATGTTGAATAATTTGCAAAATAATTGAAAATCCTCAATAATCAATTCGTTCTTCAATTTTAAACCATGATTTTTTGTTATAAATTGGCTGTTAACATATTGCTTAGTTTTCTATTAGACTATCTGTAAAATCCAGATTATTTATCGGTTAAATTGAAACTTCATTATTTGTTTATTCAATATACTCTGGTTGCTACAAGTACAATAATATTTTATTGAAAAGGAAATGCTGTAGCAGTACTTTATTATTTGACATAAGTTTTCTGGTGGAAACTAACCTTTTCAAGATTTTGAGCAAAAATATTAGAACATTAAATGTGTTCTTCAGTTACAATCTGTGAAATTTTAGGTGGTCTGACATTGAAATATAGAGGACATCCACTAACAGCTGTTTTCATTTCATTTTAGGACACTCCAATTCCTCATCAAAGAAGGTCAATTGAATGTTGCACAGAAAGGAATGAATGTAATAAAGACCTCCACCCCACTCTGCCTCCCCTCAAGGACAGAGGTAAGAGGGGTGAAGGAGGCTTTGCTTACTTAGGATGAGCACTGGACTCTGTCTTTTTGCCAAATTCATTGGTGCCTTGACAGTGTTTGCTTTTAATTGGTTTCATTACCCACTGCTGGAGTAGAGGGCTGACATCATGACGGTCAACATATGTGCAAAGATCATGGCTTAGTGGCTATATATAGCTATATTGTTGATACAGAATCATTGTTGATACAAAGATCCTTGTTGACTTTTCCCCACCTCTCTCCAGATAGCTCCAGTTTGGAGAGCTTACAGTGAGCTCCTAGGAGGCAGAGAAAGTAAATAATGCTGCATAGTACTACCTAAAATTATTCAGATTAGGGAGTTAATAAACCCTACTGTGCTATAATATATATTCAGAAATAAAGACCTTATAAATGACTAAATGAAAGATTGCTTGGTCTACCTCATTTTATTTTATCTCCCTAACAAACTGTTTTTTATTAAATTAATAGCATATTTCTAAAATGGGTCATGTGTTTAAAAGTTTAAGTTTTAATGCTTACATACTTAGTTATATTTAAAATGATAACTATTACATACTTAAAGTCATTTTTGGCATGGATTTTGACAGCAGCCTCTAGATTTCCTTTTCCTTCCTTGAGCTCATCACAAATAAATGATTTATAAGTACTATATAGATTCCTAATTCTTATGTGCATAATTTAAAATGAAACTTCAAGATTGACATTATTTCTTGAGTGTATTAACTACAAAACATAATGGTGTTTCATATTTTTGACAACGTTTCATAAATAGATTCACATTACAGTGTTGAAGCTTTTCAGATTTATTCTAGAAATTCACATAAGAAGTTCACAGTTTTCATTATTTCCTTTTCAAAGCAACATCCTAAGTGTTAGAGATACAGAAACTGATGAGGAAAATATTGCTTGCAAAAATGGAATGCTAAGATGTAAGAATTACCAGAGAAAAACTTAATTTATATTTGGTCATAGGTATCTCACCAAGTGGAGAGAGATTACAAATTATATTAAGGATGGTTTAGTATCTTTTCTGTTTGCTGTAAGAAAATACAGTGACAAAAAATGTAACTTGGAATAAAGGGTTTATTTTGACTTGTAGTTCCAGAGATACACACACACACACACACACACACAGAGAGAGAGAGAGAGAGAGAGAGAGAGAGAGAGACAGACACAGACAGACAGAGTCAGAGACAGAGAGAAAGGAAAATGGAGTCAGGCTATCAAAACTCAAATAACACTATCACGTCCCTGGCCCCCATAGGCTCATCTCATGATACAAAATGCATTTAATCCAACTTCAAAGGTTTACATATTGTTTACCATCCCCAACACTGTTCAAAAGTGCAAAGTCTCACCTAAGGCCATGGGCTGTCTTTTCACTGTCACCCTATATTAGAAACAAACAAACAAACACATAAACCCAAATTATATGCTTTCAATATCCATGGCATAGAGTATGCATGTCCATTGAAAAATGAAGGGATGGAGCCATAGTAAAGAAAATTTTGACCAAAGCATACCAAAAACACAGCAGTTCAAAAGCCATCAGACTTCTCTTCATGTGACTTAGATGACTCTATCCTCTAGTTTTGCAGTATGCAGCATATTTCTCTTTCTTGGGCTGGTTCTATTCCCCATATGCAACCTTCCTAGGCAGAAGTCCCACTGTTCTGGCATCTCCAATAGCCTGGGGGTCTCCATTGAAACACAGACTTCATTTTTATACCCTTATTTAATAGCCTTTGGAGCCTCCTCACAGGACTTTCCCTCTGCTATGGTACTTAGCCTTAGATACTCTCTGAGATCATGGTGGAAGATCCTATGACATCCTGAATATTATTATCTTTCTTGCAACCAAAAGTACTGTATGTGGACAATAAATTTTGCTACCAGGTAAGTGTGAAACCTAGTGTCCTTGGACTGTGTTTATAAACAGGTTTTGTATGCTGAAATCCACTGAAAAAGTATCCCTAGATATTTGCTTTCTTGGAGTAGGAAACCCCTTGGGCTGTCTCCATTCATAATTTGCAACTTTAAGTAGTGGTATATTGTTTTCAGGGCCTCTTTCCTGTTATTCAATGTGGCCCAAGAAGATTCTTGACAATGGTTGTAATCTTGTAATTATATTTTTCCACACTTGGCTTGGCTGGGATCTCAAGCTTCCTAGTGCTCTTTTCCTCCCCAAACTGTGCATTTTAAAATTCCTTTTGCATAAGAGTAATCAAGAGTAACCATGCCACAGACTCCACACCATGAAGCCTGAAATGTCCTCTGCCATAGAAATTAGCCCATGTTTTTAAAATTCAGACTTAAGTAAATTTTCATCCCATATGTAGAATGCACCTATATTCTTTGCCAAAATCTCACATGAATGGCCCCTAGCCCAGTTGCCATTTGTGACACATTGAAGAGATATTCCAGTGTCTCAGGTTATTCAACACTCCTGTCTTCGTAGCATACACAAGAATGGTCCACTAAGCTCTGCCCACAGCACTTTGCAGCCTGAAATACTCTTCCACATCCCTCCACAAACCATCATGGTCAGGTTCACTACAGAACAAAACCTACTTTTCTGTTGACAATTTCTGTATGAGTTACCATTTTGTGCTATGGTAGAATATCTTGACAGATTGCAACTTTAGGGAGAAATAGTTTAACTCCCAGTGTACAGTCCATCATGGTGTAGAAGGCATGGCTGCCAGAGTGTGAGATTGGCTGATCATAAGGAAATCACAGAGCTTGGTTCTGTATCAAATGTCAGGATAGTGCAGTAGCCACAGAGAAGTGACACTTGAACAAGAATTGAGGGTGAGCAGGCGTTTACTAAATGGGTGAGATAAAATGTTAAAGGAAAGTTAAAATGACTAATGCAAGCCAGGTATTATACTTAGAGTATTACATTAATTCAGCCACTTGAACCTTGTAACCCCATGAGGTATTTGGGATAGATATTCCCATCTAAAGATGAAAAACTGCAGCATGAAGGCTGTGACAGAATTAAGTTTTCTTATGAAACAGCTGGTGATTCTTGTCTCCCAGAGGGATCACCACTTGCCTGCAGTTACCAGTTGCCCCCACTCCCTATGACGTTCGAGGGGCAGCATAGATAGAAAGGTATTATCTCGAAAGGGCCCCAGGTACTATTCTCCTCTTCATGGGTGTCTGGAAGTGTTTCCTTCCAGGGATATTCGTGTCAGTACTCCCAAGTGCAGGCAATGACAGCATAACACAAGACCAATATGAAGAACGGAAATGGGTTGATTGTTAAGGATCATCTGCTCATGAGCCAAGACAAGCAGGCAGCGTATTTGACTGCAAGAGAGGGTTACTGGGAAAAAAGAAAAGGAAAATATCAAATAATGCTAGCCTTAAGTACAACGCTGGATGGTAAAGAAAAACTCCCTTAGATCCTTGAGGTTTTGTTTCTGTCATAAGTCAGAAATGTAATGAGTAATAAAAGCATGGTCGGCAGTTCACAGTCTGGGCTCTGCATCTACTTGAAAAGGGAAAGAGAAACAGAGTTTTAAGAGAATTATAGAACAGCTGTAAAAAAGAATTCCGGGCTCACATACTGAAAATTCATTGTGTTCCTGAGGTTAGATTAATCTTAGTAAAGGAACATTCTCTTTGGATTCCTAAACATGTGGAGCGGTCCTTAAAATTGGAAATAGAGTATAAGCTGTCTTTCCCATGAAGGTTTCATTCTTTAGATGGATATATAGGGTGTAGAAGATGGATGCTTAGTACAGTAACACATCAGATACACTTGTAGAGTTTTACGTTTAAGAACTTATAAATAATTTTATCACTTACCAAGCAACATTTTCCAAGCAATGTATGTACTAATTGTTGCTCCTTTTTGTAAACAATGTATGTACTAATTGTTGCTCCTTTTTGTAAACAATGTATGTACTAATTGTTGCTCCTTTTTGTAATGGCCTTTTGAATGGTACTTCAGGAGTTGAAGCTTCTTTTCCTGGGCCACTTAAAGGATAATTAAAACAAACAAACAAACAAACAAACAAAAAGCCCTACTAATTTCTGATGGTTTTCATTTAGTCTTTTGAGATGAAGCCTACTTTCATTCATATTTGCAGGTAGTGTGGATCATAAGTAAGTGTTAAATACATATTTTAGACCGCTGGATATGTTGTATCAGTGACTATTATTAGATTGACTGAGAGAAAGTGTAAAGGTCTGTGGGTTAGAGTTTGCCTTCTATGCAACACTACAAAGTAAGTTTACTTTCAACTAACCTGTTAGTGTCTCAGTTCTTATAATTATATAACTATTTGTGGGGTAGTATTCTTGCTCATATTATTTGTAATAAGAACTCTGAATTATTTAAAAGTGGATAACATAGCAACACTGTCCTACAACCTCAAACGATCTAAACTAATATAGGCACATAAAATAAAATATAAAAATATGAATGCAAGAGTTTATGCACAAGGGTGTATGTGTATGCACATGAGGATTGTTTTATATAAGGGATGATCAGAGAGCAAGAAAATTACGTCACACATGGTAAAATATAAATGAGAACAGTGGGTGAAGGACATATTGGAATGCTTTACCAGTTTTGGTCAAAATAATTAAAATGATCACTGATAATGAATTAGAAATTGTTTTAGTCTTTTTGAGGGGTATTTGGTAGTATCTCTAAGAAGACTTGTAATGTCTGTCCTCTGATGCAATAGTTTTACATCTATGAATATCAAGTAGACACAGTTATAATCAAAGATGCATAGTGTATGTTAATTACATAATTGTATGTATTATAGAAATTTTGCATTAGAGTAAAACCTCTTAAATATATCACAACAGAAGGTTGCTTTCTAATTAGGATGTTTCTATGCAAAATACCATTTCATCTTTGAAAGTAACTTGTTGTGGGAAATGTTCACAATATATAAACAAAAATATCTGCCAACATAGTGACCGATGTTGTCATCTCAACCAATGGGAGGCTAAAGCTGAGTGATTGGAAATTTGAAACAGTCTGGGTTACACAGTAATACTTGCACTATATAAGAGGGAGAAAAGAATCTAATTACAAGATGGTATCCTTTGTGAAATACATTGTTTACTGAAGTGATACTGTAATGCCACACTTGCAGGGCTTGTCAGAAAATTGCTAAGGATGTAATGATGTCATCCAGTTTAGTCAATCAGTCCCTTTAAAATTGTCTTTCATGGAACATATCCCACTTTTTATTGTGTAAGTGAAAATCTCCTGCCAAAATTTGGATGTCTTGTCTATGTAGGGTAACAGCTGGGAAAACATCTTCTCGTACTGGTCGGAGTCATACCTTATAGTCCTCCTTCTCACAACTAAGTAGCAGCCATCTGTTTCCCCAGGAGCATGCTGTACTTTTCATAAGGTGGCTAACTCTGTAACTATGAGACTGTGTAGCCCTCAGCTATTGCACACACACACACACACACACACACACCCATCACCTGGGATGATTGGTTTTAAAAAAGAAGAGATTGAAGATATTTTGAATAAATATTTCTGGGTTTGGTCTCTTAAGACATTCTAATCCACATGAAGCCTGAGAAAGCTTGCTTTAAGCAAATCTGATTTGTCAAGAACTTGAGTTCATACAAAAATGCACTATCTACTCTTTTACAGGATTTGAGGGATCCTTATGCTTTGCACCTATCAGAAAGCAACTTGAGATAGAATGAATATAGAGTTGTTTTTGTTTCAGATGCCAGGTGAGAAAAGCCCGCAGACCCAGCAACTGACTCGGGTACAGAGTAGCTACTGCTTTCATGTTAGGCTTGGGGACCCATTCACTTCCCTTGTGTTCTTTCTGTGGGTTTGTTCTGTGCCAGGTCAATTCCTTCCATAGAGGAGACTTATGCTGTTGAGATAAACATCTAGCTGAGTGGATTCATCTACGTCTGACGGTATCATCAACAGCCAAGCATGCTTTTTTGAGTACATATATGGTGTGTTTCCAACACATTATAGTTTCCCCTTAGTTTGCATTTCCCTATTTGATACATTTTTATTAAATGTTTGGAAAGAGTTTATCCCTTTTAAGTAAAAATATGAGTTTTTTCATGGCTTTCTTTTTCAGAATTCATTGATGGACCCATACACCACAAGGCCTTACTTATATCTGTGACTGTCTGTAGTTTACTCTTGGTCCTCATTATTTTATTCTGTTACTTCAGGTAAGTATTAGATGCATACATGAAGTTTCGCACTTAGTGAGATTCCTGTATGAATAATTTTTTACAGTTCTTACCTGTAAGCTTCTTGCATCATGGCTCTCTTTGCCCCTAGATCTTAGGTTTATCTGAAAATATCCGTTGCCATTGATAGATTCACCCCAACGAAGCTATAAATAGATGCCTGTCTCATTTCTGTTTCAGACATTACTCAGTTAAGATTTTCATTCCTAAGGAAACACGGATAATTAGGAAATTTAGTGACTAGTTATGACTTAGGTTTGATGCTAATTAAATAAAAAAACATATGGGAGTCCGAGTGCTTTCAGTAGTTCCTTATTCCCTGACTAAAAATTTCTCTAGTATTAAAACTTTTACAGAGTGAACATTAAAATAAACTGTTGACTTATATTTAAGTTTTTCATCAAGAACTTATTTTCTACATTGTGAAATATAAAGGCTTAAGTGTCTATACTATATGAGCATCCAAATATTCACCTGTAACATTCTATAGTACATCAATTAGTTAATTAAGATAAATTTTAGAGCCGGGTAGTGGTGGCACACACCTTTAATCCCAGCACTTGGGAGGCACAGGCAGGTGGATTTCTGAGTTTGAGGCCAGCCTGGTCTACAGAGTGAGTTCCAGGACAGCCAGGGCTACACAGAGAAACACTGTCTCAAAAAACCAAAAAAAAAAAAAAAAAAAAGAAGATAAATTTTAGAAGACATTACATGTTAAACATTACTATATCTTAAGGTTTTATGTTTATGTCATGGTCATTGTATTGCGGAAGAATTCCCTGACATACTTTTTTTAAAAATAAAAACTATCTAGTTTTGTGCATTGGTGTTTTGCATATATGTATGTATTAAATACCCTGGAATTGGAGTTACAGGCAGTTGTGAACTGCAATATTTGTGCTGGGAACTGAACTAGGGCTCTCTGGAAATGCAACCAGGGCTCCTAACTGCTGAGCCATCTTTCTAGGCACCTTGGCATACTTTAATAAACAAAAGAAAAAAACGAAACAAAAAAACCCACTGAACTAAATACTTAGGGAACTTAAAGAAAATGTCTCCAAGGAAAATGCTAACAATATAGTCTGCTTATATCTAACACTTCAAAAACATAGAGAAAAAAATTGTAAATGACTGAGAAACATCCCAAGGGTAGCAAATAGCATCTCATCTTGTGTTTATTGTTAAATTCCATGATTAATGTTTGACTGTGATGTTTTATATCTGTTATTGCATTTCTGTTTTTAAACTTATTTCCCTCGTCCATGCTTAGGTATAAAAGACAAGAAGCCCGACCTCGGTACAGCATTGGGCTGGAGCAGGATGACACTTACATTCCCCCTGGAGAGTCCCTGAGAGACTTGATTGAGCAATCTCAGAGCTCAGGAAGTGGATCAGGCCTCCCTCTGCTGGTAGGAGAAGAATATAACATGGATTCCAAAGAAACTTATTCTCAGACAGAATGTCAGTGTCCCTTTACTTAAATAGAGCAGTAGAAAAGATGGTTCAGCGACTGTCCAGTGTCAGATCTTAGATGTGGGGCTTCCTGATAACATTTGACATGTTGAGGGTGAGATTATTGTTTTTTTTAATGTAAGTGTCTGTTTACCAACCAGTCCCTCAGACATCCTGATCAAAAGCGGATTAGAAAACAATACATGTTGGGCCCTCTGCCCTCTGTTTTGGTTGAGGATTGATTGCATTTCTGTACTTTGACCTGGCTTTTGAAGGCAAAGGTATTGCTATCAACCTCTGCAAAGGAAGAATGCTGCATATCAGTGATAGAGTGAGATTTCAGGCTGAGGTCTGTCTTTTCCATTAGGAGAGGCTAAATTTCTGATAGTCAGTACTTCCAACGTTGACAAGAGCATGTTCCTTCTCAAGACAGTTGCTTGGATGAGAAACGTGTTTGATTTTTTTTATAGACCACAAAGTAAGGTTGATGGAATTAAGGAGACAAGTAATTTCATTGGAAACTAATTTCTTCAATGAGTATTATTATTATTATTATTATTATTATTATTATTACTATTATTATTATTTTGGTTTTTCAAGACAGGGTTTCTCTGTGTAGCCTAAGGATACAAGTAATCTCATTGGAAACTAATTTCTTCAATGAGTATTATTATTATTATTATTATTATTATTATTATTATTTTGGTTTTTCGAGACAGGGTTTCTCTGTATAGCCCTGGCTGTCCTGGAACTCACTCTGTAGACCAGGCTGGCTTGAGCGTTATTATTTTAGCAAGAGAGGCAGAGAGAAAATATATAAGGAGGTGTGTGTACACATGCCATGGCTGTAGGAACTGGTTCTTCACTTTGTGGTGATGGAGGATTGAACTCAGGCTTGGTGACAAGTGCTTTCAGTTTTGGGCATCTCACTGCCCCTTAGAAAGTCATAAAATTGATTCTTAGACTTCAGGTTCTGGTTCTGATTTGCATGTCTTCTTGTTTCATCTGACATTCTTGGATTTACTTTTATAGTTAAGAGTTTTAAAATCAAACAGAAAACAGTCTGTGCTTATGCAGCCATTTCAGCCATTATAAACAGAATGATAATACTTAGGACGTTAAAAATTGCCCAGGTTCTGATGATCAAATAGGGTGTTTGTTTGTTTGTTTTGTTTTTGTTATGCTTTAATCTGAATATAACAATTGTAATTATTGTCATCTGTATCTCTGTAGCATTGTACTTTATTTGCAAAGAAAAGTACAAATAGTAAAATCCACTTGATACTAATGAATTAGATGCTTCTGCTCTTGGAATTCTGACTGATTTGACCTTAGTTTCTCCTAGCTCCTCTTACTGAGTTGCAGTTACCTTTCTATAGTCTTTGGCTGTTGCTTTTCATCTTTGCAGGGGAATCATTATCCTAACTCCTCCCATTGCCCATAGATCATCCTTCTAGGCCACATAGGGGTGACATTTAAATTTCATCTGACTCCTGTCCTTTGTCCCTGCTCCCCTGCCTCTGGCCTGAGCCCTGCATCATGTCTGAGCAGTTAGTTATTCTCAAAATAAAACATGGTCCCTGTTTTCACAAATGTGATCACTGTGTGGAACATTCCTCTAGTTAACAGCTCAAGGTCTCCTTCACATAGGGTGTAGGCTGAGAGTTCAGGCTGGGGTCCTCTTACCACTTCTCAGTTACCTAGGCCTAGAGTCTGGGTATATCCTCCATCTTAACCTTGTCTGTTTACTGCTAATGTTGCAGCTTCAATGATGTGCCTTATGGGAGTGGGGTATACTCCATTCTATCTACATCCTATTCTTCTGAGAGTCTCTCTGCTTAGTCAACAGGGTGCTCAGTCAACAGGGTGCTCAGTCAACAGGGTGCTCAGTCTTGGTATAGAAAGGACCCTTTCTGTTTCTCTATTCTAGATCCCAGCCCAACACCAGTGTTTGACTTTTCTTTGGATCTGCTTTTTATCACTGCAGCAAATACTAGAGAAAAACAAATTTAAGGAGAAATTCTTAATCTGTATTTTATTTAATTTTTTTTTCATATACTGTTTTGATAATGTTTCCCCCTGCCCACAACTCCTCCCAGATCCTCCCTACCTTCCTACTAACCTACTTCATGTTCTTTCTCAGAACACAAAACAAAACAGTAAAGAACAACAACAAAAGCCTAATAATACAAAATACCCAAACAAAACAAAATCCCCCGCCACACACACACAAAATCATGGAGTTTGTTTATTTGTTGGCCACTTTCCTAGGCATAAGCTCTATCCTGAAGTGTGGTTCATATACCCAGTGATATTCATTAGAAAAAAATCAATGTTCCCTTTGCCAGTAGGTATCAGTTGCAAATAGTTTCTTGGTTAGAGGTGGGACCCTGTGTTAACTTTTTCCTATTAGTGCTGGGATTTTGTCTGGCTTGAAGTTGTGCAGGCCCTGTGCATGTGACCATTGTTTCTGTGAGTTTATAAGTGTATCAGTCCCATTGTGTCTTGAAGATACTGTCTCTTTGGTATCACTCACTGCCTCTGGCCTTTACAATCAAACTACAGACAATCAACCCCTCTAATTTTGTAAGCCCAAACATAGAAAAATGAACAAAGAATGTCTGTGATATTTAATTACTATAACTGTGACTCTAAAAAAGATAATTATTTCATGTGCATATACATATGCACCAACACAAATATGTGCAAATACTTGGCTTAATTAAAGTGAATAAATACTTATGGGAAAGATTTTACTAGACTTCACTCAAGAACATTAACACTGGGCTGGCAAGAGGGCTTAGTAGTTAGACGTACTTCTGCTCAGGACTAATGTTTTGAGTTCTATCCCCAGATGCAGTGAGAAGGCAGGAGAGGACTCACTCTTGAGGGGTCTCTTCTGTCCACTACATGAACATCATAGCACACATACATTGTGACACACGAGTTGTCTTCTAGTCAACTCCTCTTTCTTTGGGGTTGTGGTTGTACACTGAGGTGAAAGAGAACAGAACTGTTCATCTCCTGGAAAGAAGGTGAAGCAAGAAATTGAGAGTCCTATACTCCCCTTTGTGGGCACATTCCCTGTGACCTACAAAACTCTGACTAAACCCCATCTCTTAACTCCTCACATTTGAAACAAGTTGGAAACCAAACTTTGAACCCATAGACCCCTGTGGGAGAACTAAAGATAGTAATGATAGCAAATTGTTGCAATTTTTCTCCACACACTCAACTTTTAAAAAAATATGAATGTAATTGTGATTGAAAACATGTTTGCAGAGAGAACAGAAACATTGGTAATATCAAAAGCTGAAATCAGTATTTAAATTTCCAACATATGTTCAGGTTCTTTGGTGATATCATCTCAAAATCTAAGTGAAATTTCATTTCTCAGTCTAACATAATGGCAGAATATCTTGGAGGTCTGCTGTTTCTGTCCCATGTAGCACTGCCATTGCTGTCAGGACACTTATTAGGGAAGACATCTCGTTTCTAGAAAAGCAGCAGAGCCATTTTGGGGGGCCAGATTCAGAGATTCTGATTCACAGAACAATGTTTATAGCATCTGTAAGTTAGATGCACTATTGCTTTAATGATGGTGGCATATTTTTTTTTTTCCTAAGTGGCAGGCTTAACTGCTTGGTGTCTAGCTCTCAGCTGCCTAGGCCTCTCATGCTTCTTGTAGGGGTAGTGGACATACAGCCTGCCAAAGGTCACCTCGTAGGGAATGCCTAACTCTGAGAGGGGAGAGCTGCTTTATGTACATGTGTGTTTGATTGTTTCCTCCTCACTTCATGCTTCCGGATCACTAGTGCTTCTTTCTGTTTTGACATCTTAATTTAAGGAAAGTATTGCTTTCATTCTGTGATTCGTGGCATTAGCAGTTTTAAGAAGAAACTCAGAAGATCTTTAGTTGATATTGTCACTCAATCCTGGAATCACAGAAAAATCCTTATTAAGAGATCTACAGACTAATGTCCATGATGACTAATTCTTAGGATAGTCAGGTGGCAGCCAGGAGGGATTTCGGCTGCTAGACCATGGACTAGAAAGCTGAGTGGTTATGTGGGTTGCTTTTGCACAGTTGAATATTCCTAAAAAAATACAGAAACAGGAAGTAAAGTTTTAAGCCTACAAAAAGCCTTTTAAGCCTACTACAAAGAGGACTTTGTATTTATTATGGTAAGAGTTTGTTAGCATCATGTGCTAGTTCGTGTGTTTGAGGCAGATTATATTCTATGTAGATCAGGCTGGCCTTCAACTCACAATCTACGTACTTGGCTTTCTGGGTTCGGGGATTATAGGTTTGGGGCCACAGATCTGGATGTACCGAGTTTTTCTGTCTACTTTCTGAATTCTATGACTAACCTAGTTATGACTAACCTAGTTATGACTAACCTAGTTAGTCCTTTCATCCAGGGAACCATTGATTCAGTACAGACGATATACACACCATGCAGTCATTCACATTCTGTGCTGCTTAATTAAAAGGTTTCCCTTTGTTTTATGAACTCTTTGTAATTCTTCAGATTTTTAATAAATTGTTAAATGAACTTTCTCTCCAGCTTGTTCTCTCTCTTGTACCACTTCTACTGTTTGAACTGCTGTTCTCTGTCTCTAGTTTTTATTATCTTACCTTGCTTGCTTAGTCTTCATTTAGTTTGTTTGTTTCTTTTTTTTTTTCTTTAATCTTTTTTTACACCCCAGTCTTTATCTCCCTCCTGGTCTGCCCTCTGACTGTTCCTCATCCCATATCCTCCCCCCCCAACTCCCATCTCCAAGAGGATGTCCCCATCTCCCACCCCAAGCTCACCAGAACTCCCCATTCCCAGGGGCCTTAGTCTCTGAGGGTTGGGTGCATCTTCTCTCACTAAAATCAGACCAGGCAGTCCTCTATTGTATATGTTTTGGGGACCTCATATCAGCTGCTGTATGCTGCCTGGTTGGTGGCTCAGTTTCTGAGAGCTCTCTGGGGTCCAGGTTAGTTGAGACTGCTGATTCTCCTACAGGGCCGCCCTTCTCCTCGGCTTCTTCCAGCCTTTAACTAATTCAACCACAGGGGTCCCTGGATTCTGTCCATTGATTGGGTGTAAATATCTACATCTGACTCTTTCAGCTGCTTGTTGGGCCTTTTGGAGGGCAGCCATGCTAGGCTCCTGTTTGTAAGCACACCATAGCTTCAGGACTAGTGTCAGGCCTTGGGACCTCCCCTTATGCTGGATTCCAGTTTGGGCCTGTCACTGGACCTCCTTTCCCTTGGACTCTTCTCCAATTTTGTCCCTGCAGTTCTTTCAGACAGGAACAATTCTGGGTCAGAGTTTTGACTATGGAATGGCAACCCCATCCATCTACTTGATGCCCTGTTTTTCTGTTGGAAGTGGACCCTACAAGTTCCCTCTCCCCGCTGTAGGGCATTTTATCTTAAACAGTCCCTGTAGCTGTTTGGCATTATACTATTATAGAATTCTAAAAATTCTACTAATAATCTAAAGGGATTCAAGTTCCTGGTGTTTTCTTTTTATTTTGTTTCTAACGAGCTCTCCTTTCCCTCAGTCCCCGTGGTTTTTTGTTTGTTTGTTTTTGTTTTTTGTTTTGTCTTTCCATACTTTTCTTCACTTTAGGAGTTTGTTGTTGTTTGGTTTGTTTGCTTTTTTTGTTTTGATTTTGTTTTTTTGGACTTTTGGTTTTGGTTTTTAGAGATAGGATTTCTCTGTATAATGGCCTTGGCTGTTCTAGAGCTCACTTTGTAGACCAGGCTGACCTCAAACTCACAGATATCCCCTGGCCAATACCTCTCAAGTGCTGGGATTAAAGGTGTGTACTACCATTCCTGGCCACTTTAGGAGGGAGTTTTTATAAATTTCATTGTGTGTCCGATAGTTGTTTTCTTGTTTAATGGATTGATGGTGTGTAATGTAGGGACAGCACTTCCTTCAGAATACTTAATAAATCATTGAGCCAGTGGCACACTTTGGTCTATCATGTATGAGTTACTGTGAAACCATTTGTATTTCTTTTTCTATGAAAGTTGTGATAGAATAGAACGTCTAATTTTCAGAAGCAGTATTTGATTATTTAAAAGCAATGATCTTCCATCTGAAATACCTTTGAGAGAGCAGGAATAATAAATACAAATAACTCATGTATATAAGGAATAATATTGACTACATATTTTGTTTTGTTTTTGATTTTTTGAGACAGGGTTTCTCTGTGTAGCCCTGGCTGTCCTGGAACTCACTCTGTAGACCAGGCTGGCCTCGAACTCAGGAATCTGCCTGCCTCTGCCTCCCAAGTGCTGGGATTAAAGGCATGGGCTACCACTGCCCGGCTTGACTACATATTTTTACATGCAGTCTTTCCCCTTTCCCCCTCTGGATGAACATGGAAACAGCTCTGTAGTTCTGTAAATATACTAATGAAGTGTTTTGGGCTTTACCAGGTCCAAAGGACAATAGCTAAGCAAATTCAGATGGTGAAGCAGATTGGAAAAGGTCGCTACGGCGAAGTGTGGATGGGAAAGTGGCGTGGAGAAAAGGTGGCCGTGAAAGTGTTCTTCACCACGGAGGAAGCCAGCTGGTTCCGAGAGACTGAGATATATCAGACGGTCCTGATGAGGCACGAGAACATTCTGGGTGAGTCACAGTGGTCGACACAGCCGTATTTGGGCTCTCCTCACATTCTTCTGTCTTTCTCTTCACATCTGCATATGAACTCATCTGTCTAGACCTGTTACCAAATGTTTATGCTGTCTTTTGGGCATGAGCCCCAGAATTAATAAGCCTCTGATGAGGACCTCACAGGAGGGATGACTAAGGTGCTTTTGTGGCTAGGTCATGGGCTGGACATGTTATACTCTCCATTGAGATATATATATATTTGCTTCAGAAGCAGGAAGCCCAGATGAAATACTAGAATTTCTCAAGGTTTCTTAAGGATTTGAAGGAGTGTATTTGGATTTAAATGTTGTGAAATGTTATAGGCATTTTATTTGCAGACTTTATTTGTAGCAAGAGTTTATACTGAGAGTCTATTTCCCTTTCCTTCCCTCAGGCTAGATGTGATTTGCCTGGGTAATTTGAGTAGGAATGGACCCAGCCATCGACCATCAAGTCTTCCATTCAGTATGCCTTGCTTGTAACTGTAATACCATAAGGGATTTCAGTACCACTGATCAAAGAGTGGCTTCAGATCGAGACTCTTATTTTTTCTCTCTCCCCCCAGTTTTTATCTCCTCTGTATGGTATTAGTACTTTTACACTATCAAGGGCATATTCAGTAAAGCAGGCAAGATGCTAAACCAAAGACATCTGGAAAGAAAGAATGAATATTTGAGCATATGACTGATTCCTCATTCTGTTCAGGAAACACATCCCATCCTTTTGGACTCTTTTGCCTTTCAGGGTTCATTGCTGCAGATATCAAAGGGACTGGGTCCTGGACTCAGTTATATCTCATCACAGACCATCACGAAAATGGATCTCTTTATGACTATCTGAAATCCACCACCCTAGATGCAAAGTCCATGTTGAAGCTAGCCTACTCATCTGTCAGTGGCCTATGCCATTTACACACGGAAATCTTCAGTACTCAAGGCAAGCCAGCAATTGCCCATCGGGACTTGAAAAGTAAAAACATCCTGGTGAAGAAAAATGGAACTTGCTGCATAGCAGACTTGGGCTTGGCTGTCAAGTTTATTAGGTTAGTATATGAGTGAATAGTCACACATTCTGAGATTATTTTTGAGCCTTCTAGTTACTTCCCACAACTCTGTCTTATGATAATTCATTGGTTGAGGAGCATCATAGATTTCAACTTTATTAGAGAGAAACATATCACAATTTTCTTGGTAAAGATGATGTATTTGAGTCATTCATTTTTTTTTCTATTGTCATCAGTGTCCTGGCTTATCAATTATTCTCTATGGCAGCACAGCTGTATAGAAAAGAGGTGGTTAATACCTGTTTTGGGTGGTTTTGTGTCAAGTTAACAAAAGCTAGAGGCATTTTGGAAGAAAGAACCTCAATTGAGAAAATGTTTCAACAGGGACTGGCTTGTGGGACAACTCTTTTCTTGATTGATGTTTAATGTAGAAGGGTCTAGCTCACTGTGGGTGGTGTCACCCCTGGGCTGGTTTTCTTAGGTACTATAAGAAAGCTGGCTGAGCAAGTCATGGTGAGCAAGCCAGTAAGCAGCACCCCTTCATGGCTTCTGCATCAGTTATTGCCTCCAGGTTCCTACCTTAACTTCCTGCCTTGACTTTTTTTTGAATGGTCTTATTAGCTGTAAAGTGGAATAAGCCCTTTCCTCCCAGAGTTGCTTTTGGTCAGCGATGTTTTATGACAGTAATAGAGATTCCAACAAAGACAATGCCTGAGAAGCTACATCAGAATTCTGCATCACATTTATAAGCATGTATTGGGGGGAAGGGGGATTCAGGAACCAGAAGCTGAATGGTGGCAAAGACCATGTTTTGTGTGTGGTATAGAAGGGATTACTTCCTAATTGTTTGTGGGAAATACTGTACACTAAGGAACAAAGGAGCTGATATTCAGAAACATTAGAGAATATTGTTCCCGGACACACATACTTGGACTTACTGGTGGCAGTGTGCAGAACATGTAGGCTCCTGGGTATGTTGGTATCCCCTGCACAGTGAGGAGGGTTTCCTATTCAGGAGCTGGGACACTGTCTCTTTCTCTTTAATCAGTGTATCTCCTTTTATCTAGGACATGCATCGACCATGTAGCCAACACAAAATCACAAACTGAAAACATTATTCTTTGTAATTGCAATTTTGTTTTTGTAACTCAGTTGCCAAGTTCTCTAGGATGAACTTTGTAGATTACAACATCTTGTTGCAGTGGGAAAAGGTTGGACACAGCAGGTGGGGATGATTTAGAGGAAATGGCTCCTCTAGTCTGAAAAGAAAGGAAGATTTATTTGGGTGAATAAATCCTTGCATATCTACCTTTAGAATCTGCAGTCTAGGCTAACCCGTTAGTATATCTCTAGAGCTACTTGTGAATATTTTCCAAAGAAGATTCTACAGTGTGTAGAGAAGGACATGAGGAAGCACTGGGGTGAGGATTACAAGAAAGGATAATGGGTTTCCATTTCCTCCTGAATGTAAAATCTGAGATGTGACTTAATGAACTTAGATAAGTGTGGAGGTCTTGGCCAATGATAAATGACTAAAGAGAAGTTAACAAAGAAAGTGAATTATGCTATAAACTTAAAGTTTGAGACATGACATGAAGCTCACACTATTTAGTAATTTAAAGCGTTAAATCTAGTTTTTCTTCAGAATTCTCTGTTTGTTTGGTTTTTTTTTTTTTTTTTTTTGTGAAAGGCTACTCTTTTTAAGTCTAGTCTACAATGACGGAACAAACATAAGCAATTCATCTAGTGTGCCTCTAATTCCCAGATTATACTCTCCTATTTAAATTTCCCCAAAGCAGTGCCAGAGGTAACAGCCTTTCTTGTCTTTGTCAGGTGTCTTCTGCCCTCCCCTCCCCTGATCTGCTTTATTGAGAAACCATTGCTGTGTGTACTAGAAGCCTTGGCTTATTGTGACACCACTGTCCCTGGAGTGTCACTGTGCTTCAGGTTCCCTTTTCTCTCCCCCCACTGCTTCTACTTCACTTTTACCATTAACTATTTCTGTTTGTGAGAGTTCCAGCCTTAATCTGACCTTTCTTCTGAGCTCTGAGTTTGGCTGAACCAGGTTAAAACACGGAGTGCCTAACTTTTGATTTGCCTAGTCGGATGAGTTTTATCTTCATGAAACTCACTCATACTTTACCTCAATAGGTTCCCTCGTGGTACCATTTCGTCTAGATCCTCGGGTAAAACCTTGTGCAGTTGCTTCCTTTCTGTCTTCCTGCTTTCCAGACTTTTCTTCAGGCTGCAGAATTTATATTCTTGAAATGCAGTTTGGTTATCATGGTAATTTCATAATTTCTCGTGGCCTTGAGTTAAAATGTAGTTAGGGTCCCTGGCTGCAGTGAACTCTTTACTAATCTTGGTCTGTTCTTGAAATTTATTCCCACCACTCCACTTACCGTTCTGAACACATTCTACTTCCCACACCCACAAGAGCTCTCAGTGTGCTTTTCTTATTATCTGTATGGCTTGCACTCCTTCTCTATTTAACTACCACCAATCTCCAGAGTAAAGGAACAACTGTTGGTGCTCACTGATGGTCCTGTACAAAGTCTTGAGGCATTTCTCACACCATTGCAGTGATCCCTGGCTTCTTATAGCTCCCTCCTGGTAGAGAGTAAACAGAGCACATGTCTGTCAATCTTCCTTCCTCAGTATGACTTTGGAGGTGCTTTCTGTTTTGCACACTGCACAGTCAAATTACATACGGACTATGAGACAAGCAGCATGCTGTCCTAGCTTCCGAGAACCAACACATTCTTCATAACTTTATACTGTACCCACATTCTGATTTGTATTTCTTTTACAATATTGAACGGCTTTGTTTTCCCCTTGTATAACCCATGTTGGCTGATGCCTTGCTTTTGTTTCTAAAGACCCTAGCTTGGAACATCTAGGCCTTTCCGTGTACACTTCTCTAATTTCAGGGTCATCTCTCGTCATGCTCATTCACACCCATCCACACATACAAAGAAAGACCTCACCTTATGTGTCCTATAATAAATTAATGGACAGTGTCTGTCTGTAGTTATCATTGTTTTCCAATACGACTCAGCTCTCTGGATACTCATTGGTCCCTCGTGAGCAAAAGTCATGTCAAATCCACAGTGTGAATCTCGTTCAACTTGACATAGTTACAAATAACAAATGCTGCTACTGCTTTAGTTCAAGGGACAAGGAAGGTGAGCCAACACCTTCCTAGGGGATTTTAATTAAAGTGAGTTTTTATTTCTGAAATTTACTTCTGTTTAAGGGGAATGAATTAAATGATCTCACAAGTTTCATGTGAATCCTGGCTCTAGGGAAAGAAGACTCTTAAAGGATACTTTGGGGTATCTTGGTATACAATGTCCTAATTCGTCAAAGGAGGAGAGGGATGAGGATTCACAGACTCATTCCCCTTTCCAGATAGTGGTTGTATCGGATAATTTCAGACATTTTTATTTTTACCTCCCATGTGTCAGAGTTTTGACATCTTCCATTTTTAGCCCAGGTTTTAAGCCATGCTTTACCCATTTCTCGGAATTTTACCCTTCATGCTGATTTATGTTGTGTGTCTGTGCACATACAGCTGTATAGAGTGCTTTATTTCAGATGGAATCATAGCTAACCCATGTCCATATGTGAATTTCCTGTAAGAACTTAGTCTTGCCTGCACAGGTGGTAAGTGTCTCTTAGGTAATTTCTGGAAGGTTCCCAGGGAACTTGAGAATCACAGAGAGCACCATTGGTACCTTAGGGACTTTCTGTGCACATAACAATTGCTCTTATTGGTTTCTTTCACTGATACATTTCCTGCTTAAATGAGATTTAATCCAGGTGAGGTCAGGAGATCCCTTCTGTCCCTGGGGAGGGGAAAGCTACACCATATGAAGGAATGCACACAGCTTTCATGGTTCCTTCACTCAAGCAGCTTTTTAGTATGTCAGTGTTCAAATAAACCACTTTCTATAGGAGAAATAAATCCTAGACCAGGGCATATTAGGTGTTGATTCTTAAGCTGAAGACCTATGGTGACAAGACTGGATGGTTGTATGGTCTCTCTCCTCACTGATGATTGTGAATTGCCCAAATGTAGCAAAAGATTGGTTCCAAGTAATAACTAAATTTCCTTCTGATGTCAATTTCTGCACTGCTTATGATACACACACACACACACACACACACACACACACACTTTATCTTTTTAAATACCAACATCAAATTCATAGAGCTAAGCTCATTAGTGATAGAGTCAATATTCCCAGTTAATGTTTTTGCCAGTGTCTCCATCTTTGAGGGGATTTATTACTGAAGTTCAGGAATACACTGAGATTCTTAGGAATTTGATTTTTGCAACATTGTTTTAGTTCTGTTCCTTGATGCTGCAATACGATACCAGGCAAAAGGAAACTTAAAGCTCATTTTGAAGGTGCAGTCTACCTTGGCAGGGGAGCCAGAACAGTAAGGAGGTGCACAGCTGGTCACACTCACACCACTGTCAGGAAGCAGAGAAAGGAATGCTACCTCTTCACTATTCTGTCCAGGACTCCAGGCCACATAATGGTGCCACCTACATGTAGTTTGGGGTCATCCTGCCTTAACCCACTCTAGAAATATCCCCACAGACATGCCTAGAGGTTTTCCTCTTGGGTAATTTAAGGTCCTGTCATTTCGTTAATAAATAGCGACCATCATAAACATTGAGCTCTAGTGAACAGTATTGCAGAAAATGCTCCACACCCAGAGAGCTTATGAATGTGCAGAGGTCAGCTGAGTAGGTTGGTTCCACAGCCACTGAGAAAATAGTTCAGGAGACACAAATGATATGTGCAAGCTGTGTAAGCTCTGCATATCACACCTCGATATGATATATCTAACAGGACAAGCCATTTACTATTCCTTTTAGTATATGGTTTATAGTTTCAAACATTAATTTTATGTCTTATGTATCCAGCCCCCCATTTATACACTCTTTTCACAGTTCGTTAACATGTTCTTTCATGTTGTAGCTTATTCATTCAAGAAGTTCAGTGTTTATTACTGTCTTTCTCTGTTAGCTTTCCCTCACCATGACTTCTCTGCTTTCCTCTGTCTTGGGCATCAGTGGTTTCCAGCAGGAGGCCCACCCTGAAGTGCAGAAGGCCAGGAAGTAGAGCTCCTTCTGGTTGACTCTGTTTCTGATAGACTCTCATTTCCACAGTGGCTTCTACTCATGCCCTTAAGAAAACACATGTCCAGCATTTGTTGCCCTAGAGAATGTGCACTGTGCTGAGCTACAAAGTAGAACTTTCTGTTTCTAGCTTCTCTTGTCAGAACTCCTGGTGCAGGCGTGTGATTAGAAAACTTAATTAATACAAGGGATATAATAAGGCTAGCAGAGGTTTATTCAAAACTCCTTATTCTCCACGTTTAAATGATAAACCTTTCACTTGAGCTTAAGCAGTACACTGAGCACACAGGACACAGGCTACTAACTAGGGCCATGGGTGTTCAGGGATGCCTGGCAGGCAGTATAACTTGGGATTGAATCAGCATAGGTAAGAGTGCTCTGGCTTCCCTGAGAGAACGAGGCCAGGTAAGATTTCAATCTTTATTTCCCCCATGTGACAGCATTCTGAATGAAGCCAGTGGTAACATGCATTTCCCAGGTGTGTACATTGTAGGCTTCTATTTTTCAAACCCTACTTTAATAAGTCTACTTAATTGCTTTAAACTCCCTTCTAGCCCATCGCCCACTAGAGTGGAAAGGAAAGGTTAATAGGGCAAAGGAGGGTGTGGACCTGCTTGGAAGTAGTTTTTTAGGTGATTTTAATCTGCGTTGTCAGGATATCAGAAGTTCCGTTCACATGAATCAGCAGTGGTAGCTCAATCCACTCGCAAAACACCATTTATGAATCAGCAACAGCAGTTCGATCCAGAAGAAACCATGAGGCTCTGCCAAGTGGCCCAAGTCCATGAAAGCAGCACGAAGCAGCTGGAATGCCACCAGAAGTTTTTTGGTGTGTTTCTCTCTATAAAGTCATGACAAATGGTAACTAGCAAAGAGTGACTAGGCAAACCGATACCACACAGTGTCATCCACTGTCTATTGCATTATATTTATACCCTTTCCAAACATCATGTGTTCTCTCAAATATCTGCTCTAGCAAAGCATCACATACCCTTTTCCCAGGCTGCTTCCAGAAAAACACCACATGTCTATTCTCAGCAAAACATCTTCTCATAAGACAGTTTCCAGAAAAACATCACGTGACACAACTGAGTCTTCAAAGAAACCAGAAATTTCCACTTCAGTGCATGGTTCCCTTGATCTCCTCTTGGCACAGTCCTGCCTGGCACCTTTAGGTGACAGGGTAGCCTTACTCCACTGCTCCTATCTATCATTGACTTTCTTCTTTGTTGTGCACACACATTATATCGAGTTATTCCCCGACTTTATCCCTACTAGAAGCAGTAGCCAGAAGAATTCATTTCTACATCATACTGTTCTGGGGTAGAAGAATCCCTTGATCTCAGACAGTTAGAAAGCCCTTTGACATCCCTCTGAATCTCTGATAATTTTTTTACTGTCATAACACTGCTAGCCAGTGACAGGTCAGAAATGCAGGCTTGGCATGCAGTTTGAAGTTCAAGTACAAGGAGGCATTATATATCCCACCAGAGGTTGAGGTATTAAAACAGAAAGTGAGAAATTGTAAAATGGCTGGCCAAAACGAAGCTCTTCTTAAGAGCAATCTGTGTCTCTATTTTTAAAAGATTACCTTTAATCTTTTTTTTGACAGTCCAGTTGCTATCCCAGTCTGCCTTCTGACTGTTCTCCATCCCATTCCTACTTCCCCATCTCCAGGAGGATGTCCCCATGCCCTCCCACCCCACTCTTCCCAGCCAGGCCTCTCCACTCTCTAGGACCTCAAGTCTTTCAAGGATTAGGTGCATCTTCTGTCACTGAGGCCAGACCAGGCAGTCCTCTGCTGTATGTGTGTTGGAGGGCCAGCTAGTGTATGCTGCCTGGTTGGTGGCTCAGTGTCTGAGAGATTCTTGGGGGTCTTTGAGACACACATTTCTTGGGATCCATCTCAAAGGGAAGCTCTGAGAAATTTGTGTCTCTAAACCTGCCAGAATATTAAAACAATGCATCTCAAAGAAATGGGAATTTCTCTGGGAATCTCATCCTGGGAAAAGAAAAGGGCCATAGCCAGAGAAGAATTGGCCTCCAAAAAGAGATGTCAAAGGTTTTTCACTCTTTGTCAGCTTGCAACCCAGATAAGGATGAGTCAGTAGTGGGTGAGATCACACCTTGGAGAGTTACATAGATATGCATATCCTTGACCCTCTATTTAAATTAGATCTCACTGTGGGTTCCTATGATGGTCTTCAGGGTTTTTGGATCTCTGCCCTTTCCAGGGTGTCCACCTTGCATATATCTCCTTTTCTGATTAAATGATGAGTCTTCATCCTCTACATTCTTTTCTGCCACAGCCTGTCAGGGTTCTCAGGAGCCTGTTTCCTCTCTGATATACCCTCTTTACCTTTCTCACACACCTATAGAAAAGCTGCCACCATCTTGCTGTATGTAGTTCTCTCTTTGACATACTTGCCAATGTATTTTAAACGTGTCTGGATGTATGCCTTTCTTTGTTCTGCCTAAGCTATAACATTTTTATGAAATTACTTGTACATTGGAACATGGAATCTGGGATTAGCCTAAGTCTTTGTTCCCTCAAAATAGTTGCACAATAAACTACCCCCTGTTCCCTTTAAGGTGACAACTGTGGTTTTAGTATTGGCATTATTACCTTCAAATTACACGTTTTCTAATTCTACTTAAGTTTATAACCCCTTGGTACACACACTAAGAAGAACAAAAGCCCGGCTAGGTCTAGTGGGAATATTAATTATGAAATTATAATTGAAGGACACAATCTGTGCCTGTTATTCTCCAGAGCCTCCACCTCTGCCACCAGGCTCCGATTATTAACCCTGACTCTTTTTCACAGGAAAAGTAAAGAAAGCCTTCCCGCTTTGTCCATGAAAAAGATAAAGAGCTCATATTTCCTTGCTATTTAATGTAGAACCCACATTTATGACAGAGTATTTTCAGTCCTTAGCAGAAATTCATTTTTTTTTTGCTAATTTTATTTAGTTATAAATGACTTTTTAATTTCATGGTCTTATGCCTGTAGCTTTCCTTAGTCCTTGATATATTTACTTTCCAGTCATCGATCCTGCCAGGCTATATTAAATATACTTATGCATATTTAGTAATGCCTATTTACATACATTTTATTTATGATCTATTATAAGCACTCATAAGGCATTTCAAAGGACAGTTGTGTTACAGTTGAATATTATCAAATGACTACAGCTTGCCTCTTTTTCTCTAGTCTTTTCATTAGAAATAAGATGTTGAATATAATCGTGTTCCCTTCCCCATTTTATTGCTTTGTATGTCTCCTAGAAGTAACCAGCATCCTGTTTATAGCTCCTGTGCACAACCACTTACTGGATTTGATAATCCACTTGTGTGGCCCTTATAGTATCTGCACTGGCTCTGTGGGGTTGGAATTACTTTCTCCTCCTCCGCGAATATTTTATAATATACATCTTTTCTGCCAACTTTGTCTCTCACTACTTTGCACTCCTGCATAGAGAGGTGGCTGGAATAGGCTGAAGACCCTCACCCTGTCTGCTCCCTTCTCCGTTGACTTTCTTCAGTGACCCTCTTGCTACCCTCTTCTTACAAGTATGACAGCTTCTGAATCCACTTTCTCCCTTTATTCTTGTATACCTGTATTCAATTTAATTTTCATTTTTGGTCTTGAGGATTAATAGAAGCTCATTTTTATCTCCAAGATTACAGGTATGACACAACTGAAAGTCAAAGAGAAGATTAGTTCCTCTTTTGTTTATTCTTGAGATTTTAATTTAATTACAGCATTTCTTCCTTTTCTTTCCTCCTCCCAAAGCTTCCTATATACCCTGTCCACTCTCCTACAAATTCCTAGGCTTTTTTCTACTGCACGTTCGTGCATGTATATATTTGTATATAGACATATATTCCTAATATAACTGAATCCATATGATATTACTTGCATGGATTATTTCAGGACTGACAGTTTGAACAAGATGACCAATTGGTGTGCTCTACCCTGAGAACCACCTCTCCTGCTTCCAGCTTTACTAAGTTCTCTATAGCTCTTTGTGTATGGTTAAGGCTTCATTGACTGCCCAGTTTCTTGGTATCTTCTTGTTCAGTTCCTGCTTGGGAGGAATGCCATCTCATCTTATCTCATCTTATCTTATCTTAGAGAATTAGAAGCCTGGTAGTACTCAGGAGTTACTCTAATTAGCATTTTTTTAAATGTAGTACTTGAGACATTTCCTATTAGGTTATTACTAATCTTTCATGAAATGAATTTGCCCAACAAAATTCACCCATCTGTCTAGGTCGATCACCTTCATTTTGTGTCTTTTATACAATAGCTTTGCATTTCTCTTTAAGGGCTGCTGTCAGCAGGCTTTGTCCTTCTCACTATTTTTTTTTTTTTTCTTTCTTTTTGCCTTACTGGTGCAAACTGTGTGGTGAGTCAAGACAAACTGAGACATTTGTCTTTAGGGCAACACCAAATAACTATGGTAGGTATTCAGGAATTTAAAATCTTTACATTGCCAGATACTTCTAGCAGAAGATGTTCTCTGCTACTCATAGGGAAAATGCTGTTCAGATACTATTGGGAGACCCCAGTGGCAAAGGAAAGGGAAACGGAATGGCTATCATAAGCGTGCATGTGGAAGTGGGTCTGCTGGCTTTGCAGTTGATCGATCTTGAAAACCTTGGCCATTTTCTTTTGCATTCATTGGGAGGGAAAGATTTTAGAGAGGAGGGGAGGAGTCTAGAGACAGATCTTACTGGTGCCATTTGGTAGCAGTTACCTTTCAGTTCCCCAGCAGACAGGTAGCTTTACTTCACATTCCCCAACCATTGCCCTCTCAGATTCCAATAGACATAAAGGATCTAGGAGCTGAGCTGTCAAAAAAAAAACAAAACAAAACAAAAAAAACCTCCATTAATTGCCACAATGTATCTCCAGTTTTCTTGATACTTTCTTGGGTGTCCTAGCCTAAGATGATTTTCATTTTCCTTTCTCAGTGTATACTCTTGAATATAATTAGAGGCTATAATTATTCTTTTTCCTATATTATTTTTGTGAGTCTAGAGCCTAAGATTCCATAATTGGGATCACCACTGCATTCTTCTAATAATTAAAAATGACACATTGTAACATGTTCAGATAACGTGTCAATGGAACACCTCCTGTGTACACACATACTATATATCAGCAGGTACAGTAGGAAGAGAGAAACTTTTCTTTACTGGTTCTTTGAGAGTTATCAGTTTCATACAGTGTGTAGGGTGGTGTTTTCCATAAATTTCTAGGTTCCCTTTAAGCATATTCCTGGTATACTTTCCCCCTTTATAAACTATTCCTAAGATGTTTTAGCCAACTTGATATATGTTCTTCCCAGTTATAAGAACAAATCAATTATATTTAATTAAGAGAAAAAAGATACATTTTAGATATTGATATTGCTTATTTTACGTTCTGAGACAGGTTTCATGCAAGTCAGGCTAGTCTCAGATTCATTACACAGTTGAGGCTGGCCTTGAACTCATTATCCTCTGTCTCTATATCCCAAGGGTTTGGATTGCATATTTGAACTACTATGCATAGCTTTTATTAGATATTTAGCAGTAATTGGCAGTTTAAATTTAATTTTGTAGTAATATAATTTTATACGTTAGGGCTTCATTCTCATTTAGCTACACATGGCCTGGATGTTTAATCTGTGGATGTTTAATTTTTGCTAAGAATTTTTTTTTATGAGGAAATGTTTTGTTCCCTAAAAGCTTTTCTCTTTGAGCTGCCACTGACATACTTGCTCAAAGAGCCACAGCAGAGTCTCCAGTGATGACAATGGCTCCTCTTCTTTCCCTTAGTGACACAAATGAGGTTGACATCCCACCCAACACGCGGGTTGGCACCAAGCGCTATATGCCTCCAGAAGTGCTGGATGAGAGCTTGAATAGAAATCATTTTCAATCCTACATTATGGCTGACATGTACAGTTTTGGACTCATCCTCTGGGAGATTGCAAGGAGATGTGTTTCTGGAGGTAAGAAAGAAACATCTTTGAATAGTTACTCATGGGAGATGCTTGCAAATCCTTTCTGATCAGAAAGGATTAACATTGGCACATTATATACAATATCAGATTTTCTTTCCTTCCACGCCTTCATTTCTATTGATGTAGTTGTAATTCTTCCAGGAAATACTTGACGTATTAGAACTATCTCTGCTGGCTGCCTCCTCTCTTTCTCTGGCCAGCGAATGTGGTTTTCCAGATTCACTGCCAGCCCTCCCTGACTTGTCACGTGACACCCTCTGCCTCTTGTTCTACCATCTCATTTTTCTTAAAGGTTTCCCAGCAGTTACTCCCACACCCTCTACTACCCCTTCCAGCTTCTCCTCACTTACCTGCTGGACCTCATTCCCAATCACCTGCTGCATTCTCCATACTTCCTCTGCAGAGGTAACCTGGAGACGCTGGAGAGTGGGATACCCATTTCTGAACACTCATTTTCTTCCTTCCTTCCTCCCCCCTCTCTCTTTTTTCTTTGGGTTAAAATGAAAAGATAAATGTAAGCTGGAGACACTGAAGAGTGGGGTGCCCATTCCTGAACACTCATTTCCTTCCTTCCTCCTTCCTCTTTCTCTCTTCCTTTCTCTTTTTGGTTAAAATGAAAAGATAAATGATGTTAAAGCATAAATATCTTGTAATTGTTCATGATAATTTTTCCACAAGCATAAGAATTCCTAATAAGGCCAACTGCTTGGCATGGGTTCTGGGAACTAAATTCTGATCCTCTGAAAAAGCAGTAAATGCATGTAAGCATTCATCCATCTCTTCAGCCCCTGGTTCTGTTTGTGTCTTATGTAGGTTTGTATATCTAGCTTGCCTTACCATCCCTCAGTCCATACATGTAATGAGTTAAGTAGATACAGTCTTCACTGTCAAGATGTATCTGGGTCAATGTCTCTAGAGGTAGAATGAAAACACTCAATGAAGTCTGCTATGAGTTGGGCCCAGTATTTCATTACCTGTGTACTGAGAGTACAGTGAGCCACAGTTGAAGAACAGCAAACAAGATAATACAAGTAATAATGCTATGGAGTCACAGCCTATACATAAATGACAAATAGACAATGCATTGAACTGTTTAAAGAAAAGTCTTGAATCATTGGGTCCCTTGTATTTTATATGAGTTTGAATTTACAAAAAAGTATATAACACAAACCCTAGATTTTGCCCGAATAAATCCTTAGTGAAATATATTATAGTTGATGTTTGTTTTTGAGGCAAAATTTTACTGTGGAATCCAGATTGGCACTGCTCTATCTATGTAGTTGTGCCTGGCTTTGAACTCAGACCTGTAATCCTTCTCCCTCAGGTTTCCTAATACTGATTATATGCCATCATCCTAATGAGTTTAATGCTGTGGCAGATAATCTTATAACTTGATGCTTTCATCCTGTTCTGATAAAAGTGACAGCATTCCTCCAAAAGGTGGTCTGGGAGGTTGTTCAGGAACCCTCTCCATCACTTGAGGACAGGGATTACTTAGAATTACCATCATCAGATAATGTTAAAAAGAGCATACTAAAAATAGCACACCTTCTTAAAGGACGGTCCCCCAAAAATATTAAAATTAGCTATTAGACTGGATGAGATATGTAAAATAGAAAATTTAAAGAAAATGAAAATCACATAATTTTCAAACCTAAGATGAATCATGGCTAATATTTTCAGATATACAACTTTTCAATATTGAATCTGCAAAACTTCTCATAATTAAACACAAATAAATGAATATGACATTTGTTTAAGAAGGATACTCTTCCAAACTTATGATGTCCTCAGTCTCACACGCCAGCAATAGAAGCAGTTACATGTGATTTGGCATCGATTCAAGACGTGTCTTCTAATTCTATATTGAGACTTAATATGAACGTTAAAAATATAACTAGCTCATGCAAATTGAAGATGCTTGTTTCACCAGATTTTGGAATGTAACCAGGGAGTGAGGGGATGCTTAAGAACCTATGATAGAATGAAACATTGGACTCCCTATTATTTTTTTGTAAATTAAATTGTCATTTGAGTAAATACTTTTCAAGACGTAACTTTGTTGTTAACCAGAACCCATGTTTAATAGCTATAGATTTTTTTAATTGAGGAAATTTGTATGTTAGGCATATTTTTACAAGTTCATAGAAAATAATATTATTAATAAACACATCTTCAGGTATAGTGGAAGAATATCAGCTTCCCTATCATGATCTGGTACCCAGTGATCCTTCTTATGAGGACATGAGAGAAATTGTATGCATGAAGAAGTTACGGCCTTCATTCCCCAATCGATGGAGCAGTGACGAGGTAAGGCCGGGCTTGGGAAAGGTATGGCTGACTTCTAAATGTGCACTGTGATATTTTTTTTTTTTTATTCTCCATGATAAGTTCAAACCCTTCTTTCCAGAATTTTGTAAACAACATAGGACTGGAGATTCTATACAGTGATGTAATGCAGGTGCACTCTGCTGACCTACTTCAGGGTGCTGGCCTCTTCCTCAACAAAATGCTTAGGCCTTGGGGTGAGAGAGAAGGTTTATTGGTTAAGAGGGTGCACTCCATTTGAAGTGGGCCTGATTTTGATTCCCAGCTCATAGTAGTCTATAACGGTAGCTCTAGGCAATCAGATACCCTCTTCTGGTATCTTAGGGTACCTGAACCCATAGATGTGTGCACATACACATGCACATACAAAATCAACCATTAAAATAAAAATATTTTTAATTTTTGAAATTGAAATATAATTACATTATTTTCCTTTTCTCCCCAAGCCCTTCCTGTGAACCCTGTGCTCTTTCTCAAATCCATAGTCTCCACTTTTCAAATCATTGCTTTACACACACACACACATACACACACACACACACACATACATACACACACACACACATACACACACACATACATACACACACACACATACACACATACACATACACACACATACACATACACACACACATACACACACACACATACACACACACACATACACACACACATACATACACACACACACATACACACATACACATACACA
>JADRCH010000011.1:6272159-6293765 GCA_019843965.1 Rhynchomys soricoides | reverse complement strand
ACACATACACACACATACACATACACACACACATACACACACACACATACACACACACACATACACACACACACACACACACACACACACACACACACACACATTTGTATATGTATTCCAAGCTATATAAATACAACCTGCTCAGGCTGAATAAATACATATATGATTTTGAGTCTGTTCATGATGAGAGTGGGAAAAAGTCTTTCTCAGGGAAGAACTTCTCAATTGGTTATCAAATTAGATATTATACAATATATATTATGTATACATAATTTTGTATGTATAATATAAAATATTTTATGTATTTAATATATATTTGCTCAAATTACAATTCTGTTTATTGTAAGGGTTTAAATGTGAACCCCAGATAAATAGGAAATGCCGCTGCCAGGCTGGATAAAGTGAGTGGAACAGACCTTGACTCTAGACTTGTTTCCTGCTCCGGTGTCTCTCTGTCCACCTTCCTGAATTCATTCACCCACAACCGAATCTCTGGCACATTAGAAAGTTCAAGATGAGTTTGAAGCACATTCTGGGTCCACCAAAGACAGGTGCATAGAACCCTGTTCAGAAAGTATGATGTCTATGTAAATTCAGTCAACTTGTTTGTTGGCCTGGTGTGTAGTTCTTGCATTGCTATTTAGTATATGCTTTCTAAGAAGCTATCATTCAGAGAGCATCATGAGGTGCTGGAGTTATATTCTTCTGTGATAAAATGTGTGTATTAGTATCATTTGAAAGCTCTTCACTGATAATTTTTAATGAAGGGAAATTGTGCTTTGCAGCAAGAACAATTGATAGACCACAGGCAAATCCAGGAGAAAGTTTTAGCAAACCTATCCACAGGTCATTAATCTTGTTAAGTGGTATAGCATTGTGCTACTGTTAAAGCAGGCTGCCGTGATTTAGAAATACCAGTGTTTCTTTGAGCAGCAGAGGATTAGATAAAATATTGAAATATATTATGTGTTGTAAACAATCTAGGAAGTAAAATTCAGACTCACCGAGTATCATGTTTGTTTAACACTGCTTTTAAAGTCATCCTTCTCTCTCCCCAAAGGCTCTTGTTTTCTCTTGTCACAAGGGAACTATGAGCATCTGTGTGATTCATGCTCAGTTCACATGAAAAAGTTTGAGTGAAATTTGGTGTTCATACTTTACCGGTGCCTTAAAAATAGCTTCAGACCTCATGAGCACCAACTAAAAGCCAAATTCTGGTGCTGTCTAAAGAGTCTGTGTCTCTGATTTCACTCCAACATTCTTTTCTCTTTCAGTGTCTCAGACAGATGGGGAAGCTTATGACAGAGTGCTGGGCACATAATCCTGCCTCCAGGCTGACGGCCCTGAGAGTTAAGAAAACACTTGCCAAAATGTCAGAGTCCCAGGACATTAAACTCTGACGTCAGATACTTTTGGACAGAGCAAGAAATTTCCCAGAAGCATCCTTAACCCCAGGCCTTGAACATTGTCCTGCTGCCCAGTGAATTCAGACTTTCCTTTAAGAGAGCAAGCTGGACAGACACAGAGGAACCCAGAAACACGGATTCATCACGGCTTTCTGAGGAAGGGAAACCGTTTGGGTAACTTGTTCAAGATATGATGCTTGTTGCTTTCTAAGAAAGCCCTGTATTTTGGGATTACCTTTTTTTTTTTTTTTTAAAGAAAAAAGAAAGATACTTTAATTTTTACCAAAATAAAACAAATATTGTAGATGTTTTAAGGTTTATACAGTTATAGTTTTGAATAATAAGAAAAGTCCGTTTTAGAAATGTTCCTAGAAGTCAAACTCTTTTTCCATTGGCTAAATACTCTTGCACTCCAGAAAACAGAATAGCCTGTGAACATAAATTATCATTCAGCTTCCTTGCTTCCTTGCCCTGGACACCTCAGACTGTTTGGGTCAGCCCTGCTATGGACTGCCAGTACAGTGTGCATGCACACGCATACAAGTCCCACCTGCCTGGGACCACAGTTTGGAATCCTCTTGCAGCTTCAGCTAGAGTGGAACAAATGAAGGGTTTATGTCACTAATAGGGTTGTGTGCTGGTGGGTTCGTCAGACCCACTCCTGCTTCTGGGTGTGTTAGGCAGCTCTTTCAGGCAATTCCTCTCCCACTTTCATTAAACACTAGCAAAGCTTTCTCGTGAGTGGAGAATCGACACGGGCCTGCTTTTGTTTTTGTAAATCAGAAGATCAATATTAAATAAAACTGTCCTGAGTGTGGTAGGGAGAGACTAGGTACATTAAACTGCGAGTCTGGCCTTTATCATAAGGAAGACATGCCAATGAGGCAGAGCAGAAGCTGAAGGTGCAGCAGATAGATGACTTGTTTTGTCTATGAACCCATCACAGCAACACAGGAAAGAAGTATGCACGTCCAAGTTTGTATAGCTATGTATGGTTTTATGTTGTTGTGTTTTCTAAATCTCCAACTTTAGACACAGAGAGGAAGCATCTGTTGGGCTAACGTCACTAAACTTTAATTTAAAAATAAGCAGAGGAAAGTTGATGAGGTCATTAAACATCATGGCTGTTGTTATTTCTTCTAGAATAGATATGGGTCCAGCACGGACCTTTTACATGGCCATTTCACACCATAGGTATGACTCATTTATTCTCATGTGCATTTCACTACTAATTCATTCTGTTTCTCTAGTACAGCACTTGCACAAATATCTTGTGATTCAGTCCTGTGAGGTCTGAACTTTCGACTATCTGTACAAAATCACTCATACGACCAGTATTCTTTAGAAACAGGACTGCAATAAAGTGTAAATGTCACAAGGCCCTCTCAACTTTATTCACGTACTTTCTTACTGTGTTTCTTCCATAATAATTAGAAATTTCCTAATGGTTATTAAGAAAGGTAGAAGTGCTTCCTTTGCCTTAGAAAATGACATTCCTTCCAGAATCCTCCAGGGGGCAGTGTTTTCCCATGCATCTCACCGCTGGGTGCTTGAAAGACGGAGACCTTAGGAAAAATTGACAGCTGCATGAGAACTGAGGAAATGTTTTACTCTTTTTCTGGAGTAGATGTTCAGCTGGTGGGCTGTTCGTCTGGAAAAAAATCCTGGGGCTCAATGGGTTTGAGGTGTACCTGGATGTGAGTGAACCTGCAAAGAGAGGCCCTCTGTGTTCTAATTCACTGCACAGTACTGCAGGATCACTCTTTAGTTTCCACTAAGATAAATTTTCTCAGTTCTTAAATTTGAAAAGATAAAAACAACTGGTTGTTAATTTAATGGTCATCATATTTTGCTCTTACTGAGGCCAGTGCAAGCTAAGCTACTGAAGAGACTTTCCTCTGTTAAGTTACATTTGCTACAGACAGTTTTTCCATATATTTCTACCTAAGCGTGGCAGTCAGGGAGCCTGGGAGGAAGACCTTATTGCCTCTAGGCAGATCCATCTACAAACACCTATGTGAGCATTTTGCCAGTTAAGTGGGTACTTTTTGATTTTTTTCTGGGGTTTTCTTAGGTTTAAGTGAGGTTGTGGGGACCTATTAGGTCAGACTGTTTTTTTTTTTTATTGTTAGATTTTAAAATGTGGACAACTTTAAATCAGAATGCTTTGTGCTGAAGCTATTGATGATCTAAAGTGTTCTAGATTTCTAGGGTTCCTGTGAAGAACAGGGAGAAATTTAAGTGTCCAAATTTCATCTATATGGTTCATTTTATTGCTTTGGGGAAAAAAAAATCAACCACGTATTTGCTAATTATCAACCTTATTTATTCAGTATGAAAATCTTGAAACTATTGAGACCCTTTAAAAGATCCACTCAGTTATTATGAATTTTCAGTAAGAATTTATATTTTATTTATGAATATGATTTCTGTCTTATGAAAACCTAACTGATAGAGCTAAGTTGTCGTTAAGGACTACCTGTTGACTCTGTGGTAAGACATGATAACCTTTAAACTTCTAGCATCTCAGAAAACACATTTCTTTTATCCTTTGCTTCAACTTCCTGCAAATTAATAATATAATTGAGTGCTGCTTACCCTCAGGACTCTTTCAAAGAGCAAGATTACTTTCTAATGCCTCTCCTTCAAAGGAATCCTAAGTTATTAATTGATAGATAAGCTTTGTATGTCCAAGTTTATGGCTGATATGTGTGTGTACATAGTATATAAATATAGATGTATATGTAAATATGTTCATTCTGGAGTCTGGCACAACTCTAGTATGTGGATTAGAAAGTAAAATATTGTGGATGATAAAGTCCTAAATGAAACATAATATTTATTTATGGAAGCATGTACAATGTTAACTCACAAATGAAGAGCAGTAAACGCTATATATGACTCAGACAGAGCACCCCGATGTCACTACTGCCCATTCTTTATATTCCCCCAGCAGAAAGCTTCTTTGGGGACATGCTGGGATTTTACTTCCAGGGAATTGGTTGGCACATTTCCATTGGCATGTAGTCCATTGGCATGTAGTCCAGGCTCACAAGTACCTAGTGCTGAGCGGCTTTCATGATCCTCAGGCCAACCATATTCATCAGGTGCTTTCTGTTTTCTGTCTGTACTCACACTTCTTGGTTTGTGGATGGAAAGGCAGTGAGAATGCTTGTATATATATATATATAATATATATATATTATATATATATAAACTTGAATACGTTTTGGTGGTTACACCATCTCAGAAACCCCCTGTCCCATAAAGAGTGGAAAAGAGGGGGACTGCATCAAAAATGATACAACTTAACAGTTAGAACTAATTGTTCCAGAAACTAATGCCATAGATTTTAAGAGAAAAATTGGTATTTTTTGGGGGGGAGGAGTTCTTTTCTGTCTGTTTCAAAACAAGACTCATTTGTGTTCTTTTGGGGAACCAGTGCCTTATGGAATTTGTATATACTGTAATTATTCAGGGTTAGGGAACAAACAGTTGTATTTGTTACAAGTTGTGTATGACTTGTTTTCTTATTTCCCTCAATAAAATGGTGTCATTCTCCCCATTTGGAAAAACTATGACTGTTGTCTCAGAGTTGGGTCTTTTCTTTGTCTTTGACATGACCTCATGACAGCAGGTGGAAAGGGCATCTGTGGAGGAGGCAGAGCAGGTGAGCTTGTGCACTGGCATCCTGAGGTAAGAGTGAACCGGTGTCTTCCACTTTCTCTGTTTAGAAAACACAGTCATCTCCTGGGGATAAGTAGTTGGTGTTTTGAGAGAGATGAAGAAAATGTAAAGCCGCACCGTGGAAAATAACAACTTACTTGGAGAGACAGCCTGCTAGCTGGAGGCAATGCTCAGGATCAGTAGAGGGTGTTGATATTAAATATGGAGCACTGGATCCCAGAGCTGCTTGTAGACCAAGGCTCACTCCTATGTCAGTGCTGTGAAAATAGGGTATGGTCTGAACGTTTCATGTCTGTTTTCTTCCCCTTGAAGATTAGGCCAATAGTAATACCGATTGTAAGGGGTGTTTCAGAGGATGAGATGAAGTGTGTACTGGCCAACTGTAAGCATCAGCTCTTCTATCAGGACTTAAACAAGCCCTTGCTGCCCCTTGTTTCTATTTTTGTTTTTCTTTTAATCTCACATCATCTACTTCTTAGGGTTTAATTAATCATGGGAATCGGTGTGCCAAGAAAAGGAAGAATTATTATCGAAGCGCTGTGTGTCATGAGCATCCAGAGTACAGCATAAGACACAATGAACAGAGAGAAGCTAGGTCACAGGACAGACTCCCAACAGTAACAGTGCTTGAGTAGTGTGCTAGTGGTCACTGAGAGAGGTGTGACTGAAATCCAGACTTGGGGAGCAAGACTGAGGAGAGCTAGAGGGTGTTATGTGAGGTAATCGGCTTGGATGAGTGGACACAATTGCTGGTGATGAAAACCTGTAGGTCAGGTTTTGGGATTTGTTCTTGTGTATTTTGAAATCCTCAGTATGGCGGCAGCTTCACGAAGAAAGAGCAAATTCTCCACGGACCATTGGAGGATGAGTGGGAGGTCAGGGGAGTAAGGATTAGATTTAGAGATAGACTTGAAGGATCTAATGATCCGAAGGGCAAGAAATAAGGGGCAGCAAGGGAGCCTCATGATGAGAGAAACTGGCTCTTTGGGGTGTGGGAATGAGATTCTTGCTCTTGTCTCAGAAGCACCCCTCATGGAACCAGGAAATCCTCTGCAAAGAGGAAATGGAGCATGGCTACTCTTTCATTGCATGTGGGTCTGGAGGAGAGCTTGGGAAGCTTGTGTCCTGAGGGATTCTAGTTGAGATTGGGAAGAGAGAGGAAGCCCATGACGGTTTGCATTGCGCAGTAAGAAAGGTTTGTATCATAGTAACCAGGGATTAAAAGGCCTGACATTTGGCATTTCACACTTGTGCCATGAAAATTCACCCCAATATTTGGGTTCTCTCCTTTTTACTTTTCCAGTTCTTCAGAAATATTTAATCTGTGAGCTCCCAATATTTTCAACCATACCTTGAGATAAAATGTTCCCCCAGCCCTCTTCCCAGACTCTTGAAAACTAGGATGAATATATGAGCTGCTCACAATGGGAGATCTATAGTTGCTCATCAATCCAGCTTTTCTTTTCTGACAGTTTTTCTGGGTGTGCCGCTAAAAACAGTTCAAGCCTGAGGAGACTTCCTTTTGGAACCTACAGTTCCCACTCTCCATCTTCTGCATGCTGTGACTCAAGCCACGATCTTCATAGGAGTCAAAGGCAAATATCTATACCCGCCTGAGCTACTAAATGCGTTCTTCTCTTTCTGTGGGTCACTTTATATGGGGCAGGTTTGTTTTCTCATCGGAAACAGCAGCAAAGTACAAAGTACAAAGAAGTCTCCTTATTCAGGGGATCTATCTATGCCCTGTAATTCCTACTCAAGCTTCTGATATTTACATAGTTGGAAGGTCTCTGGGACTGAGAAGGATTCTTTAACTGGTACCATCAATTGTCAGTGAGGAATAGATTCAGGGCAAGGTCAATCTCAAACCTCTAATGACCTCATAGACATGCTTTTGGGGGTGAGAGTTCACTGCTTTGACCTTGAAAAACATTTGCCTATTGTCCAAAGTGTGGGTGACAACATCAGGGAAACTTTGCAGCTACTGAATCTCAAGAGGGAAGATGCTGAGGCTAAACTGTATTGTGGAACACGGGTTGTATTTGCTTTGTGACTACCTGGCTTTATTTGCTTCATAATCAAATTTTCATTCTTTTATACACAGACATCCCATGGAGTCTATGCATGCAAGGCCCCTTTTCATATTTAATTACTTCTTTATCCCTTGGATAAATACTTGAGTTTGTCACCATTGTGTAGGTCCCAGTGGGAAAAGTTCTCTTTGCTATCACAGTGGCTTACCTTTGTTGCCTAGGCAAGATAAGCAAAACGGTCAAGGGGCAGATGGCAGTCAATTTACAGTATTTTTCCAAGTCTCTGTGTTATTGAGCTGACTCTACTTTTTCTCCCCAGAGGCATAGCTGCTTTGCAAGTCAAACCTGGAAACTTTCTGCTTGCCCACCTGAGTAACTGAGGTCCTGTACTAAGGCAGACATATCTTCTGGGATTCATGATAGCTCTGGGCTGCCTCATGAGGCTTGTCTGTTGTTTCCTGTTACTGTAGTGATTTACAAACTCCACTTGAGATCAGATCTTGGAGGGTAGCACATGGCCATGTTTATAATAGGCTCCAGAAAATGTTGGTACAGGTGCTGGAATGTGCTGCTGTATTAACTACTCACTGGTATCCCCAAGCTTTTTCACACTCAACAGCTACATCCAGACAAAGGAAACCAGAGCCTCTAGAGGTGGGTCAAGGCATTGGCTCAGAGATTGCTATGTGTAATATTGCTAGAGAAGCATCCTTCTCGAAAGTTACCCTACCATGGAGGAAGGTTGTGATTACCGTTCATATAAGACCCGAAGTTTTTTCTCTGTGTTATAAAGAAACAGAGCCTCTAATGCTTATAAATATAATTTATTACCTGTTTAAAAATTCTTTCTTACATTTGTACATGTTGGCTGACAGAATAAATGCAAGCAATTTACAAACCATGGGGACTGCAGGAAAATTGGGTGAGGCAACCAGGGAGAGAAAAGAGGCACACCCAAAGCTGGTACGCCTCGCCTCCACCACACAGCAAGGCGATGAGCAGAATGCTGGAGAGCACTCCTCAGCCACTGGGAGTCATTAGAAAAGGAGTTGCATAGAAGATACAGCAAGACAGAATTCCATAACAAAGGAAGAAGTGTTCCATATCTGAGAAGCCAAGGTCGTGTTGTTTTGCTAAAAAAAGAAAAACTGACAAAGCATAAAATTTCAACCTGATACTTCTGAAGTTGAACTGGTCCAAAGAAGACAGCAGGAGGGTGACCCAGCCTCTGTTTAGCAGAAAGCTAGGGATTGTTCTCTGATGGATATAGGTTTTCTTCTTTAGAACAAAGTTCCTTACAGCTCAACATTAAGCTTAATACCCACAACACTGTGACATCTTACACACACACACACACACACACACACACACACACACACCCCACATACAATAATGATATTCCCTGCAACTTGGCTGAATACATTGTCAGAAGGGTGAGGGCATCAATACTCATAGTAGGACTAGGAACAAGTGAAAGAAAGAATGCAAATCATGTGTTCAACTGGCTCCTCTTTCTTTCCAATAATCTGGAGAAAAATATATCTGAATCCACATATGTGCAGTTATAGGCGCCATTAACGACATTAGGAACATGAAAAAGGGCAAAGGCATTTTCTACTAGCTGTGTGTTTTGTATGCTATCTTAAAACTGGTTTAGCACAGCATAGAGCTCATCATGATGCTTTGATGTTGCCATAGCATCGTGCTAAGTGAAGATCAAAGACAGAGAGCTCATCCCTTCGGCTGCCCATCAGGACAACCAGCCCACAGTTCACAGTCACCAGGGCTGGGTGTCATCAGGCTCCATGGCATTAGGCCTTTGGCATATAAAGATGACATGGGGTTTAGGCTTATTTAAAATGGGTCTTACAGTACTATTACCTGCAATTTATAATTTTGCCATAGCACAGGTTTCCAAATGGTATATAAAAAGCTGGTGTACTATAGCAAATAACATGGCTGGTGGACAGCTGATTGTATCTCAGGACACTCCCTGGTTTTCTGCTTAACAACTAGTGGGTTCAACCGTGACTGTCCTGATAGATGGCAGGGACTTCCAATTTAAGAATCTGGTAATTCTTGGGGCAGCTTCCTTCATATAAAGTTGAGTATACTGAAGACTTGCAGGTAACCTTGTACATCTCGTTGGCTTTGCCTGCTAGTATGTTTATGGAATGTGTCTATTTGTCCTGAGGATACCCCAGCCACACTTAAATAGGCCTCTGAAAATACCTTTGGTTGAATAAGCCTGTTAATATCCCACCACAGATCAATAAAGCAAGTAGCCAAGCCCACTGGACTTTCTGAAAACTGTTGCATAAGTTTTTCAGAAAAAAAAAAAGGGCAACCATTTGGCCAAAAGGAATAAAGGATCTACAACTACATTGTTAGTTTGAAGAGATACTCCACCCAGGTACATGCAGACCATCTCCACTCATTAAACAAATGAGCTTAAGTGTCAGATTTTCAGAAACATTTATAACTTCATATGGCTTATTTAGCCTATATGAACATAAATTAGTATTGGTTGTAAAAAGTGTATTCCTCATAATCGCAATTCCATTAAAAGGTTATCGAGTGACTGTCAAAGTAGTCAGTGTAAGCAGAGGTAACACAATCGGATCTTTTGGGGCAGAGAAACATATTTTGTTGTATAGACAAAGAGTTATAAGGATTTCAGTCAATGTCAGCTCAGTATGCTTTAAAAGTACAAAAACAATACAAAACTAAAGGAATAAGATAGTTGGTCCCACGAGGCACTCAGAAGGCAAAACCAGTTTTATTATCTTGAGAATAATAATAAAAATACTTTTCTTTTGGATCTATAAAATAAGATGCTCATTGGCCGTTATCATCTTTACAAATGACTGATTTGAACAATGATGTTCTGCTTTACAAAGCTTCTCAGAAAAGGCATCTCAAGCCTAATTCCAACCACACTGTGTTTCTGTAATCCTCCTTTGCCACCACTGGCCTTGGACATGCATCAGCATCTATCTCTGAGTGGATTCCCTTTCCAGAGCAATTACTCAGCTCAGATTCATGTTCATCTTGAAGACTGGGAACAAGTAAATCTTTTCTAATTTGTCTCTCGTATTCTCCAACATCCTTCTCCATTGATTAGCTCCAGAGCTCAGACTATAGAGGTGTGTATGTATTCTGGGGCAGAACATCATCCTTATAAGCTCTTTGTCCTGTGGCTATGGAGGTATGAATGACCCAGGATCACAGCTGTCAGGTCCTCATGAGAGATACATGGAATTGTAAGCAAGTGTCTACTATCCTTCAGATGTGAACTGTCTAAATTCTATCCTCTGAGTGTTTCCTTTTCAATCACTTTTTAGGAGAAATGTCTTTAAAACCTAGTTTTAATACCTATTTTCTAGAGGATTCTAAATATAGTCACTGCAACTTTTCCCTAAAGAATGCCTCTACTCTTTGATAGTGGAATTATTAAAATCTATAGAATCATAGCATATATGAAAATAGCTAATGATATACTTTGCTCTTAGACCTCTCATCTCCCAAATTATCCTTTCCCTGAAGAGATTAATTTGCTCAGGTCAGGATGGAATTCTTTGTATAGCAGAGACAATGTGTCTGCTTTGAAGATGCTTAGCTGTGGTTTCTTGACACATGCTTGTATTCATGTACTCAAGCCAATTTGAATTAATGTCATAACAAGAAGAGATCCTTTAGATTCCCAATCTCAGAAGGTCTACTTCATCTGAAGATCATTCGTCTTAACAGTCACAAGTTCTGTTACATCCATAGACACAGGATTCTCATTTACAAATACAGAGTGGGTTTAAGCAGGGGTAGTGGTACATCTTAGAATCTCACCTCTGGAGAGGCTGTGGAAATAGGTCATGGATTTGGGGACATTCTGGGATACCTAGCAAGTGTATATATATGAAAATATTAAATCAAATGGCAAAACCCCCCAGGGAATGTCATGTGTTTGTATATATGTATGGAGGTGTTGGGCAGGGAGGCTTCCTTATTTGGGAATACAGTTTATGTTTCTAAAAGTTAATGTTTTGGAGGTAAAAGGTTTCACATATACAAAGCCCCATGGCAACTTTCAGAGACTTTTTAAAATATAGATTCCATATATGTCTATTACAAGAAAGTAACTTAAGATGTATATGAATAAGTTGATGATGTGCTACACCCAGAAAATTGTGAGATGGATAATTTAATGGAAGCATATGAGAGTAAGAGAATCACACACTTGACAGGTAAATTTTCCCATGTCTGTTTTTCACAAATGTCTTAACTCTCAGATACTTAACTCTCTTCATCAACTTTGAGTAAGCTGTATATGAAATTGAGTAACTATGTGGCAGGCCACTAGATGGCACCATACACAAATAATTTTTCTGCCCACCCACAGCAAGCAAGGCTTTCCTCAGTCGCTCTGGAGAAGTCAGGCATGCCACAGAGGTGATGATGAAGCTCCCTCTAAAATGAGCTGTGGCAGGTGGAAGCAGCGATCTAACAACTATTATTTCCTTCCAAAGGAGAGAGAGCAGATTGCTTAGTGAGAATTATTTGATGTATGGTACGTTCTAGTTTGGAAACTGTCATTCACATGATAGAAAGTAGTTTTATGACAAATGATTCCTTCATAAGAGATCAGTCATTTTTCCTTTTCTTGTTGTGAGAGACTGAATAGAAAAGCAAGTATCTCTAGATGCTTGAACATGAGGACTGTAAAGCTTTGAGGATGTTGCTTTGGTTATATCCAGTATTTCTCTGTTGATTACTTAACAGATTTTAGGATAAATTAACCAGAATAGCAACATATTTGTTCCTCTTTGACTTAGCACAAAGCATTGAAGTTACACAGAAGATCCAGTCCAGATCTCTCAGTTTAGATTTCTTTGATGGTTCCAAAATCCAAGTAGTGAAGAGGAACCTTCACTCTTGTTTCAAGAGGCAGTAATGTATAATGATAGTCTTTCGTCCTCTTGCTTTTTAAGAATATCTATCAAACTCTTAAAAGTTCGAACAAACTCATGGTTATAGACATCAGCCACTGAACTTGCTTAGGAGTCAAGAATTCCCCTTCTACCATCAGTGGGACCAGGGTTTTTACATATGAATATGATTAGAGAGATTGTAGAATATATCTCTGAAAGAGAAGAAAACCAGCATGAAGGTAGAGTCTCCACAACTGTTTCCAGAGTTCTTTAATGGCTAAGATGGAAGAGTCAGAGATAGTATCAGGAAGTAAAAGTATTGGAGGGGTATTAGGCAAAATGGTTCCCAACCGGAATCCATTCAACAACCTGGATACGTCCATCCCCAAAGTACATCACAGCTACACTTTGAAGATTCTGCCTTTAGGACATGGGTGCTTCCTATTTGACTGTGACTGTGACTATGGGGCTGCTAAGTTTTCATTCACCATCTGCTGAGTGGAATTCCTATATCAAAAACAACCAACCAACCAACCAACCAACCAACCAGGATGGTCCCAAGGAGAACTCCTAGTATGCACAACTAACATTTTATAGGATTAAAGAGCTAATAAAACTCAGTAAATAAACTGAATAGTATTAAAGCAAAGATTAATAACGAAAAATGGTACCAATTCCTTCAGCTGCATGGGCTTTTTGTAGAAATGGTCTTGAGATCTCAAGATCATTAAATGAGTAAAGTAGAATTTACAACTAGTTGGAAGGCTGGAGGGTAGGGCCCCACCAGAGGACAAGACAATAAGAAAAGGATGCCATCTCTCAGAGAACAACACCATGCAACAATGATACAAAGCTGAAGCCAAACAAATAAATGCGCGTTGAAGTAATCCCCATTCAATTCAATCCTGTCTGCAAGATGTAAAAGGCTGATGACATCACAATGGGAGATCATCATTCTGGAACCTTGAGATGATCTGGTCTTACCCCATAGTTTACAAAGAAGGACAATGAGCTCCAGTGAGTTTCAATGTTCTCCCCAAAGTCACATAGCCAGTGACCAACTCCACAAAGATAAGTGGTTTCCTGATTCCTAGTTCAGACACTGTAACCCACAACCACACTGCCTCCCAGATAGACAGCCACAGAGTAAATGAACGTTACATAGAGAACTCTCCTCATAATAAGAGCAAGGACAGAAAGACTCTGCCTGAGCAAACTGAAAGAGCAGACATAGCCAGTGACCATTTCTGTCTTTTCCACCACAGAATGGTAGATCAAAGGTCAAGGAAGCAAAAGCTATTGAACTAAACTGGTGACCATGCCCATCTCTTTAGGCAAGGAAAGGAGGCAGGTCTAGTCAACACCAAACACTAACAATATTGCTAACTAAAACAAAAGGAAAATCTTTTTACTAGAATATTTGTAATAGTTATCAATAATAATGATAATATTTTTAAAAAACACTTGAAATTGCTTATTACAAACACACACGTGGTACAGAAATGTTTGTGTGGAGGAACATGAATCGCCACCTTCCTCATAATGCTACAGCTCTGTTTCCAAAGGATACCAACTGGGTTCCCCCATAGCGTAAGGAATTTTAGCAATTTCTCCTTTATACTTAGAGTCTCCACTTCTCTGATACCAATGGCAATACTGGTCCAACGCGTTTCAGAAACAGAACACTGATGGGAAGATTATCTGAGACACTTGATGTACATGAGTTGTAGCAAAAGTCTGTGTTTTCTCTGTAAATTACTAATCAGAAATAGACACAATAAACCGTCCACAGCTTCAATTTCAAATGATCTGAACAAAAATAGAACGAGCCATGGACAGTGTCTGCATCCCTGTCCAATTTGATGTAAACAACATTTGTAGAAACTGGGTTTGTTAAGAAAGTTTATCCATACATCTGGATAGCAATAAAAAGCGTTTCCTAGGAAACTGTAAGATCCTGTACCATACAGCATACAGCCCAACGAAGAGAAAATTAGATTGATTCTTAAATTCAAGGTACAAATTTACACAATTTTTCTTAACTCCCATGGTGGTGCTGTCCGAATGAAGTGGACGTGTACCTTGGTGGTTTTATCTGTACCCCACATTTCCTGTTGCCATCTTGCCTGTAAAGCGCCTTGGTCCTATCTGGATTTCCTCCTCAGATGTGGTTCCCCTGAACACAGACTCCCTGTGTAGTTTTGTCCTTCAATGTCAGTTCCAGTGTGGTCAATACTGTCCTTCTGCTGCCAGGGATGCTACTGTTTCGTGTCTTCCCATTTCTTCCAGGACAGCTGCCAGCATGCTCAGGTTTCTATCTGGGAAGTTTTGTGCTTCCCAAAGATCCAGAATTACACCAGTTGGGCTCGATTTGGTGGCAAAGTAATTCAAGTACCTGTAATCAGGAATGGGAAAATATGCTGAAAGGTGTGATTTACAAGTCTATTTACAGTATTATCTTCTCTTCTGCATCTGTGGAAACTTGTCTGTCTCAGAAGTATTTCAGTCCCACTGTGGATTCTAGTGAACTCCACTTAATGATTGCTCCATTCCTAATTAGATCAGCCCTAGACAGGACATGTGCTGTTTAACTTTGTTAACCTCAACTCTGAATAGGATAATTTAAGAGACAATGTGTCTGTGGGTTTTGTCCTAAACAAGAAATCAAGAGGCATATGTTTTCTGACCAGTCTAGACTCTGGTGATCTTTGACAGGTCATGCCACATCTCTTCCTTGGAGGTGACAGACATTCTACAAAGCAAAGGCTCTCAGTGTCTCTTTATAACTTAATACAGTGCTTGTGTGAGCATGTAAATTATTCATTACATATTACGTCTTGTTCAACTGGCGATGGATGAACAATAATTACTTTAGTGAAGAGACATCATATTTAGGAACTCTTAGCACATGAGCTAGACAAAATAGATCACAAATCTTGACACTGATAAATGTCATATAACCCAGAACTTCTCTTAGCCTATAGTACAAGGTAAGCAAGAGCTTAATACATACTTTCAGAATGAAAATGTTAACAGATATGTAGTGGGGAAAAGAGCTGCTTTCTATCTAACTGTTTTCAGCACTGGGGACCTCTGCCAAATGAAAGCAGTAGGTCCAGAAGCCTGGGCATACTCACCTGTCCAGATTGAGTTTATGGGCCAGCATTCTCCAGTCATGGCCTCTTGTTTGGGGGGCATCCAGGCTGCTGCATAGCTTCTGCCGGATAGGAAGAGGGATGCTGAATGCACTTGGTCCAGTGACAGTGGTGATGGTGCTAGCAGGGTCCAGGAGAGGCAGATCAATGCCAGTAGGTTCCTGTAGGAAAAACAGAACTTTATTTTCAGAAGACAAATATAATCCCTGTTGACTCGGGCAGCATAATTCTTGATCTCAGTTGGATATTCTCTGTATCCAACTTGAACTTGATACAAGGAATAAGTTCTGTTCTCTTCAGGAAGAACAGTTTCTTCTTGGCCTGGAAGTAGTGTGTTAGTATAGGCAGGGCATTGGGAAGAAGTTTTGTATAGCCTGTGTGTGCAGAGGTCATAGGTGAGGACTGGAAAGAACAGAAAGCTCTGGTGTGATTCCACAATGGCTTCCCTAATGAGACACTCCAAGACAGCCGTTCTCAAACTGTGGGTCATAACCACTAGAAAACAAACTTCTAGTGGCCTTAGGAATTGAGATACTTCTCAGTTCAAAATTACAGATATGAAGTAGCAACATAAAGAAATTTATGATTGGGAATTCCTAAGACCATCAGAAATAGGTGTTTTCCGATGGTCTCAGCCCACAGATTGAGAACTGCTGCTTTGGCAAGGGAGAAGAGAGGGGATGTCTATGTTCCCAAAGGTTTAGATGTTGGAAATGCTCAAAAGGGAAGTTCTTTCTGAATGAATAAATAGATCTGAGATGAATAAGATCTTGTAGAAGCCATCTAGCCCTAAAGCCATCCCTTCTGTGAACACATAGGAAACTCCATCTAGCCCTGTGAAGCGGCTCCTTCTGTCTCTTGCTTGATAAAATGAGATGATGCAAAGAGATATAAAATTAAGACAAACTTTTAAAAAAAAAGAAAGAAAGAAAATAGTAAACACAGACTATTGCCTTAGGGCAAGCTACTGATGGTATTCTCTAATTGCTGAACCTCCTTGCTTATTTTTTTAAACCCAATTTTAGTAGAGAAAACTAGAAATTGGCTCTTAAAATAGTTTCAGCTCATGAAGCAGCACAACTGCAAAATCTAAATTTCATCTGCAAGAGAAACTCTGATCATTTTCTGATCACTTCTGCTGGTCTGAAAGCAAGAGGAAACGTTGCCTTGGGAACCATTAAAGCAATAACAAGAACTCTTCTTGATCTGCTTTGAGTGCCACCTCTTTTTTTAAGGCAGGTAATGCCTCGGGGTACACAACTAGTTGCTGGGGGAGACACTAGCCACAGAGCCCAGGTCATCTTGAAGTCTGTGATGTCCTTCTAAGAGCTCAGCTTAGGGAGTCAGTGCCACTGCTGTTAGAGCCCCACATATCCTGCCCTGATTCTGAGGCCTGTGTAGACTTGGGATTGAGAGAGCTTTGAGGGGCAGGTGGCTGTCTCCCAAGTGTGACCCACAGGGTGGTGGTGGTCTGCTTTTGGGGGATCAGTGGCCAATTCTGATTTTCAACTTCTATAATCCTTCTGGATGAGACCTACTGAGGAGTTGAAGGACATGTTAGATAAAATTGTTTTTGTGTGTGTGTGTGTTTTGTTTGTTTTGTTGTTGTTGTTGTTTTATAACAAAATATATACAGTAGTCTTGGCTTTGATTAAAGTATCATGGCTCAGAGCCCATAGCTTGGCAAAACAATGGTGCTGGCTCCTCTACATTAGCTCTGGCTTCATGGCTAGACTGTGGGCTGTGGCTCAGAAGCATCCAGCAGGATTAGAGAGCTCTGATGAGACTCAATGCCCACAGTTCTTTCCCCTCAAGCACAGAGCTCTGCCAAAAAGCATGAGTTCATAACCTCCAAGGTCACAGGGCTTCAAAAAGGCAAGCAGTGAGTCATTCAGGGACCCATAGCAATACTTGTTAGTGGATCCATGTTGGAAATATTAGGACTCAATAGTTGCAGTGTTTACATTGGGCCCAGCAATATACATGGCTGCATTGTTATGGGGTAGCAGAGAAGTTCTATACTATTTAGACTAATATATACTATATTAGTGACTGCACCCTGGTTCAAGTACTCTTACTCCTTTACAGGAAATGACAATTGTGACTACTTCTTAGGCCCAAAAGGAAAACTTGCCATCTCCTCAAGTATATCTCCATCTTGATTGTCCTTGGGTGGGAATGGAGGTTATTGTCTGCACAGGGAGGAATTGGCTTGTGAATCATGGACCCTTGTTCCCAAAGACTTTCCTTATCATGGTTGGCCACAGTATCTTCCTGCTGCTTGACAGTTCTCCACTCTGCACTCCTGCCAGCCTGTCTTCCCACATGGCTCACCATGTGTACCACTCTTTCCTCACCCTCTCTCCTATTCATTCATTCATTCATTCATTCATGGAAGTCTTTAATATCCTTTCTCCATGGCATTCCAACCTTAAAATTTGTGTGTGTGTGTGTGTGTGTGTGTGTGTGTACATGTGTGCACTTTCATAGCTGCACATGCCATTGTTTAGAAGCCAGAGGACAACTGTGAGTATCATTCCTCAGGTACTGTAGCTCTTTGGTTTTTGAGTCCAGATCTCATCTAGAAGGCTAGGCTATCTCCCTATTAAATACAGGAAGCCTCAGGCATTCCTGTCTCCTCCACTCCTCAGTGATGGGATTATTAATGCATGTTGTACCATGTCTGATGCTTTTATTTTTATTTTTTATGTGGGTTCTGAAGATCAAAATCAGGTTCTCCAACTTTATCAATGGAGACGCCTCCCCAATCCTAATATTTTAACCTGTATTTAACTGTATGTGGGTTAATGTTCTGACTTCATAGAATCATAACGGGTGAGGTGACTGAATCTCATTGCTCTTTTCTTTAATCACCATCTGTTCAGTCTCCAGTTCTTAGTATTTCACTTTCAGGTCAGTGTCTTATTATTGTTCTTTGTTTGAGAGAGTGAGAAAGTGGATGAGAGATACATACAAACATGGATTTTCTCTTCTGCGGTTTGGCTTATTTTACCTAACATAATGGCCTCCATCCGGTTCTAGCTATGTCATGGCAAATTACAGGATTCCATTATTCTTTATGACTGAGTAATGCTCCTTTGTTATTCACAGCATATCCATTTTTTTGAGGGTGGCTAGGCTGAATCTGTGACTTAACTATTGTGAATTTTGCTGCAATACACAAGGGCACATAAGCATGTTTGATTAAGCATGCTAGTTCAATTTACTCTGGTTATATACTTAGAAGTAGGATAGCTGGATCATACTGTGGACTGTTTTTAGTATTTTTAGGCACTTTTACAGTGACTGTACTAATTATATTCCCATCTACAATGTGAGAGTCCCCTTTGGCCACATGTTCATTAGCATTTATTGTTTGTGACTGTGATCATAGCCCTACTAACTGGGGTGAATGACATCACACAGTGGCTTTGATTTGTATTCCCCGATGGCTTAACTGAGCAATTTTTCCCATGTATGTTGGCCATTCATATTCTTTGAAGATGGGTCTTTGCCATAATTTGCTCATTTTAAAAGTTAAAATAATTTTTTTAGTTCTATTTTCTGGATAAGACTCAGTCACATTTAAAGCTGGCATGTGATTTCTCCCATCCTGTAACTGTCTCTCCATGTGCTGATCATTTCCTCTGCTGTGAAAAAGCTTTGTAATTTGAGTTGATAGTAGCTGTCAATTTTTTCTTCTATTTCCCAAGGTTTGGTTTTCCTATCCAGAAAACTATCACCTTTAACAAGGTTTTGAGTTGTTTTCATTGTGCTTTTTTTCTGGTAGTTTCCAAGTTTCAGGTTTGGTTTTATGGGTAGAGTGAGGAGGATTGTGTCTCAGTCTTCTTCATGTGTTGGTTTTCCCCAACATGATTTGTTAAGGAGACTGTGGCAGTCCAGTGTGCAGTGTTGGTTCCTCCATTGAAAACATTAGGTGTATATGCATACACTTATTTCTGTAGTGCATCCTGACTGACTTTATGCATCTGTGTTGTTTGGAACGCTATGGCTCCACAGTAAGTGTTAAAATCAGGAATCAGGTATTGTGATGGCCCTACTTTGCTGATTTTACCCAGGACTGTTTTGGGTATTTATTTTTTAAGAAGTATGTTTTAAGCCTTATGAATTTATGTTTGCTTTGAACCTGAAGATGACTCTGGGTAACGTAGACAGTTTAAATAATTAATTTTTATAATTCATGGACATGGGAGTTTTTTCCATCCGTATGTGTGTGTGCTATTCAATATTTTTCATGAGTAGTTTGTGCTTTTCTCATTGCAGAATTTTCCTGCCTTCATTAAGTTTATTCCAAGGTATATTTTCCTTCTCTGCCTACTGTAAATAGCATTATAGTCATGATTTCTCTAAACAATTCATCTTCAATGTATAAATAAGCTAATGACTTTTGCACATTGATTTTGTATGTGACTACTGAATAATCAATTATTATACTCTTTGGGGTCTACTTTTCTATAGATAGATTATACCATGTGCATAAAGAGAGACTTTGATTTTTTCTCTCTCCAATTTGTTGTCTTTTCTTTCTCCTGTCAAATTACTCTGTATATTTGTATACAATATATACAGAGTATATTTATTCTTAGTAAAATATATGAGGGTGTATACTTATAGATGTGTCCCTGACTTAAAGGAAAATCCCTCCAGCTTCTCCCTACTATGATAAAATTATGGGTTTACCATACATTATATTTTATGTTCATTTATGCTCTTTCAATATATAATCTGTTCAAGGTTTTTAATATCTATAGTTGTTGAATTGTGTTAGCCTTTCCTATATCAGGGATGCTCATATAATTTATATTCTTCATTCTGTACATATTATACATGATGTTTAGCTTGCATGTATTAACTCTTAAACCATCCTTTCATGCTTGGTATGAAACTTCTTGATCAGAATTTTGTTGAGAGTTTTTATATTTATTTTGTCATAGGTATTTGTATTTAGCTATTGCATGTCTAATTTTCTTAAAAAGCAATGCTGGTATCATAGATTCAGCTTCAAAAAGTGCTCTTTCATAAAAACTGTGGAATAGTGTCAAAAGAATTGGACTTAGTTCTTTTTTAAAAGTTTAGCCCCTAGTTTTGTTTAATCAGTGAGGGATATGTACAGCCCCCACCTAGGACTATGTGGGGCTCTTTAGGAGATGGTGGAAGCTGAGCTCCAGTTCTGGCTTGGAATAGGAAACCCCTACAACTCTGTTCCCCTCATTGCTCAGTCTGGCCCCAACCCTTCTCAAGTTACCATCTTGGTGTTACTTGCCCTGATTGAGTGCTAGCACATTCTCCTGCTTCTCATTCCTACCACCTCTTCTAGAAGTAGCCCTCTGACAGGTCTTTTCCTTTAATATCTTATGTTCATGCCTTACAATTTGGCCCAAAGGGCATGTGCTACAACATCCCTCTTCATATATACCAAGATACCCTACCTGGAGGCTGGCTAGGACATGGCCATTGCTCTTTCAGTGTTCCTCAGGTTCAGCTCTATGCATACTGGATGGACTGCAAATTCCTTTGCTCTCCTAATTTCTTGGCAGGCAGAGTATTTTATTTGTTGTTTTGTCAAGCACTACTCACATGGTGCCCTGTACATTGAAGTGATACAACTACTGTTTGCCTAAATGGGAGCGAGTATTTTTTTGCTCTGGTAGGGAGACGGTAAAACCCATTCCTGATAAATTCCACCTGCAGAGTAAGGGGGTTCTTTTTCCTTCTAACTAAATATAAATGAGGGGCTTGATTCTTCTCATTGGTAAACCCTGAGAGTAAAGAAAGGCCAGTTTAAAATAGATACGGTTCTCAGGAAAGTCTCACACACTCAACTCATCCTTTTCTTTTTGAATAAAGAATCAGCACCATTTTATGTGGGCATTGCCCTAGCTCCTAACTTGGTTACTCTGCCTGTGTCTTTGCGTCTATGAAACAAGCTTGTTGGATGGCTGATAGTATACTTTATAATACATTGAAAGTAATCAGAAAATACAATTATACATTTATCTTTAAATTTCATATAGCAGTTTTCATTTGCTATTGGCTTTTCCTTTACTTCCAGGTAAAAGTAGAGATTACTCTCACAGAATGCTTATTACAATAATCTTTTATGATAGCAAAACCATCTGCTTTTGATGTTATAATTTTTTTAGTTAACCATATGATTTTTCAGCATTAACCAAACATCTGTTCTGGGTGATCAACCCACTTTAGTTGGGTGGTGGTTTTCTTTATAGAGTTTATGGAAGCTATAACTTCCCTTTACATCTTAAGATTGATCCTTCCTTCCTTCCTTCCTTCCTCCCTTCCTTCCTTCTTCTGTATCTCCTTCTTTCTTCCTTTCTTTCTTTCTTTCTTTCTTTCTTTCTTTCTTTCTTTCTTTCTTTCT
>JADRCH010000011.1:6187452-6272149 GCA_019843965.1 Rhynchomys soricoides | reverse complement strand
TCTTTCTTTCTTTCTTTCTTTCTTTCTTTCTTTCTTTCTTTCTTTCTCTATAATAGCCCTGGTTATCCAGGGACTCACTCTCTAGATCAAACTGACCTTGAAATAAGAAACTTGTGATATGCAACATGGGTGCTGGAGCAATACCCAGGTCTTGTGAAAGAGCAGCAAGTACTCTGAGCCATCTGTACAATCTGAGCTTTATCCTGTATTTGAGAACAGGACATCTGATGCTTAAGCTGGCAGTGGATTCCACTGATCAGAGAGGCAATGCTTGCTAAAGCCAGTTATCCCAATAGAAAAACAGTGGATATGATTATGTGCTATGGAGCAAGTTCAACTTACGGCACTTCTTAAACATTCTGGTACTGAAATTTCTCAACAGCCCTAACAAATAATGGTATGTCAGGTTAAGCATTAAAAATGATAAGGGGACAATAACTGGGTATTTTCCTATTGAACTGTTCTCTTGGGAATTTATTATGATTGGTCTTTGTTTACTGCTAAAATGACACCAAAGCCTAAAACAACACCTCAAGTTTTCCTTCCTTTTCTGTACCATATTTTCATGTTGGACAACTACCTTTCCACACCCCTGTATAAAGAAACAAAACGTCAACCATCTTCCCTCATTTTCATCCTGACATTCATTCACACCAATACTTTAGTCTTCTAGGTGTTTTCCTTCTTAAACCTCTTCTCTTCAGTGAGAGGCTTTTCAGGAGCATCTGGTAAAGGGGACATAGAAGAACAGGTGGTGGCTCCTGAGAAAACCATGCGGTATGCATGCCTGGTCCAGACTGGTCCCTGTGGTAGGCAAAGGGTCTACCCTGGGCTCTAGATGCCCTGAGTTGTGTGATTTTATAAATGACTCCTGGTAAGTGACCTTCATTAGTAGGTCACTAGTAGGAAAAGGAAAAGACAATGTATTCTAAACAAAACTGACAATTCTCTGATGATATGGCATTGGAATTAGAATCCTTTAGACTCTGTTAGCTTGCCTTGTGATGGAAGGAGCAGGGCTCTGAAGAAAGTAACCACAAATGAAGCTTTTTCTTTATTTATACCAACTTCTGAACTATACTGGGCCACTGCTCGGTTTTTGATGAGGACTTGGGTCACTGGACTCCTCAGAGCCCATTGTTCTTCTGCCTAGAGCCTTACATTGCTCCAGCATCAGCCTTAGTACCAGAAACCTCTTCCCTCTTCCAAATCTCATCCTGCATTCAAATGATAACCACAATGATGGAACAGCAGGGACCCAGAAGTCTAAGCAGTAGAGTGCTCCTGAATCCTCAAAGTTTTTCCCAGTCTGGCTATTTCTTCCATTTAGAGTTTCATGTGCTTGTCTGTCACACATGGGCAAATGCCTGCCGCGTGACTACAGGGCTGGCCTGTGAGCCCACTGCCAAGCTGCAAACGCAATAATCTCTTCTCTGTGTTGGCAGCAGAAAGGAGTCCTTAAGTTGTGATCACACTTTGCAAAACTGCCCTTTCTGTGTGAGGAGCTAGCAGCCTTCCCTGGTGGGGGAGAACTCAGAGCAGTTCTCATTTCTTTGTGGCTGCATCTGATCCACCTTTTCAGGGAGCAGCAAATGTTCATGCTGAACAGAAAGCGTGCATCAAAGGGCCAGACTCCTCGCCCCCCTCCAAAATTCTACAGCCTTTGTTGTCACAGGAGCTGGGTGGTTATTGAACTTTGCAGACCTGCTGGGCCAAGAAAGTGAAAACACCCTCCGAAGCCAGCAGGGGTGGTGCTGTGTGCCTGGGAGATAGGGCTGTGCATCCAAAGGCCCGGCGGTTGCCATGGCACCCTGACACAGAGATCATTCCTTATGAATGTCACTGAGGTCTGTGACTAAAGTTGTTTATGAGTCAAAAGTCTCATGAAACTACAGGAGGAGAGGATGGCTGTGCCTCACAGGCTGTGGGAAAGAAGATTGGAGCTTCAATGTGCTCACATGCTACCCCCGCCCACCTCTGCCTGCCTCGTTTGCTAAGGAAGATCATCTTTAAATAGGACATGTGGCATAAGATTGGCTGAACAGACTGACATTGCAGTCATCTCCAAGCAGAAGACAAAAAAAGTGTTTTAAATCATCCTCTGCTGGCTGTAGTAGTGTTCATGGGCTTTGTCGCTCACACAGCAGCATGGAGCTGGACTCCAAGGGGCCTCAAGGGGCAGCTTTCTGAGCAAATGGCTTATTCATCCTCCTTTGTTCCTCTAACATGAAGGCTAACCGCTTTTCAAACCCTAGTCTTTGCATCCAAAGAGGACAGATCAGGTCATGGGTACCTCCTATTTCCTTACAGAGAGGTTTGAAATAACAGCAACTATTGTTACTGCTGGAATATGAATATATAAAAATGCCCAGCTGCGTGTGTGAAAACCATAGTGGACAAAGGCAAAACTGACCGCTATGGAGAGAATGGATTTTCTTCTATTCCTGGAGTATCTCCCTCACTCTGGGGTAAAGGACATCTTCTCTGGTATTTGGAGGTTAGAGGAATAAAGGAGTCCTAAAAGTTTCTCCTTTCAATATGGTAGCAAAATGGGGTAACAGGCATCCCTCTTTTACTTCATTCCACTCAGTAGCACATGACAATGACAAAATGACATGTGCTACTATTAGAGCACTATTGTCTAATGTCCCTATTAGAGAAATGTGGGCAGATGAAGGATGCTGATGAAAAGTGCCATGTGCATGCTACTAAAACCTTGCACTTGAAGTTCAGATCTCAATTGTGTTTCTCTCGTAGTATGTTAAAATGTGGTCTCACCATGTGGCCATGGCTGACCTACAACTCACAATTTAGGCTAAGCTAGCCTTGGATTTGAAGCAATTCTCAGGAGTGTTGGGGATTACCAGGATTTACTGTCATGTCTTGTTCTCAGATCTCTTTTTATAAGTTATAGTATGAATCTTAAATGGATGGCATAAGAAAATGTAGTTTTGAAGAAACAATTCCTTTCTCCTTTGTATTAAGCACATAGGAACAGCTTAGGAAGTCTTCAATGTTACACAGGGAAAGCTTTGCTCACCCTTAGCCATTCTTTCCCAGGATCCTAAGAGTGTCTTACCTCTGACACCGTACAGTTGAGCTGGAAGATCTGCCCTTCTCCTTCAACCTGTCGTACACAGAGTTTGCAAACCAGCTCCACTGTGTTTAGGCTGAGTCTTTCCAGAGTGAAGGTACAGTGGAGGTTTCTTTGAGAGCCACTCCAGATATGGTAAAATGGAATTTCCTGGAAGACATGGGGTGGTAACTATAAATGAGAGATGCTGGGTGTATTTGCCAAACAATACTGCTTTTCAGTTCTCCACCTCATCCAACTTCATGACTGCTCTCTGAGCAAATATGGCCTCACCTCTCTTCACACAAGAAAACAGAGATGCAGACAGGTTAAGAAACAGTTAATTTCAGACAGTGGGAAAGTTGATTAGTTGAGACTGGAACCCATGGAATCAACTCTAGAAACCACACCTAACCAGAATACCTGCCTCTCATTTAGAAAAGCAGTCATTGTTGATGAGGTGATTAAAAAGCTTAAGAAAGATCCTAAAATAACCCCCCTACACTCTACCATTTCTCATTAAAGGAAATTCCTGGTGTGACATATTAGAGAAGAGCAAAGCTAGCTACAGGATGTCATGATGACCCCAAATCTTTTCATGCCTTTACTCTCCTTTTGCCCAGGGCAGGGGCAGATAAAGCTCACTCCAGTTGGAAATCCGTCTTCACAGAAGAGTCCTTAGCCTGATAGGCATGAAGCCTATACCAGATACTCACTTGTCACTGTCAAAATTACTGTACAGAGTCAATTCTATATGCTTGTGGCAATTAAGCCAAGGAAAGGGTTCATGAACAACTATGGTGTTTAGTATGAGGTTCAGGTGCCAAATCTAGAACTAGTGAGTGACAGGGCTATTCACTGACATACCATGCCAGCCACCAAACTCTGGTTCCTGCAAAGTGCAGGAGCTATGCTAGCTAGCAAGATAGAAAACCAATGCATTTTAGATCAGATATCAGTACCCCATCTCCTCCCTTGGATGCACTTAGGCTGTTCATATTAATGCAGTGAATGTTGAAAACTAACTTACTAAAATAACAGTACAGTTATTATATGAAGAATACTTTAAAAACTATTTGTTTAAGTATGTCTATTAGGCAGTTCTCAAAACCATACTGTTTTGGAGAAATAAGTGTTGGCATAGGAAACATTGGTAAAGTCTCCAAGAAAGGAGACATCTATGACCATAAAATCTCAACCATCTGTCTTATATCCATCTCTAAGTAGTTAGTATCTTTTGGTAGCCTCACCTGATACTTAGCCAGCAATTTGCTCTTCCAGAGGGAATGGGTGATGTCATGAATTGACAGTCGCAGGTTGTGGATGCTGCCTTTAAAATGAAGAGCCTTGGGTTCTTCTAGGAGCTGTCCTCCCATTTGCCTCTCCAATTGTAGAACTTCCTACAATGACACATCCCAAAACAAGGTATATTATTGATTAGGACTGCCTAATTTCCATCGGAGCTCTCATCAAGTAAATAAGTTTCTTCATCATGTCTGTTGGATAGAATACTGTACCTCACTAATGCCATAAATACTAACACCTGTGGGTCTGAGACCTTTGGTAGAAAATCCTAATCATCTTGAATGGTCTTAAGCCCCATTGGCAAAAAGCCTGTGGAATTTGCATCACACCACATGAGAAAATTCAGCAGTTTGTTTTTTTGTAGTTGGCAAGAACAAGAGACTGACATTGAGAATGGGAAGAGTGTAGCGGGTCATATTAAAAAAATGAAATCCGTGCTATCACCAGCAAGGCACCAGCAGGTCTTGTTCTCATCTCATCAAACTCTCTTACTCCGAGTTCCAAAATCCCTCCTCCCAACTAGTTAAGTTCCCACTGGTGGGTTGCTACCACACCAGCCTCATGCTTCCAAATTCCCACAGCCTTTTGGGGTACACTTCTTGCAAACCCACACTTTGCCACAATACCTTTCTCTTTGGAACCCAGTTGAGTCAGCCCATGAAGGAAAACGCCACATAAACTTAGGTCAGAATCAACAGGCAACTCCATCACTGGGAGCAACAACTAGAATCCTAATCTTGTAAGCCATATTAAATATAAATTATCCAGTGGTGAATCCTGGCAGATTCATCATCTAAACTGGGAGCCCTTGTCAGCTACATATTGTCCCCCTGGTTGTCCCAGTCCAAAAGCCTGTATATTTCTCTCCTGCTGCTTCTCTTCCTTTCTCTGACCTGGAAGTCCTGCCTACTCCTCACCCAGTGATTGGTTCTAGAACTCTTTATTCATTAGGAGAAGGTTCACAGAAAGTCACCTAGGTATGTGACTCACTCCTCATTCCAGGCAGCCCCTCTTGGGTAAGCAGAATTAGAGTACAAACAGCATCAGGGCTATCTACAACAGAAGAGATATGAATACAGGAAAAATATTGATAGAAATAGAGGTAAGCCAATAAGAAAGGAGATTTTTCATTGAAATTTGAGAGAAAGGAGCTGATAATTGAAAGATGACTTCCTTTGTTACATTTGATAAAACCAGCCAACAAGACCCAAAAATGTGGATTGTTTTAGACACCTAGTCCAATCTTTTATGGTTTAGTTATGTACAGAAATGAATAAAGTACCTAAGTCAGAGTTACTGAAACTTCATGTGTGTGTGAGTGTGTGTGTGTGTGTGTGTGTGTGTGTGCATACACAAAGGAAAACTTTGAGTGACATTCACTTGATGTCCACCTTTATTCAGAGATAGGGTTTCTCACTAGCCTGGACCTCTTCAAATAGGCTGGGCAGGGGACTTCTGAGGTTGACTCTTCTGTCTCCTGGGTATTGGGATTACAATCATGTGCTATCATGCCCAACATTTTTTGTAACATAGGTTCTTGGATTTCATGGCAAGAACTTTACCAATTGAGCTTAAAAGAGTATATATATATCCTATTAGAGAAAAACCTTTGCATACAGATAATGAATATTGAAAACAATATTTTCTGAATCAAACAGCTACCCAGATTAGATTTTTAAAGAGTCTGCCCCATCTCCTAAAAATCTAGGTGAAGAAACCCCACTCCATTCTTCATTTACAGTATAAAGATGTTACAGGAAGACAAAGTCTATATTCACTTTCATTCTTCAAGCTTCTTAATGGGACTTAATGAAGCATTTCCAACTACAGCTGAAATTATCCAAACAACAGCTTACTATAAGTTATTAATATCAATGCATGAAATGAACCTTCCTCGTACTTCTCTCATGCTACCAAAGTTTTAACGATTAAAATATTGTGTAATTCATGACTTTTTAAAAGTTGCAATTTGGGAAAATAACCATAATTGTAAATAAAATAAAACAAAATATGGTTGTTTTTGGCAAATAAGAGAAAATTCAAAAGTGCAGGTATTCGTTCAGAATTCTGTCTACATGCTACTAAAGAACAACCAAGGTATGAAATATAGAGAGACCACAAGGGACAAGTTGGATCCATATTGGAGATACCTATAGAAGTATGTGCTTTGTATTTGTTGAGTGAATACTGAGTCACACTCTGGCCATCTAGTCACTAGTTAACTCAACAGCATCATGAATAAGATGCAATCAGCTCAGTGAAACTGCTGCTTCCTGGGTTCTCAGTTTCCATCACCAACGGCTGAAAGGTCCTTTGAGGTATGGGAAATACTGGGATAATGGGGAACAGAGTCTCAGATAGGGAGTCCTCTAATTAGTGTCTAATGGAAATCATGAGGCAAGATCCCTCTGGCTCAGATGAGTGTGTGGTCCAGATGTCTGAGAGTATTGACCTGCTCTCCTCCATAGCTGCCGATGAGTAGCTATTACTTGTGACAGGAGCTGAGCAGTCAGCTAGTCACCCTGACACAGATGCAGTGTCACTATGCCCTAGGTCTGCTGTGCTTACCTCAGCAGACTCCCAGGGTCCCTAATAGGACTTACAGATCTAGCCAGCCCACTATCACACATAGCCACCCTCCCTGACACTGCATACCCCATTCACTGACAAGAATCTTCTGTCAGCCTGTGGAACAGGGAAGAGATGTGAGGGTTAATTGCAGTTGCTTCTGCTTCAGCAGGAACACATAATGAGCTTATGTTGATCATGTTCAGTGTCTAGTTAGCATAATAGAGAAAGCTGATGTTCCCAGTGAACCTGGCACCTGACAAATTCTAAAGCTAAAATGATGTTTGTTTATAAGCCATTAGAAGAAAAGAAACATAATTAGAAATCTTTGAGATTACAGTCATGCCAATCAATCAGTTCTAGCTTCTTTCCAGTATGTCCTAATTACCTCATCAAGACATCTAAAGAGCAATCGATAGTAATTATCTGATTACTATAGATCTTCATTACATCCAAATTATCTCCCTGGGATGTCTGAAAGAAGATGCATTGTATTCTGGGAGGTAATTGTACCCAACAATGTAGAATGCACACCCCATCCCTACAGTCAACATAGAATGCCAGAAGACAGCACCTTATCATTATCAGTTTTCTTGGCAGGATGGACAATCTAACAAAATCTTAGCTGCTTATTGGCCATGACCTTGATGTCAAGAAATTTCAAAAGCCAAGTCTGGGTTGGAGTCAGTCCAAGACTAAGGCTCAGTATTTAATTTCTCAGAAGTCATGCTAGGGAGTTTTCTCTCATGAAGAGTGGGCCTATAGTGGCATGGGGAACCCCTTTCAAAGAGAGAGAAAATAAACAAATAAACAACAAGGTACCACTTAGTAGCAGTGGCAGCAGAGCTCTCTCTCTCTCTCCCTCCCCCTCCCCCTCTCTATTTCTCCATCAGTCAGGAGGCCCATAATAAGCTGCAGTGCAGAACTACAACATAACCTCTTGAACATTTCTATCTGTAAAACAACAGGATGTATCATCTACCAATAGATACCAGATTGTGAATTTTATTTTAATTTATTCTCAAATTATAAACCCATATTAGCATATTAATATATCAATGTTATATTATAAAAAGCCAAAGGTGTAAGCTGAGATGAATAAACACAGGAGTACTAACGTTGTCTTTTGTTAGCCAATGGGACACTAGGCTTGATGTGTGTGAACTTCTCTATCTTATATATAGTTGGTATAAGCAGCTGTTCTCATGACAATATCTGGGTGAGGAATTAACTAAGGAATATTACTCAAATTTAACACAGTTTTTCCTTAAAAATATTAATAAGTGTTACTACAATTAAGATATTCAACTTGACAAAAAAAGTACCATAATTTACAGGAGACAACAACCAAAGCTTTGGCTGGATATGGAGCCATACACCTTTAACCTAGCACTATTGGAGGGCAGAGACAAATGGATCTTTGTGAGTTCAAGGCTATCCTTGTCTACATAGAGTGTTCCATGACAGCCAGAGCTACATAGTCAGACCCTGTTTCAAAAAATAAAACAAAATAAATAAAATAAAAACACAAAACAACAACAACAAACAACCAAAGCACTCACGATACTCAAGCACAAATAAATTATTTTAATGAGTAAGTGGAACTCCTTGGTAATGAAAATCATGTAAATCCACCTGTAAGTCAAAATGCTTAGTGGATGCCACCTGTAAGTTTTGTGTCAGAAGAGGGATCAACCCACAGGACACACTAGTCAGGCTTAGTTTCCATATTGTCAGTGTTTAGTGTTCTAATCTCAGATATGCTACAGCCATTTCAACTTAAAAATGCATGGTGACTTGTACATAACAAACTTGTTTTTCTGGAGTCTTCCTCCATGAAATCATGTTGGTTAATATATGTGATATAAATACAATGATGAAATAAAAATAACTGACATACTCATCAATAAAACATGACTTTATAGCTAAACGCTTTCCTCTCATGGCCTTTTTGGAAACAATCACTCGGTGTCATTGAGATATGTGTCTTATGTCAGGAAGTGTGTGGCTTAGCCCACCGCTTCTGTTCTGCTTGGTACAGAGACCATGTGAACCTATACGACCAGGCTGAAAGGAGATGCACTCTAAAATAGTGTTTTGACAGAATGTTTTTGAGTCACAAAGGTTAAGTTACTTTATATACCTTAATGGAGAATAAGAACCAAAGGTCAAAAGATTTAGGAAGATTTAACAAAATATCGTGACCTTGGAAATAAATGTCATAATACACATTAGGATCATCTCAGTTGTTTGTGCTTAGAAATATAAAGGTCACCTTCCTTTGTTGAGGTTGTCTTTCTTATTGGCAGCCAGACTCACATCTAATGGTTAGTGTTCCCTGTGAACCTACTGGATGCTCTGATAAACTGTCTCTGCCACTTGTTTTACTTTCAAAAGTATCTCAAAAATGACATAAGAGTGATTGACACTGGATCTCTATCCCATTACTTCATAGGAGCACACATGTCAACATGTACATGAATCCTAGAGTAATGTCACCAGGAACTCTCCCTGGGATCTGAGAAGCTACTTGCTGCAGCATCTGCTTTCAATAGAAAGCTGAATGAGGGCTGAACTGATTCTAGAAGCCTTTGAAAGACTGCAGCAAAGGCAGCAACATGGAATTCCACCATAGAAACAAGCAGCTTGCACAATAACCAATTAAACCAAGGTACTATCCATGCCAAGCCATTAGCCTGGGACACTTAAGAGGCATAATAAATCCAAGCTCCTTTAAAGGCCTATGTGGAAAAATAAAGCAGTTCTCGGTGCTTAGGGCTCTCACAGGCTCTCAGATAGTAAGATATATCCACATTGGGCACAGCAGAGGAAGGGAAATGGAGGCATACCTGAGAAACTATGGCTCTGATGTTCTTTCTATACCACCAGAAATTATCATTCTTCAGGATTGTCTAGCCACGTCGGATTTGTCACTCCCCCCCCCCCCTTTTTTCTTTCTGGGCCTTCCAACCATGGGCAAACTTCCCCGTAGAGAAGTCTCACAGTTAAGATTCCTGTTACATTTAAGTTTCTTATCACTAAAAGATCACTAAATCACTGACCACTTATCACTAATCACTAGAGAAGGTAGGAAGTAGACAAAACCACCTCTTTGTTTCACTTGTCTTCTTGGAACTGTATCTATGAAAAAAAAAAAGAGTATTTCTGTGTACTCTATCTCCAACAAAAACAGAAATATGAATGGGCTCCATCTACTTCTGCTAAGAAGCTGGATCATCAGTACCAGGTATAGTAGGTATAAAGAGCTACTGTAAAAAATTCATTGAGTCTCAAAGATATGAAGGCCATAGAAGCCAGCCTCCTCTTCCAGAAGTTTGTGCTCACTTTAGTTTATGGAGCTAGGGTGTTCCCTTTGCTCTGTCCTTGGTGCTGACCCAGTCCAGGGCTTTGCTAGGGCATTATCTCCACAGAACCCTATTACATGAGAACAACTTAGCACATGTTCAGCACACCGAGCACATTAAGCCTCAGACCAACCCCAGTGGTTGTGTTGACTGTACTAAGTCTGCCTTTAGATTTAGTGAAGCCTGCTCTGTTTTTATCTAGTCTTTATTTCTATGTTGAAACATGCCCTGGTCATTTGGGAACTGAGAACTTTCTTTCTGCTACTGTGGCTATTTCCATAGCCCCTGTCACAGCAGTGTGCCTGCACTCTACTAAAATAGAGGCCAAAAAGAGCAGCAGTCCCTCTCTCCTGTCCCCTGCCAGCTTTCCAGCAGGCAGCTCTCAGCTCTGTGCCTGCTGTCCCCGCCTCTGGCCTTCAGGCCTCTGGCTGCTGATCTGGGCAATAGGGAATAGCTGACAGTCAGCCAGCCTCTTCCACCTGCTCAGGTCAATGTCACCTCATGCTGCTATTTTCCTTTCCTGTGTTCACACTGGGGTGCTCTACCCTCCCCCCAAGTCTGTCTGCCTGTCTTCATTCTTAATAATAATAAGGCTAGACGCCAGTGACCATGTGCAAACATTCCCCGTCAAAGTCCCTTCATTTCCAGGGCTCTGCCTGCTGTTCCAGCAGCTGCTGCTGCCACAGATGCTTGGGTTGAGCTGACACTTTCAGCCTGCCCGGTCAAGGAAGTTTGTGATGCTCTCAAAGCAATGTGCCAAGGGTCCTATTCAACAGAGAACCCATGTCACTTGTCTCCCCTGGGAATTCTTCTAATGTAAGCAAGGATGTCTCACACAGTATCATAGAACAGGGACTTTCAGATCACTCTAGTACATGTGAGTTCATGTTGAACTTCTGTTTACTCTTTAACATGTTATTACTCAAATTCCATGAGCAATTACCAAAAATTTAGGACAATACAAACTTACTGTCTTGTGCTATATAGGCCATCAGCCCAAACCAAACATTAATATATGCAATTAGGGTACAGGAGAGCAGCCTTCTCTTCGGGAGACTTACAGGGAGGGAATTTACTTTCCTTTTCTTTCTTGGCCTTTTCAGGCTGTTGCCTTCCTTCCCATGATTCCCTCTTCAGTCTTCATATCCAATAATGAAGCATCTGCCCCATCTGCCTTCCATCCTTCTAGCACCTACTGACCACAGGTAAGGGAAGTTCTCTACACTATAAAACACTCGGTTTTATTTATCTTTGCCTTGTCAAGGAAGAACACCATCATATTTGAGAAGTCCTTTTGCTGTAGAGGATATTTATACATTTACATATTCAGAGCAGCAGCTTGTAGGTATTCTCTGAGATGTATTATTATGATTAGCAAACATTTCCTTTCCTATGTCCCCTACAAAAGCCAATTCATCAAGTAGGTCATCTGCACAATATAGGACAGGTCTAAGTCCAAGTCTCATGAGAAGATGACAATGAGAAGATAAATTCTGAGACACCATACCGATCCCTATGACAACATCTGACCAACTAGACTGCCACCAAAGAAGAAACATCCTAAAACTAGACCACAGACAAATTTAACATCTTTGTCAATTTGTCATCTTTCAAATACCATAATAGTCTCAATGCCCAGGTAGAAAGATTAATATGATCTAGTCCTTATTTTGTGCCAAATTCCATAATGTTGTCCTTGAATCTTCCAGGGGTCCTAGAGGTTGACACAATCATTGGAACCTGTAGCATATTTTCTTGGTTTTATCTGATATATGTGTAATATGCGTGGATAGATTAATGTCAGAAACCAGGACTCTTATAGACAAGTTAGTTTTGAGGTCACCTGCTGCTTGCCATGAGGCAGTAGCAGATGGACAATTGTGGAATTGACAACAGGTGGCAGGATGAAAATGAAGCCACGTACCCCTTTACCACGTTGCCTAGCAAGCTCAGCCCAGGAGGGCATCATACCATTGGCAACTGGGCATCATCAAACCCATTTTGTTTCCCCTACATTTCAGTGTTTTATTCCTGTCTTTTTGTATCTCTCTTTTACAGAGTTACTCTTCTCTCCTGGACCCTACATTAGGGTATTTGAGAATTAGATTAATCTAAGGGAAAGCTTTCTTTGTACCCAGAGACTCCAAAGAGAAAACCAGATTGTGGTAATGTATATGATTTGGTCTGGATCACAACACATCTGTCAGAAACTCCATAAACATCATGCATACAGAATGAATGCAAATAGCTCATTTAAAGTTTTAGATTTCAGCATTTATTGAGGGCCTTTATTATGAAGAGGCGTGCCTAATAGTGGAGCAGAATTACTTATTTCTACATAGATGTATTTTTCTCTTTGGGAGTTTTAAGACTTATTCTAAATATAACCTTATTTTCTATTAATTTCTAGTCTATTTATGTTGGGATTTAAGGCTTTATAAATAATGAAAAGAAAACATCATTTTTATTACCTTAATCACCCAAGGAGGAGAAAAAAGAAACTCAGTGATACTCCAAACTCCATATTTTCTTTTCTTTTTTCTTTTTTTGGTTTTTCGAGACAGGGTTTCTCTGTGTAGCCCTGGCTGTCCTGGAACTCACTCTGTAGACCAGGCTGGCCTCGAACTCAGAAATCCGCCTGTCTCTGCCTCCCGAGTGCTGGGATTAAAGGAGTGCGCCACCACTGCCCGGCTTCAAACTCCATATTTTCAATATACTCGACCTCTCTATTTGAGTTTATTCCAGACAATTCTCACAATTTCCAGCATCTTTATCTCCTTGTGTGAACTCAACCTCAGCTTTGCTCCTACTGGTCCTTCATGTGTGTGCACAGGAAGAAAGCATCCTGAAAGGTATATAAAAGATGCCTGCTGTCTTCCATCGGCCTTGACTTTTACCCCAGCAGTCACTGCTGGCATTCTGATTCTACATCAGTGCTTCCAAATTGCTAAGTGAAGCTTTTAAGTTTCAGGTGACCATTTTTGCTCCAGGGCTTAACAAAACTCAGGAAATTTGTTACAAAAGCTGCCAAACTCAAAGAAGTAGGCAGAAAGATGAAAGGATGTTTCAGGGCTTCTTGAGCCTGACTGATAGGTAGCCTCCTTTTCTTTATCTTGCTATACCTATAATACTATAACTAGATTAAAAATATTTTTAACATACCTAGAATTGATTTTTAAAAGTAAAAATTAGTAGTCTTGGTACATTCAGGCAACCATCACTGCAAGGCATTCTGATGGCTGTAATATGAACAGGACATGGGGGATAAGGAAGAAGTTCCAAACCGAACAACTGCTGTGCGAAATATGATGTGTTTGGAAGACAGCATTAAAAGGACAAGGGGAACAGGAAAGGTACTGCTTAGATTAGTCATCTTTAGATTGTAACGAGACAAATTGGAAATGAGCCTGAACAAAAAGTAGAGAATTTGTTAATTTGTGTGCATTATTGGGGATGGAAATCAGTGTAGCTTGTTACAGCACATTGGGAGAATATGTTTGAGATGAGTTCTCTCCAGAAATGGATAAAGAGAGAAGAAGATTTTTGGATCAAGAGACTAGGGAAGCAAGTGGCACCTTCCTTGTGACAGAGATGGATGATCATGGGATTTTAGTCTTACACTAGAAGACATGCTCAGGTTGGAGATCCTGACAAAGAAGAAGTTACTGCTGATAGTAGAATATCAACACACCTATGTGGATAGATGAATGATGTGAGTGGGAAAAAGACTAAAAAAACATGTCCCTAGAAAGGCAAATCTGGTAACAATGAATTTGAAGGACTACTTGGAGTAAAATAAGTCAAAAGACCACAAAACAGGCCCTGCTGGGGTTGGTTGAAGCAGCCTGAACTTAAGAAAATACAACAGGTAATGGACAGCGTGAGAGAATCCCAACCTACAGGTGGAGAGATGTCCCAGAGCAGATATGGAGTGTGAGAATAAGTAGAGATTTCTCTCCTAGCCTTGTGGTGAACTAAGAGAATGGGGCTTCCCTGTGGGACAGGAAGAGATGAAGAGCTGACTAGAAGGTCCAGTTGTGGCTAAGGTGAGTGTGTGAAGGAATGGGGGAACGGATCACTTGAGGGTGCAAGATGTTTGTCTTTAATGGGACCTACAACGTGATGTGTAAACATGTTTAAGATACTAGTCCTTGAGTGACTGTACACTATGCAGAAAGCATTGTGGTAAGACTCCCAAGTTCCAGCCAATGTGGATCAGAGCCTTGTAGAAGAATCCTGAAATAAATCTCTGAAACCCAAGTAGATTTTTACATGTGTGATGATAAAGAATTACTAAATAAGAATTACTGAGAAAGAAAATGACAAGGCAAAGAGAAGGACAGGGAAGGGTGATGGACGGAGCTTGGGGATGTAAGGACTACAAGAGGAACATGGAGATGCCAGACCTGCAGCGAGAAACAGCAGGAAGTGTGCCAAGAAGATGCTCTTTTGGTACTGGAGGGTCATTTTAAGCTAACGAGCCTCCAGGCTCCTACTCAAGTATGGATAAGGTAGTACACATTTGGCTGAATTGTCTCTTCGGAGTGTTGAGTAGACCATTTACTTACTACCAAGATTTTGGTATTCCTGCATCATTAAAAGGCCAAGAAGTGCAAGAATGGCTCATCCGTAATTCACATTTCTTTCCAGCTAAGTGCTGGGTCCCTAGATGCTGAGAGTTTATGAATGTCTGTCTGGAAAGCACTGACCATGATACAAACTGCTCTTGGGCAGCTTTCACAGCTGAGAGAAATTCCCTGGTCTTCTTTTGTATTGACCATTTCTATCTCTGTTCTATAATTAACATACTCAAGTGGGTTTTTTTTTTAAGTATAGTATTTTGCATACATTTTTTGTGTGTCTATTGGGGAGGCAGATTAGGAAATCTGGAGTATTGCTACATCAGAATATAAGTTATGGGTATGAAACATTTCAGATACCATCAATGTTTTTGGGTGTGTGCTTCTTGAAGTAATTTTTCATGGAATTGTTCAGAAGATTCACCCCATGGCTCTCCAACAATTACACTTTTTCCCCCCAGGAGGAATTTAAATCTAGCATGATTTGTATTCTGATTATATCCTTAGAGTCGTTACACATATCTGCAAGGAGGATATGGGAAACAATCAGAAGCCTTACACAGGGCCATACTCAGACCCCTTACTTCTTTAAGAATATACGTAGTGATCAAGGTTCCTTTTCTCTCCCTGGAAACCTTGATGGTCACATCCACCATGAGAACTGCACAGTTGCCTATGGCTGCTCATTTCTCCCTTGCCCTGACCTTTGAGGTAGCTTCCTAGGATCCCTGAGCTCTAACCTCCATTCTAGTTTCCATTGGTTGGCTGGCCTTCTTGTTCCCATATCATGGCAACCTGTCCTTAATCCCCAACTGGTTTTTCATTCAAGTTAGTTTCATAGACCAGCTGTAGTGAACTGCCCATACCCGAGACTTGCTTTCTCTATACCATTGCTAAGTGACCTAGAGCCATTTAAACTTTCTTGGTCTTTGGAGTCCACATCTGTTAAATATAATAATGCTACTTTCTTGGACTATTGTAAAGATTGAATGAGTTAATAAAAAATATGTAGAATTTTGACTGCTAGATAGAAGAACTCAGTAATAGTCATTATTTTCATTTGCCCACTCTTCTCTTTGGATATTTTTCCTTCTAAGTGCAGTTGAGATATCAACATGATATCATTGGGATCTGTTGTCTGTTCAGAAGATCAACCCCATATATGATTCCTTAAAAATTATATGTTTTTTTTAGAATGGTTGCATCACATAATAGATCTACATATTTATAGAATTAGTATGTTATCAAAGAATGAGGCAAATACTGCATAATCTGACTTTTATGTGTAATTTGAAGAAGTTTATTTTATAGGATCGTGCAATAAAACAATAAATAATAAAAGCTAAGGAGGAACAAAGAAGGGAGGGGAATAGAGACTGATAGAGATAAAGATAGTGTATATATATGTGTGTATGTATATATATGTGTGTGTATGTATATATGTATATGTGTGTGTGTAATTGTCCCTTGGATATCTTCAGATGCCAGATTTATACCCCTAACTCAATAGTTATAAGTAAAATTACTATTGCCCACGAATGTTTGTGTCATCCAAAATGAATAGCTGATGATCTTCACCTACTGGGTGAGAGTTTTAAGAGACTGGATTTTTGGAAGATAATTAGATCATGAGGGTAAGGCTCTTCTGAATGAGATAGATGTTATTATAAAGGGGCTTTCACACTTTCCCGACCATCTCTACCTTGTGAAGACTCAGTCAGAGACTGTCTGAAACCTGAAAGAAGTCCTTACTGGGGCCCAACCCCGCTGACACCTCCAATCTGATGAGGAATAAATATTCACATTTAGGTCTCCTCTCCCATGGTATTCACCTTAGTACCCTGAATTGACAAATTCCCAGAGCAACCCACCCTAGATTTGTCATTGTTAAAGATAGAAGTTTGATCTTCTATCTACTACTTGAATGAGTTACCATGCTGCTTGCTCAGTTCCTTATATGCCTGTTTTCTTCTCTTTCCTCTGGTATCATCACAGCTCTGCCACATCTCCTTATTAACTTGACTCTATCCACTGAAATCAGAGTCATGGGCCTAATGTGTATTGACAATCATGCCTTGCATCTGTTTAAACCATTGGAGACTCCACAGACTCTCTCTGATAGCTAAGGTCCATCTTATGCAAAAATGCTATTTTCTTTAGCTTACTGGTATAATACATCTGCATACAGGCATCAATTACTGTTCACTTTTGTGTGCCTTTTTCCTGTTCCATATATCTAGGCATCTTTAATGTTTTTTCCTATCAACGATGCTTAAAATCTTACCTTCCATTATAACAAGACTCAAATGTTAGCGCTTGTTCAGATTTTCTTAAAATACTGCATAGTTTCTCTTCCTGAACTTTCAGAGAACGTTGCATCTCAGCTGTGACATTCATCATGTTCTGGCTTATCTCCTCAACCCTGGCACACTTCCTTTACTCCACCTTCTAGATCATAACTTCTTCAAAGGCACTTATTATATCCCTTGAAGCTTCAAATGGGATAAAATGAATGGCAATAATCACACCAGGAATTAAGCTCATTTATTCTGCAAAGCAGCAGCCTGTTGTCAAATGCTAACCCTCTCCCTCACAGCTCTCGTAAAAAGAATGGGAAAGCATATAAATGAAGTAGCACACAAGAGGAACATACAGTGTGAGCAATTATGCCAATTTCTTTTATAGGAAGAACGCAGCTGAGATAAACATGGAAGCAGATTATTTACCATCCACGGGCTTCGTTGCCAAATTCTTCTACATTTTTCATTAAAAGAGCTCAAGTAAGGTAAACAAAAGTAGCCCTTGGGAAGAATTAGCACAGAGAAAACAGCTTATTTATCAGCATGGCCTCTGAGATATATCTATTTGTGTAACTGCTTCCTCTGGGACCCAATGCATGTGTTTGCACACCTGCCCAGAGCCACTGCCAGGTGTGTAAGGTCACTCCAAACCTTAGCTTCCAGGTAAGGGTGAAGAGTGTTTGTTGGGTGGGAAACACTTACCTTCAGGGCATCCTGTGTGTCATCCAGGCAGTAGACTCTGATGCTGTACTCCAGGGAAGAGCAGCAGAGCGGCCCAAAGATGGCCAGTTTCAGACGCTTGGCAGCTGCTTTGGTGGTGGACTGCCCAACCAGGGCATAGGTGCTAAGGTTCTCTGTGAGGATATGGCAAGCCTCTGCATCCAGCTGAATGTAACAGGGGGTTGTGAAGTTTTCCTCTCCAACCACCACAACATCCTGGGAGTGAGGGGGAAGGGAACATGGTTATGCTAACAAGGACATGTGCCAGCCACCATGGATAGTGGTGGATGAAACAGAAATCTGTTCCTGAGTTCCACTTCATCTTTCTCAAACTTTGTGGTACCTATTTTTATTCTCTAGCATCAGCACTTTCTATTACTGTCTATACACTGATGCAGTTATTGATATAAGTATCTACATGAAAAGCCAAAAGATAATAATAAGTTATCCCTTTTATTGTAGAATACCTGAGCTCATTAACTGCTTCTGAGGATTTGGCATTTTAATCTTTTAATCTAAAAGTATAAGTTGTTGAGGTACCGCCATAGCATATCTACCTTTCCCCAAGAATCCACATTTAAAAATGATTAGAAGAATTAGGACATTATGTTGTATCACTATACTTTCTCTTCCAAAATTAATACTGCAGTAATTTCTCATAATAGTATACTTTCCCCTAAATAATCTTAGCTCTCAGAATCTCCACAAGGTGACCTGTGGCAAGGACACACTGCCTTTTATATATGTCTCTGCTATTTTTCTTATGTAATCCATTAAGCAGTTCATTATTTTAGACATAAAAAATTTAGTATGAAATAAGTGGAAATGATTTTTATAAAATAATAGTTGCTAATTCAACCATATTTGGATTTATTGCCACATAACTAAATGGCTTAACTTATATGCTAACAAAGAGGGAGGTCACTAAGCCAAGAGTCAACATTCCACATGTTTCCAGTAGGCAGGGTGGAAGGTGATGAGACGTACTGGACACTGGGCAAATAGAGAATGAGGCTGGGTTAAGAGTCCAGTTCCCTCTGAGTTCAGCCAACAAGATGGCCAGCAAAAGGTTAGCAGAGCCATGGTTTACTGTAGACAAGTATACATTCTGCATTTTATGTAGTCTCCCAACATGGATTGAGTAGGATGTGTGGAAGAAAAAACACATACATGAACACAATTCAGCCTCTGAATTAGGTCATTTTGTCTCCACAGAGCACAAGTCACTTCCACAATGCCTTCTACCAAGTGAGTCTAACTCATGGTGACTGCCAACTCCTCACAAATGTTAGTGACTGAAATTTAGTCTCCAGGATTAAGATATAAATGTAGTAGGTGATAGCTCACTGCTGCCTCAGGTGATGGATTATTGGTCAGGCCTTATGACATTATCTTATATAAAGAGCCATATTTTAACAAAAATCAATGAAATCATAGTTTGAATGAATATAATGGAACCTTACACTAATGAGAAGAGCATCTCAGTGCCTCAGGAGTTATTCTTGGCCTCATGACACTGGAGATACAAAGATCTAAGAGGAGATTGTTCAGGAAGTCTATGACCAACAGTGGACACCATGGCCCAAAACTGTTGTTCATGGGTTTATATGAGAATGTTCTTTGTATTTTACTGGACTCTTGAGTTCACACCTATATGTCATTAGGATCATCATCTAGCCCCAGAAATGGAAATGGCATTTAGCATAGTATCTTGTAAACACTTAAGATAGAGCTTTAGATATTTTTGTTTGTTTAGGTGTATATATATATATATATATATATATATATATATATATATATATGTAACCATATGTTACATATACATTACATATGTAACACACACACACACACACACACACACACATATATATATATATATATCATATGTAATGACATTAAAGTTAGGCCTGTCTAAATCTATTTAAAGACTAAAGCTAAAGTATAACCCAAACTCAATCCTAGACTTGAGGTACTCAAATAAGAAATAATTCCATCACATGGTCAAATGTAGCCAATGTTCGTAGAAAGGAAAAATCTAGTTAATCCCAGAATATTGTGCTTTGCTGCTAAGTCAGTATTCCTAAAATATTATAGCTTTAAACTTTCCATGTGTATCTTTATAATTTCTTTGGTTAAAAATACCATAAGTGATTATATTGTAACTTCATACTTTGCATATGTAATTTTTATACATATATATTTATACTATCATTTACATATGTATTTGATAAAGATATTCTTGAGAGACATATGCTAAGTGAAGAGTTCTGATATAAGGGATCTGATGATCCCTCCTTTCCTCCTCTTCCAACATGGGGTGCCTATACTCCTAACAGTGGGACTTCTGAATACCCTTTATTCTGTTAGTTGATTTTGAACATCTCCTTTCTGGTGCCCATTTGTCAGAAGATGAGGCAGTAGTTAATGATTTGTCTCTCATTTTGAGTGTAACCTAAAGGCCCTCCTGCTTTGCTTTAAAAAATAAAGGTCTCCCCTGCTTGTATCAATGATGGACAATGGGTACCATGTTTCTCCCACAGACATTCAACTCACCTCCCACTGTCCCTGCACTGCCTGGTTTTTGAGTTGGATCTTCCAGTCCTCAGTGTTGGGGTCTGCACAGTGATGCAGAGTGAGGATGACAGGGCGGGTCAACAGAGCTCCAGGAGGCCCACAGCTCACCACAGGAGTCAGTAGTGTTTGAGAGTCTTCCATGGGGGGCCTGCATGGAGAGCAGAAGACCATACCAGTGACATTTCCATAGTATGAATGCACTGCATCATCACTGAGATCTAAAGTTGGATAAACAGTTCACATCACTTCCTCATAACACTTGTGGAGGGTGGATACTGGGTGGTAAGACAGAAATAAATGGAAGCCATGTTCTGTATGGACAGGCTTTCATCTTGTAAGACAGGAAGTTTTTCTGACAATGGAACATTTACCAGCATCTCTTTGATCACCATCCTCAGACACAGGGCTGCCTTGGGTAGCTTCCTGTGAATTCATGCTCTGATACTTTCAGGATGGAATGAGAAAGAACAGAATCCTTATGATGTTACATAACCAGCTTTTCTGATAACTCTCACCACTGGTCTCACAGTGTTTTAATACTTTTGTGTTTTCAGGGTCTAACTTGAAAAATACTTCAAAAAACTCACTTCAGAATGAGGACACCCTAGAGCTAAACTTAGTCGAATTGACTTTCAGGCATAATCCAGGCGAGTATAGCAGATTCATTCTTTCATATGTGAGCAGAAATAATATAGAATGGCATTTCTGTAGCAAGTTAAAATGAGATCACATCACTTATGTATTTCGCACACACAAAAAAATCTGGCCATAAGGGACTCAAAGATGCAAATTATTCTTCCTTCCTTCCTTCTTTCTTTCTTTCCTACCTAAACTCTGTCAATCTCTTTCATGTATATAACTAAACAAAAAGTAAATGGATAATTAGTCCAAGCTGCCAATTAGTATGTGAGAAAGTCATTCCAAAATTCCTGAGGTTGCTTAATTGTCTCACGGGTCACAATTGGTATTTTGTTATTAGACTAAAGGCATGTTTCTCAACAGTTCTCACACTGACTGTCAGAAAGAAGATGGCTACAAAAATCACAGTCCCATGAAATTTTAGGAGGGTCTTTGAACTTTGTCTGCACCTAGAAGAAAAGGTTCAGAACAACAAAGCTGACATGTTTGTTAGTGCCTTAGACATATGCAAAGTTATAGATCATGGTTACTAGAGTATATTCATTATCAACTCACATTATGATTAACTAAAATGAATATAATCTGTCTTCTAGACATTTCTTTCCATATATCCTTGACCTGCTAACTAGGCAACTTTATATAAGCATTTAGAGAGATTATTTTGATATCCTCTCCATTACAAATCATTGTCATTTTTCCAATGTCATCTGGCAAGTAAGGATTCTACCTCTCTCCTTATGTTTCTTTCCTGTTCATGAATAAGTTGTCAGTAATTTGGTGTCTCACTAAATTGTGAATCCTGAAGTCAATCTAAAATTTAAGTGTATAACACATGAGGATTGCTATGTTCTTTAACTTAGAATATGAAGATATAGTCACATTATAAGATCATTGCATTGGATTATTCTCAATCAAGTAATAACACAAGTATTTTGTACCAGGTTCCAGTTAAGAGGGGAGGAAGGCAATATCATTATTTTAAAAATCTTTATAAAGTAGCCAGTGAAAGCCACAGGAAGCTAAGTATTTTGTTAAAACTGAGCCCTCAACTCTTCCTAATATACTTATTCTTAGGATACTTTAAGCCTATATAGTTCTGTGTTTGTTAGATGGCATTTGAACCTAGCTGTATTTATATTTTTAAATTTGCTTTAGTAGATTCAGTATATAGTTCTTAATGCTGTCATCCCTCCGAATATTGTTTATCTCCCACACTCTCCTGACCTTCATGAATTGGATATGTGTACCATTTTTGTGATCATTATAATCTCTGCCAAGACTGTAACACAAGAAGAAGACAGGGATAAGACCTTTGTGAGGTCACCACCTCAAGCCTCTCTCTCATCAGACATCAATGCCTCTAAGATATTTAGCTCAACCAAATATAAACCCATTAAAATGCACATCTCAGTGACATCCTCCTGTCTTATTCATGTGGACATTTAAAAGGACATCTTAGATTCTTCCATAATTGTAGTGGTTACATGAAATTGATTTGTCTCTTGTTGCTACCTATAGTTTATGTATTATTTATCACATCATCTGGAAGTTAGTAAAGATCTATGCCCTACCCTCATCTAATGCTGAATAATGAACAGAGATGAATGAATGATGGCAGCTATAATTATGTTTAACATTGTTAGAAGATAATTTTTTATAGATCACGATAGTTGATGTTCATAGAGGTCTTCAAGGAAGCTTGTCTGCAGTTTCCTTGGAAGATAAAGATGTCTACTTCTACAAGGAGTGATAGGCAGGGCTACCACTCATTTAAAAAGGCTCAGTTTCTCCATAGTTCGTGGTGCTTTACTGAAACTGCATAGACATTACCTGATACTCTTCGAAATATTCCTGTGCTTCTGCTCAGAAAACTACACAAAATTGATAATGATCTAGAACATATAGTATTATGACTGATGAACTTTTGGACCTAAAATGTGTGCCATTTATCAGTACTGACATGAAAAGACAGCTAAAATGATAGCTCATAAGTGAGGCTAAACATTAAAGCTTTCACAGTTTCCAATTTACTAACATCTCTAATGCTTTAAGAATCCTAACCCTCACTGCTTCTGCCTTCTCTTGATGTTGTAGCAGGATCTCACTAACTCTTGTCTCGCCCTTCTGACCTATCCTCCCATGTGCAAGCTTCAAACAAGCTTTGCTTGCTTCCCGTCCTTCAATACCCTGCATAGCATGTTTTCTTTATTAAATCAGCAGTTTCCGGCAATAGCTTGAGACTTCAATATTTTCCCTTCTACTACCTTGGTTTTCATTTTCTCTAATGCATTTTGTCTTCTTCCCTTTGTCGAATCTCCCCCATCCTTGTATAACGTAAGTGAAGCTTTGCTTTCATTTTGTCATGATTAATATTACACTATATGCCTTTGGCAGTGACTTTATTGTTGCCTAATATCACTCTACCTACTAGGAGAGAAATAACCCTGCAATGCTTGTGCTTTCCTGAGGCCTACTCCTAACTTCTAGTTACAAGTGTACCCTGAGAGATGAGCAATTAATTTTACAGGAAAAGACCTCAAGCGGATCCATTTCAAGTGGCCCTAGTAGAGGGTCGAGGTCTGTCGCTCAGGCTGCTGTCAGCAACCTGTGCTTGGAGAAGGGAAGGAGGGGCTTCTGCTCACTGCTCATGAACATAAGGGAGAAGCAAAAATCCGGCTGGGTTGGGAAATTGTCAGCTGGGCACTGTCTGATCACACCCTTGGCATGGAGTAGTGATGGGCCATGCTCTTGGAGGAGGGACGCCGAAGGGAGGGTGGTGGGGAGGGGCAAATTAATGCCAAATGTGTGTCAAAAGAATTTATTAACTCAGTGAGGAGTGGAAATGTGCCGAATAGGGAAGTGAGGAAGATGAAATAGGAACTGTAATGGAATGAAAAACAAAGAAGTTAAGACTTTCATCTGCCTCTAAGATAAAGGAAGCAGTTTCCACCATATATGAAAGGGAAGACTTAGGTAAAAGTTAACTATATTAAACCAAAGGTCAGAAGTGTCTACAGTCACAGAGCCATTATTTACATAAAGGAAGGGTATTCATAGGACATAGAGCCAAATGGCTAAAACTAAATGCAAACCTCATGTATGATTTTGTATGTCCTATGAGCTTTTGGATGTCCCATGAGCTATCTGAGTTACATAAGCAAATTGCCTGTACAGAATAATTTCAGGTGACAGGAAATGAACACAGCACAAAACTTAGGTACAGAAGTAGCAACTAAACAGAAACTCAGCAAAGTCCAATGATCAGAATGTTTAAAGTGTTTAAAAAAACAAAAAAAAACCATCCAAAAATAAAAATAAAAACATATCATGGATAAAACCAGTTTAACAGCTGGACAGGTCCCAGTGACCCTTGGACAAAGTGCATGAGGAGAAGAAGTTGGTTTTCAGAGAGATTTGCATCCAGCTCTTGCTGGCTATTATCAATGAGAAGGCCATACAGGAGAATATCCAATTGTTCATTTGGATAACTCCCAAATGAACAGTTAGATTAGAGAAGGAAACCTGAAACACTAACACACTTCCCAGGGATGCTGGGCTAATTAGCACCAAGAGATCTCATATGGAAATCATTTTGTTTCTCTCATACTGGTGTATCTAGGTTTGCTGACCTTAAGCTTAGGTCAGAAAAGAATCTGTCTCCATCTACCTCTGGGTGGACATAAGGTACCTTCTGTGAATGCACGTCTTTCTGTTAGGTCCCTCAGGATAGCAATCTCACCCCAGACTCAGGTGTCTTTTAAAGCACATGTCTTCCCACATAACTGGTAACTTGAAATATTTGCATTCTGTTCGCATGACAGGAAATGTCTAACTTGCTGCCTATCAAAAGCTCAATTGAGGAAAAAAAGAAGCCACTCTGAATGGCATGTTTCCATTTCCCCAGACAGGCAGAGTCTATCTTCAGATGAAGTCAGAATAGCTAAGCAATATGCTATGGGCTTTAACCTTGTAGAATTATTTTACTCAGTGTATATTTTGGATCCCTATAATTTGTTTCCCTTGAGGATCCTTAATGAGTCTTTAAACTCATTGCCATTGTCATTTTATCTTAGGATCTTAATGACTCAAAATGTGTTTTTTATGAGGCAGCAGAGAGGAGAGAAATGTTCTTCTTCTAGCTGTATTATTCATGTGGATCTTAAGAATTAGGGAAAACTTTCTTTTTCCTTCCTTTTCCATCTATTATTATTTTTTGCAACAAAATATGTCTGTAGGCACAACTGGACTTAAATTCCAAAATTTCCTGTCTCACTGTTGTGAGTATTAGAGTTTCAGACATGTGCTACTGCATCTGGCTACTTTTTCCTCTGGAAGCTATGAAATAAACAATTTATTATCTACTCCCAGGAAATGTGCTTCATTATGCTACTATTTTATATTCCTACTCCTCACATGATTTTATACATAAATATATACTTTATGGTTAATACTAATATATATATATTATATATATATATATATGTGTGTGTGTGTGTACATATATATCAGTATATATCATGCATATCATATCTATATCATATATCTCTATATCTATCTGTCTATCTATCTATCTATCTATCTATCTATCAGTTCCTAAGGATTTGTGAATGTTGCTCTGCACTACTGGTAATAAACATATTTGATATAAATAAATACAAACCTTTTGTAAAAAGAATAATTACTTTTTGTACACAGAAAAGTAATTAATGAAAGCCGAGGCTGATTGTTTTTATTTTGTTTTTTCTTGTCCTAAGCCAAGGTGAACATTAAACAGATGCTGTCCACCAAGTGTTTTGACAGAAGTGTGACCTGGCTTGTACATTTTGCTACAATGTTCATGGCCTCTGGTATTCATCAAGTTGCCATGCACTCCAGCTGAAGCTTAAGCTGCATTGGGGTGCTGCCACAGCATGGGGTACCCTCTCCTACACGTCCATAGTTTTCTTCTCCATCTTTCAGGGTATCCTAGTCAGAGGGGTGATTGTACATTTTGGATAGAGGGAAGAAAATAGAATATTGATAAGGTCAAAGACCTCTCCTTTAAGGTCCCAAAGCCTTGGACTTTAAACAAAAGATACATAGTTACTCTATTGAATTTGATTTGCATCTAGAAAGTTGTGTATGTGGAGAAATCTTAAGATCTCAAAACGACGTGTGCAGGAGGTGGGATGGGGAGATGGCTCAGGGTGTAAGGTGATCGCAACAGAAGCATAGGAACCTTCGTTTGATATGCAGCACGCATATATAGCCACTGTGTCACATACCCATTGATCCTAGCAATGGAACAGTAGAGACAGAATGATCCCAAGGATTTGCCAGCAAGCCACTTTGGACAGATTGACTAGTCCCCACGTCAGTAAGAGATTTTGTCTCAGAAAAATAATATATAGAGACATTGAGGAAGACACCTGAAGTCCACTTTTAACACATGAATGCATATACCCCAAAAGAAAATGCACATCAGAGACTATTAATGAAAGCTAGAACACAAGATGACCTCTCAGATACATGAGAAGACATCATGTCACCAACTTTCTATTATAGCAGCAATATGTTTTTCCTGTGAAAGCACAGTAGAAGTGAACTTCAGAATGAGTACTAATACAAATTATCACTGATGCTCATTCTGTAGGGTCTTGCATGTTTTTCTATGTCAGTGAGACTCTATATACATCATGATGAATCCCCCTTTAAAGGATAGGGAACTTATTCCTGGGGACACATCTTACTCAGTGACTGAGGAGAGCTAAATATAAGCTATGCTCATGTGACCCCAGAGCTCTTGTTTTCCAAGGTGACATCCCTCCTGTGGACACCAATCCATACACCTCCACTTTCTTATTATCTTACATTCTGGCTGCATTTGCCACTACTCAATGAAGACCTTAACAATCTTTATGTAATACAGATAAAAGTTGTCTGAGAAGCCAGGGAAAGGAGACCAGATGCATACCACTTGAAGGCATTTGCAGCAGAACTGAGAACATTTTTTTTCTTTCTCTCTGATTCCTTTCATGGCATCCAGAACTGGGTGTGTTTCCAGCTGGATGGCACCCAGCTGGTCATCTGCTGATGTGAGTTGTCTGAAGGGAGGCGTGAACTTAATTACGTGTGGCCTAGTGAATGTGACAAATGAAGCCTTATCATTACTGAATGAGCTCTACACAAAGCACAGACTGGCAGATGCCTGACCTAAATGAGCCAGAGATGGGACAAATCATGTCTGACCAAAGAAGGTGAAGAATTGCAAGCCTGAATTTGCAAGGATTTCTTCCTATCCTACTTTCTAGGGCCTGGAAAAAAAATACAAAGTCTCAGTTTCCCCATGAATACAATTTACATGGCTTATGTAGAAATGTGGCCCCTCCTTTCTTGTTTCTGGAATGAATTTTTAAAAATCTCATTGAGACTAAAACATTATCCTTTATTAGTTCTTGTGGACAAGATAAATTGAGATCTGAAAGTCAAGTTTTTCCCTTTTTTACTGGATCCTGTACTGGCCTTGCAATTTCTTCAACCAGCCAGTGAAAGGGTCAATCAGTTCAGAAATCCCAGATGTGAAAATGGATTGGACTCTATTTGTGATCTACGGGGAGCCACAGGAAGTTTATGGACAACTTAATGATACAGGACTAACACTTCCTTTTAAAAAGAGATGTGGTGGCTGCTGATGTGTCCCACTGGAAGAGAGAGCAGTGAGCATCCTGAAGGTCTGGCTTGGGTTGGGCTGCAGAGAGGTGAGCGAGGAGTGTTTCAGGCTTGAAGGCAGGGAAATAATAAGTGGAAATTATAACAGAGCAAAAGTAATTTTTTAACTGGCCAAAAATATTGCAGAGGAGTTTATAGGACTCAAAGTTGGGAAGCGGGCACATGGGGAGCACTCTCATTCTGGTTGATGATGTAATGAAGCTAAACATGGAAGGGAAAGCTAGACACATGGTTTGTGTCTGACACATGGGTAATGTATAATGACTGTTCATTGAGTATTGTTGAACTAAAGAATGGATAGGTATAAGGATAAATAAGCCAGGGTACAAGAAAATCTTAAAAATCAACGATAAAGAGGTGATTGACAGTGATGGTTGCAAAATTGAAACGTAAATAATGAGGAAGAACCATTTGAAAACTACTGGGCTTGTTAACGATAGCATATAGCACATTGGCGGTCTTTAGCATTCTTCTCTTGCTGAAATCCCCTATACAACTTGTCTAAAGTGTGACTTCGTGGTAAGAGAATGAAATGACATATAATATATGTATATGTATAAAATGATTTTCTGTAGCTAAAATTAAAGGCATGAATAATGCTCAAGTATTCTTTGTCTTTTTTTTTTTTTAAACTTCTCGGTCTGGCTGTTGTTTGTGTAGATGGAAGGATACTACCAGAGGGGAAAATGTTCTGGGTCATACTGTTAAAAATACTTGAGTCTCCACCTGTGTGCGTAACAAAGAGCTTTTCAGCTACCAAAGTAGGGGACCAAAAGGAGCAGGCTTCCTGAAGATGAGCAGAGTGACTGCATGAGTCACCTGATCTGCATTTGTCCCTCGGACTCTGTTCAGATCCTAAAGATGCTTTTCCTTGTGGCCAGTGGGGGTCCTTATACAAGGAGCATCTCCATTTTGAAAATAACTTTTCTTTTAAGATCTCAATGGTTTTGAAAGCATTAACCATCCAGGTTTCTAGTGAATTGCTGCACACACACACACACACACACACACACACTCACTCGAATTCATAGACAGAGAGAGACAGAGATACAGAGACAGAGAGAGATACAGAGACACAAAGACACATACAAAGACAGAGTCTGAGCAGACACACACACACACACGAAGAGAGAGAGAGAGAGAGGGAGAGAGAGAGAGAGGGAGACTTATATGGAAACTAATCAAGGAAGTCCATCTCTGCTACGTCAGAAGTTAAACTGAAAATTGAATTTAGAACATCTAACCTGTTCTTATTAGTTTTACTTAAAATAGCTTCATATTGATGAACATGTCACATTCAAAATAGAACCTTTGGATTCAGTCTAGTTTTAAGCAACACTAGGCTCATCTTGAAAGGTCTAATTACAAAAGCTAAGCATAAGAAAGTTGATGACTCTTATGCTGGAGGAGAATTACAAAGAGAAGAACCTGTGCTGTGCGCAAGGCTGAGGTGGGAGGAGCATGTCAGGGACTGTGCTAGGTTGAGGTGGGAGGGGCAAGTCAGGGGCTGTGCTAGGTTGAGGTGGGATGGGCATGTGGGTGGCTGTGCTAGGTTAAGGTGGGATGGGCTTGTGGGTGGCTGGGCTAGGTTGAGGTGGGAGGGGCATGTGGGGGGCTAAGGGTTATACACTTGGGTGAATTTTTATTTTTACAATGGTGAGATTCTTGACCCAAGTCACAGGAAGCCAGAATATCTTTGTAAATCCACCCATTTCTTTGGATAATATATGAATCATGTGTTTGGCCATATTTTTCTGCTAAAGGACCATGTGTTTACTCATAGATACTAATAGAAAATATCGCTAGAATTCCATAGGATATGTAGTACCTGAAGCTTCAAAGGGAAAGGAAAGTAAAATTTGACATATTTTCTTTTATAGGTCTAGAGTCAAATATACATGGCTCTACGGTTTTTATTGTGCAATTCTCTAAGTTAAGACGCTGCTAAGGAAAAAAAAAATCAGAAAAAAAATGTTTACCTCATATTTTCTTTCCTGTGGACAGTCACATACATTTCATAGACTCTCCCCTGAGGAATGGCCCCCGCGGGAATCAGCAAGCTTACTCCTGAATAGCAAAAGAAAAAAGTACTGTATAAGACCTGGGAACCAAAAGGAAACTTCTAGAATGCCTTGCAGCATGCAAAGAGGACTGAGATTTTGTGCCTATGTAGCACTAGTCTTTACATTCTCCTTAAAGACACATAAAGGGCCATAGCTGCCCTCACTTCTTGCTAGCCTTGCATTCTGCCGCAGCTCCACTTAAACTGTTACGAAGTTACTTAAGGGAGTGATGTCATTTTGAAAGTTCGTGTTTTATTTAAGGAATCGACAGATGGTTCCACCGTTGTTTTTCTTGTAAATTGACGGGAAACCAAAAACTGCTATTAAAATTTTAAACAGCTGCAAAGATGCATTGTTTTTGATTTAAAAAAAAAAAAAAAGTTCCCCATGAAATCCAAAGTCAGGGGAATGCTAACCTCAGCCATATCAGAAAATCTTTTTTCCCTCTAAAATATCTGGATGAGTATCGGTATCATTTCACAACAGAGTTAGAGAGAAGGATAATTTATTACACAATTCTAGGACTCGAGCAACATCTTACTTAGCTGCAGCAGGTCATGGCATTTCTCACTTGTTGCTAAGTGTGCCAATGAGAAAGATTATTGGTATGAGCTGTGTGAAAGCTCGGCCTCAGACAATATTGTGACAATTTGAGCTGGGGTCAAGACCACCTGAAATCTTGGTTGAAATTTTTGTTTATAGAATATGTGTGTGTGTGTATGTGCAGGTATGTGCGTGCTTGCACATGCATCGTGCATATGTGTAAAATACATAATTTTACATGATATTAACACAATAGGTCAGTGAAGCTATTCTTGTTATTTTATTGCATGATACTTGCAGACTTGTCCAAAATAGTCAAGTTGTACTCTGAAATTAAACATTAGCTGTGTTATAACCTATGAGTGCAAATCCATCAGTACTACTAAAAATAAACTCCAGCTTTCAACATTGGCAGCCACTGTCTTAAGTTCTTTATGGAAGACCACTGTGTTTTTTATTCTTTAGATATTTCTAAACTATATAATAAACTTAAAAACAAATAAAACTACAAATGGGCGTTGGATGAAGCTGAAATTGTAGATCAATATATCATAGATTGGACTAAATACTCTCTGGTTAAAAGATATACTGGATAATTAATAAATGAAGATTTTGTGTCTACTGTTATATCTCTAATCATTTACAAAATAGTTTTCTGAAATATAGCTTCTGCAAGAACATTGGACTGAACCAACTGATTGCATTTTCTAACTAGTTTTTTGAAGTTCAGGAAATGCACTGAGGGTTGTATTACAAGCCTGAGTTGATTAAAAGGCTTTAAGGTACTTGATTCTAGTCCTGAACTACATCTCAGCAGAAAGTTCTTTCTAGAGGAACTAAATTCAGAGTTAGTTGGATGAGATTAAAATGTTGCAGATTTTATATGAGGTGATGCTTGAGATATACTGAATGGAATTTTGAGGTAGACTACATCTAACATTTCAGATTCAATATAAACAAAAAGAGATAAGATTAGAGTGTCTCCAATACGACTTCAAGCTGGGTTTTTGTCACTTAAACTTTTAGGAATTACCTGAATTAGGAATGATGAGGTGACCCCCAAGGGAGTTGAAGGTGCCAAATGCTGTGCAGGATGGGTCAGTCTGTCTTGCGAGACTCTGGTTCTTCAGGTTAAGGGCCTCATTCTCTAGCAAGGATTGCGTCATCTGGGGTGACAGCTTGGATGAGAACTCAGAGAGGTCATCCTGGGGAGTGACAGCACCTGAGCTGTTATACACTTTGATTTTTAAGTTGGGCAGTGGGTCCAGAATTGGAGAATTGGTCATCGGGATTTTGTCTGAGACATCATGCAGAGCATAGACAGGTCCCCTGTACATGGCTGCAGCTGAGGTAAGGTCCGGGGGGACTGCCAGGAGATCTGAGGCAAAAAGAAATAGGAATTCTGTTTGCATTTTCTATTCAGACCAAGCTAGATTAGCAAGAAACCACTTCAGAGCTTCAATGCAAAGCAAAGCTGCTCTGCTAATAGTGCAGGTAGACTGATCAAAGGCTCTGAAACACAGGACAAGCACAGTGTCAGTATCTTCCTTGTCATGAGCCATCAATAGCTAACCTGGCTCCTTCTTTATTTTGCCTTGGGGTCTAATCATGACATTTAAGGTATTTGGCTATTTCGACAGAGTAGAAAGAACAGTGTGAGCTCCTGAGTCACTATCTTGTAATGGCTTTGCTTGTATCTGCTAAATTTGGATTCATCTGTAAATAACTGCTTTAAAAGCATTATAAGAAGGGGAACAGGGACCAGAAAAATCAATGAATCAATGTACTCATTCTTTTAAATAGAAGTTAAAAAGCATGACAGAGGTACTTATCAGAAAAGCAACTTAGAAATGATCTGTGCATCTCAACAACTCTTATTGTATAGAACGATTTCATTCCTATAATAAAGCCAAAATCTCTGCCTTTTGCTCAGGTTATATTCTGGATCAATTGGATGATATTAATGCCACTGAATTTGTAGGATGTGGGCACACTGCTCACTCTCGTGTATAGTTCACATTGTAGATAGCCCACTGACCTTGTCTGGCAGCCTTGATGTTCACAGGCTGAAAGCCGCCATTGAGTGCTGAGGAGTCAATGATGTCAGACTCAAAATCACGGTGGTTCTTCCGATACACGAACAGGGCTACCACAACAGTGATGGCCAGACAAACGGTTACAGCTATTACAATCCCAACGTAGAGAGCAACATCATCTGAGTCAGGAGCAGCTGGAGAGAGAGAGGGGAAACATCCAACCAACTGCTTCTACAAACTTCCCGTAGAACACATATGTATTGCAGTAATTTTTTCAGACATTTATTGCCATTTTTTATGGGTTAATTTCAAGTCTATTTCAAAAGCTATATAAAATGACTGTGGCTTTTCAGTAGAAAATTACCTCTGATTTCTTTTTCTTTCTCACTCTGCATCAATCCACCCACTAATCTATCTTATAATTGGGCAGCATAACAGACTATTTATTGCCAGGCATTTAAAGAAACTGGCTCCCAACCCATTCCGAACGATGCGAAATAAAAACTATTCCTAGTCCTTTTAGGTAAAAAAAGTTTGGAGGTGTTTTTAAATTCACTGATAGTTTTAAAAAATCATAAACACTGTCAGGCTCATCTGGTGTGATTTTAGTCTGTATATGGATTGAACCAAGATGTTTTTCTAGGTATCATTTCCAGTCCTAAAATTACTTCCTATACACCCTTCTCCCTTCCCCTTCAATCAGTGTGAGAATGGATGGGAACTGCGCAAATAGAGCAAAGCAAACATGACGACCATGAATGTTGGATTATAAAGGTGTGCTTTCAGAAGCCTACATCCAGGGCAGAAGCTAATGTGAGTTCCAGCTTCTGATGCAGATACAGTATTATCTCCCATCTTGAGCTTCCTGTGGGTCTGTGGTAGAGCTTCCCATCTAAGCTCATTATAGGAGTAAACTATAGGTCTATGATTTGTTAGATAAGTCTTGGTCAATGATCAGAAAGGACAGGCTAGCCCAGGAGGCAGGTAAGGATTTGACCAGCACAAGGTGCCATCCATAGGGAGCTATTTCTAGGTAATGTAAAAGGTAAAAAAAAAGAAGAAGAAGACTTCTTATAAATGGTGCCTGCTGCTTTGGTGGCATAAAACATGTTTGGGTTGAACTGGAGATGGTGACAGAAGGTGATTATTAAAATAAAACAGGTAAAATGAAAGTTTTGTTGCCTCAGCTTGACATGGTTAGGGCTTTGTTTTTAGGCCCATCAGAAATATTGAGCAAATTAAACAGAGCTGCAGCTTCCTCACTGTAAAAGAGATAGTGAATTTGATGCTTCTGGTAGACTAGGACAACTCCAAACATCATGGTCAATTTGTATACACATACATTTTTGAGAGGCAGGAGAGAGGGATTTAAAATCTATAGGTTTTATGGTGTAAAATTTGAGAAACAATTCCACTCTCATAAGATACAAAACCATATAGTTTACATGTGGAAATAACTCATCATTTTATCTGCCAGGGGTTCTCAGTAATTACCCACACTCTTGTGTCCCAGTCTTTAATTACACTGGCAGTTTATATAAATCTATGCCTGGAAAGTGCCCTCTTTAAAAAGTATCACCCTTTCCAGTATTTCAACTTTCCCATCAATCCAGTCAATATTGATTGACAGCAGCTCTTCAGCATCCCAACATTCCTCATTATGTGAACACTGCTGTCAAAACGCTGCCTCTACTCTGCTGTGGGGTTTTCTTAGAGACCCTGTAGAGGAATTTGTAACTCTGGTCAGAATAGTATATCTAATCCTTAATGCTTTCCCGTGCTCATTCAAGATGTATAGCTGAACAGATCTGCATTTTCTCAACCATTCCTTTTCAGTATTTGAACCCTGCCCTGTATGTATACCAGCCAATTTCATGATCTGTTTTCTCAGTGATAGGGGTGCATGCTTTCCAGGGTATACTGATAGCTTTTAAAGCTGGCAGCGACTTGAAATGACCCTTTCTTCTCTTCAGCATCAAAAAATCTAATTTGTTTTTTCATGTTAGAATACATTAGGCGCCTATTTCCCGTGTGCGCATCTGTGAGCCAAGGAAAGGCAAACTTGAATGGGGGCAATAATGTTAAAGGGTTATTTCCCAACATAAAACCCAAACATCGAACTTACAAGAAAATCCATATTCATTCTGGGTTCTGTGCTCAGTTGAAATGGGGTAAATGAATCCTTGAAAAGAAAAAAAACAACAAAAAACAAAACAATGAAACAGAAATGGGAACAAAATCAAATTAATGAATGAAAACAAAATAGGAAGCATGAAAAAATGGTCTAATTAAAAGAAAAAAAAGAAAAGAAACCCACAGTTCTTTAAAATTCTAGTTCACTACAGAATTATGATTTTGTGCCCCCTGTTTGCTCTGGAGCCTTACTAAGAATTAATAAGTAGGCAGATTGAATTTCAGAGCAAAAACTAGTCTCGAGTCACTAACTTTGGAGTGTTTAAAGTCTTTCTTTTATTGAGCATAAACTCTAATGGATCTAATTTATTTCAGACATTGAGGGTCTTTAGCATAAGGACAATCTTTCTTTCCTCTTCCCTGCCATATGCTTTAATTCCCAGGACATGCTCGGAAGGCTCAGGACAGTTTTCCTTTTCTTCTTTATTTAATCATAACTGCTTGCTTTTGGCCTCATGGAATTGGAGCAGGCCTGTCATCACTGGTCAAGGGTTAAGTACCCATTTGCCCAGCTGAGCAGTGCTTACCTCGCTCCCATCTCAGGTTCACTTTTGGATTTTTGGTTGTTGTTTGTCCAATGGAGACTGCCTGAGGACTGTGTAGACTGTCAATACAATGACACCTGGGTGTTTTTTTTTTTTAATTATTTGAAATCAATAGGGCTAAAGATTATACGGTTATTAATTATAGTGCTTTAGAGGAATGTTATTCATTGGCCAGATAATAACTAATAACTTCACTGTGCTGAAGATGCAGAAGAAACACAGCAAGGCTTCTTTGCTTCTGAGTGCATTCTGATTAGGAAACAGGATAATTACTAAAAATGCCAATGCGAAGTGGACAATAGGCACAAAGCAGGAAAATAATGAGGACAGAAAGGTTTGAAATGAGAAAGCTGTGGAAAGAAATATAGGCCCAACTTATAACTGGTACTCAGTGTTCACTAAGATTTAATATTCTACAGCATATGAGTTAATCAAATAATGTAGCACCGTTTGGATTAATCAAATGAAGATGAACATGAGTATGTGAATTAAACATTCCTAGAAATACTCAAGGGCAAGAACCAGAGAGGAACCATAAGAATCACAATTAATTAGTTCAAAGTGAAGGTCTGGAAGACTTTAATGGTAAGGGCGACTCTAATGCTGGAGGTAGCTCCTCTGCAGCCAGCGGACAACTCTCTTCTCACCAGCTATTTACCTATTTGGGAGTTAATTCCGGAAAAACACACAATGCTACTTTAATGAAAGCGAGGCTTACCAGAGCACAGATAGGTTTGCTCTGAATTAATATTTAATGCTTTATTTTAAAGCAATGATTGCAACCTCCTACTCGGTTTTATAAATATTATATTCCTTATCCCAGTTGTCAGACTCCATATATTAGTTTGGCTTTCATTTTTAAACATCTCTGTCTGGTAATAGCCTTTTTCCATTTGCAGACTGTGAACTCAATAAAAGGACAATTGGGACGAATAGAAGCTTTAGAAACCCAAGGACTTAGGGCAAACCAAGTTTACTGCTGTGGGAGGAATGCCAAGGGTGAAGACCTTCTCTTGGAAGCAAGGATGCTACTCAAAGAAATGCTGAGAAACATTCTTTCTGCATGTGACAGGACAAGGATATATGGGTGTGAAATGGAAACTTGGAGATGATTTGATGGTGATCTGGAAAATGTTGGTAATCACTTATGAGGGCCTGCCTGAATAAGCAAGAACTCCAAATCTCATGAGAGGAAAGATTGAGTCCAGAGACAAATGACATGCTCTGATATGTACCCTCTAAAAGCAGTTCCTGGTTTCCCCTGATGACTCTGTTTCAGCTTCTCAGTAAGATTCCTGTTCTTGACAGGCAAAACAAAGAATAATAGATATATATGTAGATTTTATTTCATTTTCTAATGTACCATATTTATTTATACCTAGACCATTCAATAACTAAATTTGTGTTGTATGTGATGATTCTAAGATTTTAACTCCAGGCAGAGAGTTAAGAATTCACTCATTCATTCACTCAATCACTCCTTCAGTTGGTGCTTTTGAATTCTCCTACATTCTGAGTTCTAATGTACTATGGTAGAGGCTTTCCGCTGCCCCAGAACTCTCATTCTGGCATATACTTAGCAGGAGATAAGTATGTAAATGACATGATAGACAAGATCATTTTTAATATTGAAAGCATTCATTAAATGTCAAACATCCAGGCTGATATAGCTCAGTTGTGAGAGGCTTGCCTGTGCAAAGCCTTGGGGTTGATCCCCAGCACTGAATATGTGCAGCATCAAGAATGGTGATGTAATCTTGTAATCTCTACTGGAGAAGCAGGATGTTCAGAAGTTCAAGGTAATCATCAGCTACACAGCAACTTCAAGAATAGCCTAGTGTACATGAGACCTGTTTTAAAGCATCATTATTATCATTGTCACCAACATCACCATCATTGCTATCATCATAATGTACACTATAGCAAGGCTATGTAGACCATTATTAGAAACACAAGGAATAGCAGATCATGGAGGCCTACTGGGCCACAAAGAACTTTTAATTTTATTACAAGCAAATGGAAAACTATGTGTTTGAAACACAAGCCACTATGGATTCTCTACAGAAAATGAATTACAGAAGGATCAGATCCATAATATTTCTGTTAATTCACAGCTGGGAGATAGCTTTTAATATATCAGTATAGTAGTAAATTACTTTCATTTGGAGTTTTTTTCCAATAAGACAAAATATTATAAACCTAATTGTCTCATTTACTATCAGTTATTTCTCATAGTGAATTAGGACCAATCTAGGCAAACTGGTAGCCTCCTACATGGGAAAACCTAAAACAGACCAATATTAAGTGTACTCAGTGCCCCAATTCGCTATATTAGGGGAGCACTGATGATTGATTTTTGGAGAAAACTCTGAGACCTCTTCTATCCCTTTCTAAACACGTCTGCAACTATGTATGGAAAACGCTGCTCAGGTGGCTGGAACCAGAGAAGGAATGAATAAATGAGGGAACACAGGCGCTTGTTTTTATGTTTCTCCATCTGATTCGTCTCTACCAAGAAAACAGGACACATTTTCTTCAGTTAATGAGGGAGCCCTGCTGGGTGCAGTCTCCACAATGAGGAAGGATAACGTACCTAGCACAACACAGTACAAAATGATAGTCTTATAGAGTCAATTTGGAAACTAGCTCCTATCTCAGGGATTCCACTTAACTTCTCTGCGACTTAAGCTAAAGTCAAATGAAAGAACAGCAGGAATGCTGGCCAACGCAGTGAGCTTGAGTTCATTGGCTTGACTTTGTCAGCCTGGTGGGCTTCTGTTAGACTCCAAGCCCTGCTACTTCTCAGGCTGGGAGAAGCCAAATGACCCCTTTCCCAAGGTGTCAGCTTTCTGATTTGTGTAGAGCATTATAAGTGCTTGCTTCCATAGCTGTAGAAAAGAGAAATTAGACTTACAAAGTGCTTATAATCAATCAATAAATGACAAACAGTCACAGCCAATATCATTATGAAGCACAGTGGGAAGTTGTGCTGACATGCTGGTTTCTAAGACTGTTTCTTATACAGTGAGTATGGCCTAGTTAATGAGTGACCTCAGAAAAACTTGCCTAAATTTCAGCTCCCTGTCTATGGCAGAGCCAAGGAGCCCAGTTTCTCTGAGAATCCACGGGCAATGCTCTCTTTTAAGTACTATATCCTCTTTTACTGTCCCTGTTGAAAGGGGTTTGTGCTTGGCCTTTGTGGCTTCTGGCAACCGTACAGTGATATGTTTCAGAAGCAAGCTTCCAAGAGCTGAGTGAAAACTGACACTGGCCTGATTTCTCAACCGAGATGCTCTTTTTCTCAGCAAGGGATTTGGAATGGGGCAGAAGTGCTGACTTCTATTCTTTGGATTCTCATAATGTTTGGGGGCTTGTTTTAGCATTTAGTAATTGAGGTCCAAGGACACTTAATAGCCTGTAAGAAGACAAACATTCTTAGGAACAAAAAGCCCTCCATAACCTCCAACTCACATCACTTGGATTGGCATTTTCACTGCTACAGGCAGGAGGCCCAGGGCAGGATGCAGTAGCCTTAGCATTAGGGCCTATATGGAGCCAATTCCAGAGCAGGATAAAAAGCAGAATAAACAACTTGTTATTCTTAAAGAAAATTTACTTTCTAGAGAGGAAGTTTTCTTAACTTGGAGTACTAGAAATGGAAGATTTCATTATGCTGAAAAAATTATGCACTAGAAATGGAAGTTTTCATTTTGCAGATTAATTGGCTATTATCATATGCACTTATGTATGTGTGTAAGTATTGGTGCTTAGGCACCTGAGCATATGTATGGAGGACAAGGAACAATATCCAGGAGACAGTTCTTTCTCCCACCATCGGACTGGGTGTCAGATTCAGGCCATCAGGTTGCCCTTATCTGCAGGCTGCCCTTAGGTCCTCTTGTTGGCCCTCATCCTGGAGAACATCCTGGAGAACCAAGAAAGGTACAAACAACTTGAAAACAAGAGCAGGTCTCTTGTTTGTGAAATGTTCTTTTGGCTTCAAAAGCATCTCATAATTGTCCAGACCATCATTTCAAGAGATCATGTTGTCTAAACTCTTCCAGTCAAGGAGACTGGGTCTAAAGGCTAGAAATGATCATTCCAACAGTATCCAAGTTTAAATTCAAACAAATGAAATGGTCTCAGCCATTCTTGTCAATCATGTTGATGTCTCAGTTTTGCCTTGCCTAAACCCAGGTGTCCTATTCACATTTGTGCCGATATTTTCCAAGTGATGTCCAACTGTTATGAAAACCAAGGACTATGTCCTACTATCTCAAAACGGAAAGAGTTATGTCTTACTATCTTAAAATGGAAAGAGATATTTCTTTGGCTTTAAATTTCAGTAACAACATATAATCTTTAAGAGTGTGTCCAGTACTTGAGATCTTTACAGTTACATGCCGGAATACAGCCTATTTGGTGGGGGCTTTAATTTGGGCATTATCAGGAACAAGGCTAGAATTTCTACTTCCCCCTCCAAAAGTGACTACTTTTATCTTTCTAGTTTTTTTCAAAAAGGGTTTGCTTTTAATGATACATGAATATTAGATGATAGTAAAAATAATCTAAGCTTTATGACTAAAATAGTGTGATATTAACTACTTTTGTGCTATAAGTAATCTTTTTATACACAAATTATTGTGATGGCTAATTTTGATTGGCAACATGACAGGATTTAGAGTCACCATGGAAACAAACCTCTGGACATATTTAAAAGGAAAATATGAATGTAGATGCTGTAGGAATTAAAACTCTTTACATTTGGAAGCAAGTTGATCAAGGTGGAGAAGCTCCGGTATTTTTGGTGGAGGCAATTAAGCTAGGGATACCTACTCCCTACTCCTAAGTGTGGGTAGATGCCTTCTCCTCACAGCATGGAGCTCATTGATTTAGATACACAAGATAGCCACCAAGCCCTAGACTCCTCCTGTCTCCATCTCTCCAGCCCTGGGCCTACAGGCATGTTATCACTGTGCAGGAGTCATGGGTCAGCACTCAGGTTCTCTGGCCTGTACAATGTCCCTGCCCCTCCCAAGTCTCAGAAAAAAATCAAAACAATAAAGCAGTAAGACCTGGTAAAGGATCTCATATTGTAAAAGGAGTAGAAGCAGAGAAAGAGTTGGGTTTATGCAGTGGCTTCAACCTTTGCCGGTGGGTCTCCAGAGGGTCATTAGTTTCTATTCAGTGTTTCAGTTTCTTACTTTGCATAATAGAACAATTAATAGTGGTAGTCAAAAAATCCATCTATGAAGTTTTTTTCTCTATCTTTTGAGTATTAATTAAGTTAAACTCCAGTCATTTTGGCCTCCATTTGACCATGTCTGACATTGAAGACTACAGTCAGGAAAAAGTTCATCTATAGCCTAACAGTGCTTTATGATATTAAAACAGAATATGACTAAAATTAAAACCAAAATTCCTTTAACTATAAAAATGAGATATGATAATTGCAGGTTCTCTAAAATTTGAGACCTCCTGACTTAGACTTAGGGAAAATGAAAAGGAAAGCATGTACATAGATGCTGTAAGAATTAAAACTCTTTACCTTTGGAGCCAAGCTAGTCAAGATGGAGATGCTATGGTACTATCAATGACCTGCCCCCATGGTTTACTTACCGCCACCTGATAAGGTGTTGCTTGTATCATAATAACATACATAAATAGGCTTCAGGATATTATGAGATCTTTAGAGTAGAGGACCAATTCTTCTCTGAGATGGTGACGACATTCTAAGTCAATACTTGCCCAGCAAAATTCAACAGTTCACATGTGTGTTATATGGTCTCTGCAAGTTTGTAGTTCTTTTGTTTTATTTTGTTTTTTTATGTTTGAGACAAGATCTTCAGGTGGGGTTCATTCTTATGTAGAACACACTATGTAGCCTAAGCTAGCCTCAGCCTCAGTTTTCCTGCCTTACCCTTCCAAGTGCTGGGATTATAGGCATGAGCTACCACATCTGGCTCAAACCAATGTTCTCAAATCACCAAATTTTAGTTAGTCTAGTTGTATTTATCTATTAGACGTACACCCACTAAGAAACTTTCTAATACTTTTGTTTTTTTCACTTAAGATCTGATCATTAGAAGAAACTGCTCTAGGTAGACTTTCCCCTTTCCTTGACCTGGCTGCCTGGTGTGTTTGCCAGTGATTGCACACCAACCTAACATGCCGATCACATTTCTTCTGATGCAAATTTTCTTGTTAAGCCTCAAAAGTGACTCAAAGATAAACATGCCCAGGTTCTTTTTTTCCTTCCTCCCAAGGCAGGGCTTAGTTTATAAACCCATCAGAGCACTAATGATGTCAAAGGTCAGGTTTGTTAGAAACATACAAGGTCGTTTACTTCAATTCACCTACTCTTCTGAGGATTCATTATTGATAGGGTTTACCCAAATCCCAGCAACTGAATTTGTAAACTTGAGGACATGACAACAAAAATGGAGAGACCCATTTTCTTATGGATGTCAGGCAGCCAAAACAGCTGTGACTATCTGTTGCTCCATCTTTTAGGGGACACTGGCCATGCCACATTAAGTTGGTTCATGACCTTGTTTGTAACAGTTTCCAGCATACATTCTGTAAACAGGCAGGAGATGATTAACAGCCCAGCAGGAAGAAGGTCTTATCTGAGGACTCATAGTAGATGCAGAATAATTGCCTGAAATTCATTCACTAGAAGCAAGCTTATGTGTGTGTCAGATGCCCAAGTGCTTCTATGCTGGACAATCTAAAGCCTTCTATGTTTTAAAAGAAGAAATAAAAGATTAGTATGTTCAGGGGTGGTAACACTCATCATGCCCCCATCATAACAAAGACTTTAGACAGAAAGAGTAACACAGTGTGGAATCCTGAACTAAGGCGATTTAATCCTAAAGAGTATCAGCCAATATGATGACTTTTTATGCTAAAATAAAAGTCAATTTAGCACCCTTGCCCTAAGCCCATTTTGTGATGCCTGTATAGAGGCATTTTTTCTCAGCCTATACAGTTTCATCTTTCCCGATCTCCCAGCGAGGCCACCAGAGGTGAAAGCTCTGGCTTTTGTCTTCTTACACTAAACTCTTTCGGCTCCATAGGTGTGCATTGGGTTTCTGTGGCCTAAAGTTTCTGACCACATCCTTGCTTTCAAAAGCAGGAAAATGTTTTACCAGAAAGTAGAAAGGCAGACCACACTGATTATTCTGGAGACTATCGAGGACTGTTTTGGGCAGGAAGTTCATGGGCAGAATATTTATTTGCCATCTGGGACACTGCGCATATCAAGAACTATAGAAACCCAGCTATGACATCAACTTCTAACTTCAGATAAAAAAGTGCTCACTGTCTAACACTCAAAGCTACGCTTTCCTCCCAAACCGCTGTGTTGACAAGAATTTTGCTACAAAGTGACTAGCACCTTGGCGAGTGCCCACCACAGGCAGTTATAAACACATCATTCTGAAGCCAGGGAATGGTGATTTGTTAGGTAAATAATTTCCCTATGTCATAAGCACCTGGTGTTGCAGGAGGCTGGTATGCAGCGTGTCCACACTGAAATTTACATGCAGAGAGTTCTGCTACTTCCTCTGGTGAGAACTAAAGGAAGAGCCGAGCTGTGTGACATGCAAATGTTTTAATGAGTAGAAAGTGCTAAATTTGCACAATGCATAACATTTTAATTTCCCAGAGTCAGGGTGTTCACTGATGCAGACTGTTCCAGGCAGTTCTGCTTTGGCAACTGCAACTTATAATTTGTCTATAGCATACACTCTCTTCAGCAAGAAGGAATCCCAAGGTCAGTTTTGTACTCTTGCACATATGCATGTGGAAATTCAAATTTAAATGGGATTAAAAGATAAAATTCACAGGAATGGACCAATTTAACCCGTAGTCCACATTTAAGACCAGACTACATTTATTCTTTGGGTGACTATTTTCCAAAGGAAAACAACCATGAATGAAACTATTATAAGACATTATGTGCTCTTAAGAATACCAATGTATTCAACATAAAACAAACCTATTTGTTGGGATAGCATTTTAAGAGATGTCTTATGGGCTTTGTTATTATTTTGTTCTCGCTATGTGTGTCCTTATGTTTCTTTCTCTATTGCTCTGTGTCATCAAATCATCTCATGTAATCCTATTTCAAATGCAGGGAACTGCTTCCATTATATACATTATATAACGTTCAGATAATAAAGAAGCTGAAGTATTTTAATCGAAAATCAGTAAAGTAGTCTCTACAGCACTGCCTTCTGAATAGGCATTATGACAAAAATAGAAATTGAAATTTGCTGTGAACTTTATTTCTTTATCATATGACAACAGCTAGATACATGGTTTTCTTAGTTTCAATAGGAAAAATCCTATCTTTGCGATTTTTGTTTTTTGATGTAAATCATGCTGGTCAATGCACTAAAATACTTCAGTGTTTGAAATGGTTTCATTCTTTTACAAGAGTAGTTGTGTTGCCAACAAAAAAGACCAATTTCTTTAGAGGTTATTTAGAGACTCTGATGCCTTCAATTACCTTTGCTAGTATATTTTAATACAATCACTCTTAACTTATCTCTCAATGTTTTAGTTTGAAGGGACTAATGTGTTGTCTCTAAGTGGCAACTGCTTGTTTTGTTTTAGGTCAATAAGTCTATGCTCCCACTTCCCCCGTATGTGTGTGATCTTAAAATGAACAGATATGTGTGGATTTCCTAAGTTTAGTGGCACTTTGGCAATATCTTAAATATTTGGATCCTGTTGCACAGACACATCATTTCACAGCATTGCACAATGACTCTGATATATCAACATTCTAAGAATAAGGGTGTTTGCAAAGCACTGGGTGATATGAGCATGACAGGAAACTGGGAAATATCAGAAAACCATAATTCAATTCCAAAGCTCCACATCTTCAAATGACATGATTTACTATCTTTTCATATCTCTTGCCAATCTTGTTTTTCTTCAACTAGACTATTCTCCAGAATCTTATTAAATACTGTTAATAATCTAATTTGAATCAACATGACCAAGATCTCAAGATACAACATCAATATTGCTACATCTCAGATTCAAAAGACCCAGAGTCAGTTCATGCCAGGACATTATTCTTCCTTTAACACTTCTTTCTGAAAATGCCGTTTATAACTAGAAACATAATGCAATAGCAAGTATAAAATGAATGCGCAGAACAGAAACCATAGAGGAAAAGAAAATCATGCTGATACTCTCACAAATCCAGGAATAGAATAATTTTCAACAATCTTTTCCTAAGCTCACTTTTATATAGCTATAGAAAAAGGAATACATAAATCCAAAACCTGTTTTTCTGGGATTGGATTATGAAAAATTTTAGTGCATGCATCCTTATGTATTTCTTAATCACTACAATTTAAATTTTCTTCTTTAGTGGTGTGGGTGCTCAGCTTTGGGGAGACATGTATTTCAGCTGCCTGGTTTCTAAGGTGAGAGAGAGAGGGTAGGGGGCAGCACTATCTGCTATACATGACATGACTGCTGTGCACATGAGCTCCTAGCAGCTGTGGTATTACCTGAATAAGACCCACACACAATCAGACCAGTACAAATGTCCAGCATAGAGAAGGGGATCCGGAGGTCCTGTTCCCACTTGAAGAACTCTTGGCAGTTCCTTGCTAGTGGGAAAGTGAGAGCTATTTTTTTTTTTATTTATTTTTTGGTGTGTGGCCATTGGTAGGATGCCACAGTGGATATTTCATACACGTCTATGAGTAGCATTAATTGGACTCATTGGTTTTACGCACAAACACACTCACATAAAGTTGGGAGTGAGGTGCTGAGGGGAGCTGTAGGGAGCTGTGTGGGGGACTTAGAGGGAGAATGAGGTCAGGATATTTTGTATAGACAAGAAATGTTCAAAGAATTTTAAAATGGCTTTATAAAAATAAAAAACAGAAACAAATAAAGTCAATAGATATATGTGACATATACATATATGTATAGTATTTATATTAATTATTTGACATGTATTCACTCAGTTAAGATTGGTATAATGTAGGATATTATAATTTAATTTTTTTTCCTGAGATAATTCTGAAGATCTGAATTTCTACTAGTAAAACACAAATTTCTACTACAAATGACTCAACATTTAGCATAATCATCTATTCAAAATATTAATTTTATAACTGATATTAAAACTCTGTGTGTGTGTGTGTGTGTATGAGAGAGAAAGAGAGAGAGAGAGGTGTCCATTTGCAAAGGTTAGAAGTCAACACTTAATATGCTCCTCTGTTGTCAATTTTAGTATCTGAGATATAGTCTTTTCACTAAGATGTCTTATGAAACCATCAGAAGCTTGGTAAACAATAGAAAATTACTTCAAAGGGACATTAAACATTTTAAACATACAGTATCCAAGCAAATTAACTGTACAAATTAGAAGTATAAATAGAATAGTAACTAATATGTACTAGGGATAATAAAAATTAGAACTAAAAAACGAATGATCAAAACAGAAAGTCAAAGATATTAATCAGTCATTCAAAGCAGATATTGTAAATTCTGCATCTTAATTTTTAATGTTTTTCAGTATTATTTAAGCATTGAACTCATCAAAAACATAAAACTGGGTTTCTATCAGTTTTAAAGTTCTATTGACAAGATGAGTTTAGTTCACTTATATTGTAGTTCTTGAAAAGTGTATATTTCTTTCTGTCATCTTATTGTCTGTATGTCCCAAGGCCTTTTTTTTCCTTTTGCACTCTTAAATTTTCGACATTGAGTTTATATATTCAATTCATACCTTTGTAGAGTCTTATCATTATATGTGGATCACTTGTGTCAATAAAATCAGACGTGAAAAGCATTACTATTTTTCCAGAATAATAAATGGAATTTTGAAATCCTATCTTAGTTCTAGCTTCTTATATTTTATAGTAATATCATTTACTTTCCCTTTAATTCCATCTAGCCCTCAATTATTCTTTGATAGTATCAATGCTTAGTTTGGCTTTTGTTGTTCACATAGTGAGTTTTATGAGAAGCAAATGAATACTTTGTCTGACAAGCTCTTTCGATGTTGCTTTCTTGATTAATAAGTGTCATATTTGCTCCTGTTAAGGTCCAGTGGCCTCACCTTTGCTCACAGAACCTAATTTATTTCATCTGTTTCCTTCACTTGTATTAAATCTGTTTCTTGATTTTCTTTTCACCCTTATCTAAAGCTAAATCTAATTTGATCATTAGTCTTCCATGAAGTTTTAAATTTCAATCATTGCATTTCATTCTTTCAACATTCCATCTGTTCCTCAAAACGTACCCATCCTTATAACAAGATTCTATTCTTTCATTGTGAAATAAAGTTACTTTATATGTAGATTTACTGTATATTTTTATTCAGATTGTCCTGAGTCCCTGTGATTAGAATGTTGACTTGTTTGTTTTGCTGGAGGTTGTCCCTTACAGTCAAGCTTGAGAGATGTTAAACTTCATCATTTCATGTGATTTCTGGACTGGCCTCCTTTTTTCATAGACCAATACATTAAGATTGCACAAGGGACCTATATAGCAACTTGATGTTTACTATGCTCCCTCAGAAGTGACTCCAAGCATATGTTTCTGGTTTTTGCTCACTGCAGAATATCTTAAGCTCCATACCACAGCTGGGTATAGCATAGTGGTTTTACTACAGATTTTACTTAAATGAAGACTTCATTTCTCTTTTCTTTATCATGAATCTCCTAAGGTTTCCTTGGATAGTGGGCAAAATAGTTCTAGTTGTTTTTTATACTTGGCAACAATTAATGAATTGCAGCTTTATTCTGAGTCCTTGTTCCAAGGCTCAACCCACTTTTTTCACAAAGCCTCTGACCCCAAGCCAAATCCTAACTCCTATGTACTCTAAGACCCAAATTATGTCCCCTTTGGCCCTTGGTCATTCTGGCATCTCTAACAGCCTCTTCTCTATTTGCCTTATCATTACCTCCCTAGTACAGGTAGATTTTGCTCCCTTCTTTCTGTCTCTCTGTGTCTCTGTCAATGTCTCTGTCTTTCTCTTTCTGTCTGTCTCTGTCTCTTTCTCTTTCACTCTCTGTATACTCATATTTAAAACTGTAACATTTTAACTTATACTTTACATGCTTTGAATCAAAGGTGCTTATATTTAGGTGGTAAAGGAACAAATGTGTCAGAATTTGGTGGCTTTGAGGAAATAATGTCTAAATATTGAAAACAGCATTTTCTATTAATTTTATCTTTCATAGATCTTATCTGCCAATTTAACTTATTGAGAAATAATATGCTGTGGATTCTATGAAACTCTTGAATCCTATTCAGATCCATGAGGAACTCAGAGCTTCTTTTACACAGCAGTGTACCAAAATTTATAACAGAATTATTAGAATTATTGTATATAATTTTGAGTAAATTTGATTGTTTTATTTCATACCAGGTTTGACATTGAGTAGACCAGTTTTGTTTTGAGATAATATTATTTATACTAAATAACTTAAAACATTTAAGATATGAATTACCTCAGAGCAAATGCATATTACATGATAAATTCCTCATTGGCAATTATAACTCTATGGCTTTCTGTTCTAGCTCATTCCTTTTCTTAAGGTGGACATTGTCTCTCCTCTGAGCTTTGTAGTTTTGTCACTAAATAGGCTTTTGTTTTTCCAACTAAAGGTAATATTATTTCTTTGCAAAACTTTGGTAGCAATACTTCACCAGAAATTCTAAGCTTAGAGGTTAACACTGCAAAATACTGTAATTATACTTCAAAGCAATATCTCTTTCATTGTTTTATCTCCCAGGAAATCAATAGCGGTATGGACTAAAATTCTCAGCTAGACCAGATCTAGGAGGACAGACAAAAGATTTTATTGACTTGGGTAGGAATTGCTAGCATAGGAAATCACAGCAGCAGAAAAACATGCCTTTTTAACTGAATGACCTCAATCCAAACTCCAAAATGCTTTGTCCAATAAGAGACTTGATTCAACACATAAACAAACAAACAAAGCAAAAATACCACACATGTCCCAAATCATCTTTCCTAGTTATTAGCACACTGTAAGCCATTATTGCTGGCATATATCTAATCATAAGGAAAACCCCCATTATGACTACAAGAGATGGTCTAGATATTGAGGCACTGCTGGTATGAGGGCTTAGTTTGAATGGCATGTGTTTGACAAGTATCATAGTTTAGAAAGTATTTTGTACAAGAAAGGTCCAGCATGTAACACTATATTCAATGCCATCTAGGTTGCCTGGAATTTTAAATACGTGGAGTAGAAGTAAAAGGTATTACAGCACTCAACACTGTTTTATTGTATTGAGACAGGATGAACGTTCTAAAGAACAACCTCCCAAACTTCTAAATATTTGTACTTCTCAATTACATCAATCAGATTTATTTGTACAAAAGAACAATATGAAATAATAAAAGCGATATATTCATGTACTTATTTTGGTCCTCAACTCATGTCTGGGGATGAAGCTTATATCTCTAGACAATTAATAAATCAGCTGTCTTCCCTTTATTTTTGTTTTTGTGATATGGTAGCTGTCCCTAATCATCAGAACCTTAGTAGCATGACAATATTTGTTGGAGCCCAATTGAGAGGCTCCTGGATTTTCATTCAATCTGAGCAATATGATTATGTATTTGCACTTGAAGTAGGATTTCGTTTTAAAAGTCCTTGTGTATATAGACTCTGACAAGTAAACAAAGTTGCATATGTACGGTGAAAACAAAATACTTGTTCCTTCTTAAACAACAAACACAAATAATGTTCTGTGAATACATCTCATTATACTTGCACGAGCATGAGCAATGTCAACATTTGGCCACCATTAGTTCAGATTCACAACAGCACATTGTTCAGTCCAGCTGCCTGAACAATTCTATGCACTTTACTTCATGGTCAGGAGCAGAGAGGATAAATTCTAAGAGCTCTTCAACAAATGGCTGGGAGTCTGCAAGTATTCAAAGCAACCTACCCTTTCACAGAAAATATTCTATGTATAAGACATGAAAAATAGAGAATATAGCCCATTGTATCTACCACAGCACCTGAGTCACCTTCTACACTCATTAAAATTTATTTTATCAAAAATATTCTCTTTGAATAAGATAAATTATACCCATGATGTAATTTTTAACACAGACCCAGAAGTTTCAAGAGGTTGTGAAGATGTTCCTCTAAAGATTTACTATAGGTTTGTAAAACTACCTGCAGCAACATTTACTGTCCTTGTATATTTTATATCTTGAAGATGTTGGTTCACTGCCAGCCATAAATTACAAATAAATAGCTCATTTGTTGGAAGACAGGCTTTGATGCTATGAGGAGTTTAAGGTACCCTTATGAGCAAGGTAATACAACTGAGTTAACAGTTCTCTGGTCTAGGAAGAATGATAGCCGCTCCATGGAAATGGCTGAATTGTTTTTTTGTTTTGTTTTGTTTTTTTTTTTTTGCTTGAACTATGTGTCACAGTTGTTAATTATACAGCTATTATTCATTCCAGTTCCCAAGAGAATAGCTTTTACCAATTATAAAAGAAAACTAAATAGAGATGTATCATTACAATTTCATTGTTCAATATTCTCAATTACTAATATTCCTTCAAGATATCCAAATGGTCTTGGTCTCAGTCCCTTCAATGCCTGCATTTCTTCAGTTTGACTTACCCTGCATGCACAGCCCATCAGTGCAGTTCTTGGATTGGAGGACCAGGCCATCACAGTCCTTACCCCCATTCTTGGGAGCTGGTGCTGTACACTCCCTCCTGCGCCAGTGGGTACATTCAGTCCCACAGGTCGACCATTTGCTCCAGGAAGTCCACCTACCATCCACTGCCACGAAAAAAGGCAGCATGAGGTCAGAAGGAGTAGTGCTTAATGGGCAAAAGAAGCACAGCTCAGTTCCAACATAACAACAAGAATAGAAGAAGGTACTCCAGTGAGAAGCCTGTATTCACTTTAGCCTCAAGTGAATGATCCATGCTTTGCCTATGGGAGTTCTAGGCATTTTGTTCCCTCCAATGGGTCAGAGAAGGTTTACTGGGACATCAGGAGCTATGTAAGCAAGCTTTATTCATTACAGAGTAGGCTTCTGGATACTATATTGATGATTAGAGGGTTTCCTTTTTGATCAAAGATTTCTTCATTTATAGTGTCATGTAAACAGTCAAAGCAAATGTGTATGAGAATTAGAAGCAAAGGATGTGTAGTCGTGAAGAAACTCATCCAGTCACGTTGTTTTCTTTTTGTCATCCAGGCCAATTAATTTGGCTGAAACCTTCACTATTCCTTCTTGTAAAGATAGTATTATTTTCAATCTATTTGACAATTCCATTCTATCATTTGATAGTGTAGACATTTCTATTCATACTGAAATAATATTTAAGTAAATTTCTAATTCAGCAGTGATATAGTAATATAGAATTGACTCAATTTCATTCTAATTTTGGTGGATTATCCATAAAAGAGTTCAGTAATAATGAACTGAGACATCTCTATCTTGAGAATATATGAATTGATGTTAATTTGAAAAAGTAGAATAAATTGTCATACTTCAAAATGAATCCTTTTAAGTATATAAAAGAAATGTATTAAACTGTTAAACCAAGTTTAAAAAGTGTTTGAATTTTCCTTGAAATACATAAATAATTATTATTAGCTAGAATTTCACATAAAATAATGCCAAGCATCATTTATTGAACATTTAAAATTCTCAAATCTGAACACCAAAAAAAGCATATAGTATGTGGCCAATCTTTCTTTTTACTAAGTAAATATACTAGGCATAATGTATACTAAGGTAGAAACATGTCCATGTTCAAAATTAAGAGACACAATTGTATTTCCATAATTCACAGTCAGCTATACATCAACTCCCAGTTACCTAAAGCAATGATATTTGCTTTACTGCAGATCAACAATTATGTGCTTATTGCTTAAAGTACTGGTGCATATGCATGTGCATGTGTGTGTGCATGTATGTGTGTGTGTGTGTGTGTGTGTGTGTGCTGTGTGTGTGTATATACCCACATTGTTCTTTCAACCACAATGGTCAATGGACTCTGAATTATAGGAGTCAGAACCTAGGTGAAATAAGGGACAGGTATGCGATAATCTGAACTTCTAAGTTCACCCTCAAGTCCAAATGTGTTCCATAAATAAGAGCCCTCATTGGTCTAGTGCAGGAAACCATTTTGTTACTTGGAATCAATACTTGAAAATATGACCTGTAGATAACATTTTTCTTTCCTCTCACTTCTGAAGAATGTTCTATTAAAGGATGAACAGTAAAAAGTTGGGCAAAGCAGAGAGTGTTAAGGAAGCTGTGCATTCAAACACAGATACTGATAACAGAAATCTTAAGCATTGAGTACAATGAATTTATGGGTTACTTTAAAAAACAACTTTAGCTTAACTTCTGGATATGTTATATGACTAGGCATTTTAATAAGTTTGTGATTTAGTTTGGATCTAGGTAACTATTAACTCAAATTTACCTCGAGTCAAGAGCTGATAGAAATATGAAATACTACTTGATGATCCATGAGGCAAAAGACACAAACTTGGTATAGGAACCACTGTGAATAATTTATAAGACAGACAATCAGGACACACAGATAAGAAAGAGCTGGCTGTGCTATATTTTCTAGATTCGTATCTCATGTGTCACAAAACTTAGCCTTTCTTTTAATTCTTTCCAAAAGTTTTATTTGCCACTGTCCAGAAACTGACACCACACATCAAATATTTCAGTATGAAACATTTTTTTAAGTTTCAGTTTCTATTAATTTTCATAGATTTCTGAAGATCAAGGGTCATTATTTCCAACTTTATGTGGTTTTTAGGGCTGTTCAAATCATTTGAATTAAAGGAGGATGCGAATCTTGCCTCAGCAGTTTAACTAGATACTCAGTGTTACATCAGTGGTGCTTGTCCTCTTACAGTATGTTGCATGTGTAGATAATAAAGTTAAGAACTCTTGGAGGAACCTGACTTCTCAGCACCGTAAAGACTGAATGTAGAATGAATTTAAATAATTGTTATAACACATCTCAGTCTAGGTTAGGTGTTCATGTATACTTCTAGTACATATTTTCACAATGGTAGAAGATCTTTGGAAGAAGAGGATCTTTTATTTACCTGGACATAACGTAGTGCATGCTATTTTCTGTACACTCTGTCCCTCACAGAAGGCCCCGCCATTGAGTGGGGCTGGGTTGGTGCAGGTTCTTGTACGTTTCTGAAATCCTCGCCCACAGCGGCTGTTACACACAGACCACTCTGTCCAGGTGGACCAGCCACCATTAACTGAAGGAGATAAACCACAAATGTGGGTTAGATGCACGGCAATGTCCAACACATACATATCACAAACGGCATACAGAACAGTGTCTTACCCCATGGAACCAGAAAAAGAGCAAGATTTTAACACTAGAAGAAGCCACAGATAGCAGTTCAGAGTTTTGCTGGGTAGTGGAGAATGTAAATAGAGATATAGAAAATTATTTTCCATGAGTAACTCACTTAAAATACTCAATAAGATGATGTTCTTTTTCCTTGGCTAACATTGCTTTTTAAATACTTCCCCTTATCTAGTTACATTCCAAAAAATTACTTTTGATGGATTATCTCACATAATAAATGTTTACATCCTGATGCCAAGGCTGTGAGCTGAAGCATGAAAAGTGAATAAAATTACATTGACTCCTTAAAAAACAAATGATTAATTTACTTTCTTCAGCATTTTCAAACTTCACAGCTTTTCAAGGATTTTTATCCAGTTTCAAAAACCTACATATGAACCCAATTTGAGTTTTAAACAAATTGGCAGTTCGACTGAGGTGCCAACTGGTTGGCTCATTTGAAGTGGATATGCATTTTGTGCAGAAAGGCTAATCATGGCATGTAATAGATATATAACATCTTTAAATATGTGACATCTTGTACAGAAGGTGATTCATGATGTGTGATGGAGGGGTCAGTACATATGTGATGTCTTGAGCAGAAGGCTACTCATAGTATATGATGAATGATTAATATATATATATATATATATATATATATATCACATAACTATAATCCAGAATCTTACACTACTCACACTATTCATTTCTAGACTTCCCCTTTAAAAAATTGAATGATTTAAAAATAGCTCCATAATGTATATATCATTTATGTAATCTCTTGAACAAAACAATTTTATACATAAACTATTTGCTAGTAGTTACAATACTATGGAATAAGTGTATGCATTTGCCTCCTAAAGTAAAGAAGAGAGTTAGCTAGTGAAGTAACACAGACTCTGTACTTACAAATGATTTGGTACAAATTATATTTTCTAGAAAATCTACTTACTTATCAGTAAATAAATATGGCTGTATTTACAGACATGAACAAGAAATTTTGTAACATTTTGAAATGTGTAATAAATAATTAGAAGAACGTATGATGTTAAGAAATAGGAAAATACTAAGTTGTATCTTGTCATATATGTCATTAAAATTATAAAGCAAGAGGTTCTCTAATACAACAGAAATGTTTAGCATTGTACATTATATAAAAATAACATGTGTAGTTTTTATTTTAATGCACCTTTGTATACAAAATACTATTAGAATCATATTAATTTAAAAAATACTATCAGTAGATGACAGGGTCAAAGATATTTTCTTCTTTGACCTTTTCTGTGTTTTCCAAATTTTCCTTAATAGATATTCATTTATAAGCCCAAAATGACAGCAATGAAAAAGGAGATCTGAAACAAGATCAGAAGAAAGGATGATTAGATATGTATTTCTGTGGACTGATGAGCCCAATCCATGATCCTTGGACAATTCAATTTATGGAGCCATGAACTTCAGGAGCAGTAAGTGGACAGGAAGAGTTTCAACTGGAGCTCCCAAATCAAGTTCCTGGTTCAGCTTTCTAAAATTTCAAATGTCACAATGTTCTCATGTACACTGCTTACTAGGATAGGAAGCTAAGATTCTAAGCTACATCTACAGTTACCAGTCTATTGATGTTCTGTTGTAACATGAAAAATCAAAATTGTTTGTTTGTTTATTATTTACTTATTTATTTATTGCAGACACTAGAAACATCCTTTATTTTATAGAGAAAGAGAAAAAAGGACTCTTAACAAATATCAAAAAGACAGATAGCTGCTGATCCAGGTCTCATTGCTTTATCTTTGGTCTTGGCTCTTATTTAAAAAAATGCTCATGTTATTTGTATATGATCCTTTCTAATAGCAATGTTCTCATTGCATTTGAAGATACTGAAATTATGCTATAAGTAGAAAGAGATTTCTACCTATATTAAATGCCTATAGAATACATCTATTTATAATGTGCCTTCATTAGTGATTTGTGATTGGCACATACTATGATTGGGTCCCATTGCTTCTTTGCATTTTAAATGATGTTAATAAAGTGTTTCAGCCAATTTAGACTAAGATAAAAAGCACAAAACAATTTCTTGTGATTTAAGAAATACAATTGCTTACAATTCACCATGGCCATTTCTCTAGACTAGGAAATTAAACCCCAGAGTAATCAAGGGATTACAAAAAAATTAGAATGCTTCTATCCTGTAATTAAAATGGCAGTTGTAAAGAATCACTATGTGCAGCTTCTGGAACGTCATGATGATTTCTGTTCTTGTGACTCCTCATCTTGCCAGTACCAACCACACAATGGTTCTGTTGGAGAGGAAACAACTTAATCTCTATATTTTTCGGTTTTTTTTTTTTCAGTTTGATATGAGAATTAAATTGTATAAGTTGTATAAAAACACACGAGTGAATTCAACACATATTTGTCCATTATAGGAACATCACAGAGAAGTAAGCAACCACAAAGGCCATGAGCACTAAATATGTCTGCATGGAAGGGGTCCCAGGAATGCTAAGTTAGGGAAAGGTTACTAAGAATTAAGAGTTAATTCAATAGAGAACTCTCTGGTTTTCAATTTTCTATCCTCAATGGCAAGAATTTCTTTTCTTTTTAGTATACAGGAGGTGGTTTTCCTGGGAACTTCTCTTGTATTTAAAGTAAATGGGAGAAAGTCAGGGTGATCTCTTTGGATGCACTATTATTAAATTGCTTTCAACTTAAGAAAATGGTCAAAAAGCTGTAATGGTGTATTTTTTGGCACTGTATTTTACCCTAATCTTATCACCTTTAGGAGTCTCAGAAGTAATTGCCAGGATATCCAAGTAATATTCCCCTACTTCACAGGCCATCAAAATCCAGGCACATGGCAGAGCACACAAGTAGGAAGAAACAGCCTCATTATTTTCTGAGTAGAGGTAAAGTCTGGGTTCCTTGTTCAAAAGGAAACCTCACCTCAAATACTTGGGGTTTAGATTCCTCTGTGACAATAACTCAATATAATGAAGATCCAACGTTCTGAGAATTATGTCAATGTACAGTGTAATCTTTTATTGTATGAAACAGCTGAGCAGAGCTGAGGGGTGAGTCACCTTGAGAAATAGTTAGGGACTAGTAGAGTGCTAGCTGCCAAGGGAGGTAAGAGCATTGACACCACTCCAAAATGGGATGTGGAACTGTTTGACACTTGAAGAAAGAGATGAGCAGGCTGAGAGGGGCCAGAGAGTGCAAAGTCCTTTCATGAGGCTTTGCCATGTTGTAGGAATGACAATTCCTTGATCACAGTTGTCTTTATTGTGTCTGTACAGTCCTTGGGTGGAAACAAGAAAGCAAGTTCTAGGAATGGATGGGCACCAAGTATATTTATGGGATCTCTTGGTTTCACATTTATTGTGTTTGTGTTGTGTGTCATTATTCTGTCTTGAGCTCTGTTGTCTCCTGCACTCAGTCAGGTCTTCTTGGAACTATTCCTCCTTGAGAAATGAGACCCCTGAGAAGCATTAGATGTGGGCAGTTTCCAGAAACTTACCAAAGCTTCATCACACTTATGAGCCTTCTGGAAGTAATTAAACCTACTGGCCATGCATGAGGCTGAAAGAAAGTGGTGGGAATCTAAAAGAGATTGGTAGCTGGATATTTTAAAATGCAATAATGCTATAAATGAGGACAAATTACTTGCATGTGCAGGACTGAGAACCTGAGCTTTCTCTTACCATACACGATGACAGTGGCTGTGGTGCTTTTCCTCTTGGCAACAATGTTTTTGGCAACACAGGTATAATTTGCTGTATCTGACAGTCGGGCCTGCTTGATGATCAGGTTGTGATCGATAGTAATATAAAAATTCCGATCTTCAGCAGGATCAATTATGTCTTCATTCTTTAGCCACTCCACCTAAAGATGTACAAGAAAATTTGATAAATACCCAGTCCAGGTTTCTGCATGGCTGCTTGTCCTGACCTGGGTTTTGTAGTGTATATAAAATCGTTTCATGCTATGAACCGCATCCAAGCAGAGGAAAGTTACTTTCCAAGGTCATGTTAGGTATCACTCACCTGCCAAACATGCTGATTCTTTCTGCACTCCATTATTCTCAAATGTCAATGAACCAGTTTGGAAATACAGTGCTCAACTGTTTCCACTTTGCCCCGCAGGCAGACATGGGGAATAAGCTTTGCCAAGCACAGAACCCAATCAAAAATAACAGGCAAAGCATTTGAAAATGAACCCAAACCTTTTGCTGTTTGATTTGTTTACTCTTGGCAGCTTACCTGCTGTTTTATAGAAAAGAATATAAGACTATAAAAAAGCTGAAAAAGGCATTTCAGACATCACAGGGCCCTAATAAGGCCACATTCAGATGATTTACCTGGAGCTTCTCTACAACATATGGATTACATTTGCCTGAAAGTGCACAGATCTTAAACTGTAGCCAAACACAGATTTGGAGGTGAATATAAGCCAAAATATTTGGTGGGGGGAAAGTTTTCCTACCAAGCCCGACACAATCCAAATAGCTCATAAGTCACACTCAAATCCCTTTTTGAATACTTCTAGTATTCAAATCTTTGGCACATAGTTTTGTTTTGGAAAATCTGACCTAAGACATGACTGCTCAACATTATCAAAGCACTGTTTTGCTATTTTAATACTATTGATTTAACAGCAGCTTTCTGTCCATGCTGAATAAAAGAAGAGGAATATTCTTGTGCAAACTGTCCTTCTAGGGGGTACGCTATTTTTTATCTTGGTAAGATTTGTTTCCCTGTGAAGCAGTTTTCCCATAAAGGAAAACAACATTGATATTTACCACAGTTAAACTTTCCTATTGCATTACAGTAGATGTGGACACAGGTAACCTTTAGTAAGAAGGAGTCAATATTGTTGCCATTTTCAAAATCTTAAAGAGCTTCTTCAGCACCATGAGAAGTCAAGAAATGAATCTCTAAATCTGTCAGTGAACTTGGCACAACACAGTTCTCAGTTACTTCTATAATGCAAGTGACTGTCAGTTACACTTTTCTAATCCATAGAAGAAAACCAGTATTAAGAGGGAAAAACAAAAAAACAACCATACTCCTGAGAACCTGAAATGGATGAGGGTACAGATGCAAACCATTATTTACAATCATGTAAATCTGGAAGCAGTTAAATATACTTGATATTTGCACCAATGGTAGGGAGAAATAGAAAAGGATCAATTTAAAACTGGATTTTTAAATATGAATTTTGCTGTCAGATTCTGATCACATATGATGTTAGTGTCTATCTGCAATATATTTATATGTGTGTGTATGCAAGGTCCCAAAGCCATGTACTATCATACAGCTACTTGACAATACTGATCTGACAGATGACTTTATTAGTTCTTGGTCTAGTCTTGGCTTTGGTTATCTGTCTGTGATAGCTTAAATAAAAATGGCCTCATAAGCTGATAGGGCATGTCATTATACAGGCTTTGTGGGAGTAGGGGTGGTCTTGTTGGAGGAAGTGTGTTGCTGGGGTGGGCTTTGTGGTCTCAGAATCTCAAGGTCATTCTCCATGGCTCACTGTCTCTCCTGCTGCCCAAGGATCCTGATGGTGAACTGTCAGCAACTTCTCTAACACCATGTCTGCATGAATGCCACTGCACTTTCTGCCATGATAATAGACTAAACTTTTGAGCCTCAATTAAATTTTTTCCTTTATAAGTGTTGCCATGGTTATGGTGTCTCTTTACAGCAATAGAAACTCCTGACTAAGACACTGTCCTGTCTTACAGCTTTCTTGATCACTGACTGGGATTACTGATTTTGTACTCAGAACAAGTCTTGTCTCAAGAGTCCATTTTACCATCTGTCTTTGAATGACATCCCTCAGACATATGGATTCTCTTTCACTTGGCTGTGTCTATGAGTTTACATTATTCCCTACAAATTCTCTGTCTGTCACCATTCTGTGTGTACATATACTCATAAATACTGAGTTCTGGGGTGAAGTTCTCTGAGGTTCCCCACTGGGATCACATGGAGTCTTTCTCCTGAAATTATATTTGAATGTTTAGTTTCCATGTCTGTCTATTCCTTTTAGTTCAAGTTTTATCTGATCCTTTTTGTTTTTTTTTTTTTCATGGAGTGTTTCATTAATGACTTATATGCAACCCTTAAGCTCATGACTTGCCTTTGGTTTCTTTATTTAGATTGATACTCTTGTTTAACAACAGTGATACTGTTCTAATTATAATAGGTATAAAGGGATCCCAAGGAACATTACAAACCTCTAGTTTCTTTTGAAGAGTTTATTACATGGAAGAAAGAATTCCATTTACACAGTTGACAAAAATTTTTGAGAGCCTAGCCTGATTGTTTGGTGCAGGGTCATTTTGTTTTCATACATACAGACAGACTTTCTTTCAGTGTCTCCATGAGTGGTGGAGCATCTAGGACTCAAGAAGCCCCGTGTTGAAGTGAATGTTGTAGATACTTGAGAAGTATACTCATTTTCTCCCTTAAAAACTGTTATGATTGCAGAATCTCTACATTAAGCAGTTTCCTGTGTTGACCTATATAACTACCTTGTAAAAAATGGTGGGTTATAGTACTAGAAAATGCCACAGAAAAGTAGAGAAGCTCTGGCAACTTTTCACACTGCTCTGAATTCCCGTACCCTTCTGTGTTGTAGCCCCTGCTCCGAGATCAGACCCCTGGGTATAAACAGGTTGCTTCTGCTTTAGAACAGGGCAGCAAAACCCTCCAGAATAGCATCTTATTACAATGCCTACCTTTTCTATTCCCCATCTAAGCTTTATATCTTTTGAGATCAGTGTTTCTCTTGAAGTTTTCCTAAGTGGATATTTGGTTTTCTAAGTGGAACCAACCCCAAGTTTAGGTTTAGCTAAGTGCTTTTATTTTACACTTTTTCCAGATCATTCTCTCCCATCACTTGCTTTTTGTAGTAATCAAGAGGCATCTGGGCTATTGTCATTTTAGTACAAGTTCTAATCATCTATATTAATAACCACAAAGATGAGATATTTTATTTCTTGGCTCTGTAGTCCTTAACCTACCTGCAACAATCTTATCCTCTTGGGGCACACATTCTTTGTAGAGGTTTTCAGCTTTGGATTTACAGTAGGATAACTTGGGAATTGTTTCTAATATATCAGTGCTAAATTTGACTGAGAAAGTAAATCTTTCTCAGAAAAAATAAGGTTTCTCAGTCTAAAGACGTCTACCTTCAGTGTTTTAAAATATCTCCTAGGGTTATAATTTACTGTTAGATTATTGACTTTCAAAATGAGATCTCTGGATAGAGCTAACACAACCCCAGGAGCAAGATGAAACACACAATCTCATCTTCTACATACTGATTCAAGCAGGCATCCAATACAAGCTCCAGGCAAATCTATGGCAAAACGATGGCATTTTAGTGGGATTAGTATAACTTTTGTCATTACCACTACATGTCACCAGCAATGTCTAATACCCTGGCCTTTTGCCATTTTTCTGTCATCTGTGCCTCTTTTCTCAAGGACCCTTCACCAGAACTTCCCATCTGTTTTACCTTCCAATTTTAACACGTAACCCTAATGTCTATTTTGATGCACAAATCTTGCACCGTGTTTCAACTTTATTCCTCACTTTTAGGTACCCACTCACCCTATACAGCTCTAACTCTTGAAAGCACATCTGTTTCCAGAGCTATTCTGAATGGGCTCATGACACATTCATGGGAGCAGAATGTAGACCTTTACTTTTTCCAAGTCACATTGTAGTTTCCTTTGTCTGCTCTGCTGTCTTGGTCAGATGCTTCTTTCTTTGCTCTTCATTCTTAAACATTGTTTCCTTGTCTGTTCTTACATTATCTAACATCACCCAGACAGTAGGCAAGCATGAGAGAGCCTCTAAGTTCCCAGTCTACCTATTGACTCCAATGGCTCACTACCTGAGGGAGCTCTCTGAGATCCCCTAAGGCAATGTTGGTTGGTGCTTTCTATTGATTTCTTGCTTCGTTATTCATAGATAAATCCCAGAAATTCTCTTCCATTCAATCATTCTTCTCTCTGGAATAATTCTATAACACAAACATACAGTTATTTTTCACAACTTCTAACAAAACTCTTTTGTACTTATCTCTATCTCTATTCAGCTCTCATTCCTCTATAGGTCTTCCACGAAATCTCAGGAGACTGCATTGAGCTTCCTATCACTCCCTGGTTTCTTCATTTCTACTGACTACATCCTAGTCCTCTGCATGTCTACTTTCACTGAGAGTATGCTCAGTTGTAAGCAACTTTGATACTACTAGGCTAGAGCTTAGCATGTAGCCTTGTTAGTCCCTCTCTTCTTCTTCACTTCTTTGACACAGCACATTCCAGATCTGTCTAGGCTCATTCATCCTCCTCAGCTTCCTTGATCTAATTTGTATACCATGATGTTGATCTCTTCTTTGTTTCTCTTTTCTACTCAGATTCATTATTTTGTTGGGCTCATTGCATATGCTGTATATGATGCCCCAATTTTTTTCCAATCCAGACTCCACACTGATCTCTGAGCTCATACCTGCCATATGATAATGTGCTCAGTTGCCTGATAGTGTCCTTCTAAACAGACTTTTCCAACCTGCTCTTCCTGTTCTCTTAATTAGCCCAGCCAAGGCCATGTTCATCCTGCAGCTAAAGATACTCTCTTGGTTACTGTTGCATTCTTTCTTTCTTTCTCTGACCATTTATTGTTAAGCAGCACAAGAAGGTACTAACTCCTTCTCACCTCCGACTACTCACTTCCTTCCAAGTTCAATTTACCATTTTTCTCCTGGATTGCAAAAAGAATCTTGCATCTTCCCTTCTGCATTTCCTCTTGAACCTCAATATTTGGGGAAACATTCGAAATCTCCCACAGTATGCTACACCATATCACAAGACCTCCAATGACTCCTTATTTAACTCAATATCAACCTCAAGTTCTTACAATGAACTACTGTGAAGCCTCATGCTTCCAGAAGACCCCACCCTTTTAAAGCATGACTTTTAGTCTTCCTATGACATTATCTCTCAGAATGGAGGCCCTGTTGCAAAGGTCAACATGCAAACAAGTGCTCTCTTGGTAGGAGATACTGAATCTGCTAGTGCCTCTGCATCTGCAGGCATCAACCTTACCTGAGTTGCTGCCATGCTGTGTTGTCCCCTACCGCTGCTGCTCACATCCTTTTAGTCTGTCTGTCCCTGGTCCACCTTTGCACCTTCAGTTTCTGTTTATTCCTCTACCCAACTTATCACTTTTGCTTTTTCATTTTCTCCATCCCATTTACTAAAATTTTACTAATTTTTATCTCTAGAATAGAAGCTGCATGGGTTTTGATCTATTTTATTGATTCTTATGTAGCCCAAGCTTGTCTTGAATATATAATCCTCTTGCACGAGTATTTTACTATAATTCCAGGAATGGGCCATCATGCCAAGCTTTTCTGCTGCCCCCCCCCCCTTTTATCACTGCTGTCTCATATGTTCTGGAACTGGCCTATAGTTAATGTTTAGCTAGGATGCCTTTACATATGAATGAAAACAGGACACATAGTGGAGTGAAATCTGTTATGCACCTTTTTAGGTTCCTATTAGAAGGCTTCTGTTTGAATGTCAGAATTAAAATTAAATATTTCTAGTGAGGACCAGTCCCTAGACATGGTTTTAATTAAGTAGATTTTGCTGTAGATATAATTCTGCTGGGGATCAAGAATTCAGATCCACAGTGCTTTTGAGGATAGCTGCATCACCACTATGTGGCTTTAACAGAGACACATGAAATAGAAGATGAGCTTCAGGTACTCTGGGAGACTCCCAGTTTCCTGCTGCCATCTGAACCTAAGTCTATCTGTCCTATAGTTAGTGAGTCTTTCTTCAAAGATGACATGTCTACACAGTATATATTAAACCTGTATTAACTTCTTGAGAATTAAAAACAAACAAACAAACAAAAAACCTGTGGTTGAATATCATCTACAAACTTACCTAGAGATTATAGAATCTGTTTATAAAAAAGCTCCCTAATAAGTTGCATTAGTGGCTTAATGGTAGCATGCTTTTCTAGTTTACATGAATGAGAACCAGAATTCTATCTCTATGGTGATAAAATTGAAGACAGCACAACCAACAGCAACAACAATAAACAAAAAAATGAAAAAGAAGGCTGGGTTATGTGTCTGAGTTGGTTGAATGCATGACTAGGGTTCTCTAAGCCCTTGCTTTGATCTCCAGCCTATATAAACTGAGAGTGGTGGTACATAACTGCAAGAAAATCCCTCAAGTAATGGAAAATGCTCAACGTCATTCTAGGCTATATGGCAAGTTCTCGGCTCCTCTGGAATACACAAAACCCTGTCTCAAAAAGGTAAATAATCTTAACCTGTGGTTTCAACTCATGGACAACCCCCAAGTATAGACTATGTATAGGTATTGTGTTAAGTGCTGAAGAAAAAACAGGCAAGATCTTGCTGATAGAACTCTCTACAGAAGGACGTGGGGCATACGCACAATTTCAATAGGACATATGTTAAGATAAAGGGAACCTGAGACTGAAACTTATAGAGGAGGGACCTTGGTGAGGTTGATATCTATACTTGCTTTTGGTGATGAAATTATGATTATTGAGAGGCAAAGGGCATTAGAGAAACAAGGACACTTATGGAAGAGTACATGCTGGGGTATAGGCTAGAAAGAATACAAAATGGATTCTACAGATTCTGGCTTAGGAATCTCTGCACAAAACAGGGTTACAGAAGGCAGAAACAATCTGAGGGCCAAAACAATGGGTTGTGGTTGCCCCAATCTCACAAGGGATCCATGCAGGAAAGCGTGATGCTGGCAAATGTTAAATAACTCAAAATTCCCTTGTTTCTTTCTGCAAATGGTTAGTTTTAAAACACTTAAATCCTGATGACTTTTCTTTGGGTCAGCTTTATCTTAATATTAAAAATGGCACATATTGGTTTAAAAGGATATTTACAGTGCAAGTGGGTTAAAATAATATTTAATTATTATTTTTGGCTTAGACAAAATGTTAGAGCAATCGTAAAAACTTCAATGTAAAAAAAGAGAAAAATATATGAGCATAATTCTATTTAACATGTGAAAGACTATCTGAGTCACTAAGAGAAATCAATATGCAAGAGCTGTAATATCTAATTTTAAACAAATATGATTCATGTGCTAGCTCTAGGATCAGCAGTGCCAAAGAAAATGATTCCTCCATTTTGAAGTAATTCCTTGGGCATATTATATATACAATTATTAAAAACTATACACAGCATCTCTTCTTGTGTTGGGTTTATATCACATTGAATAGTAATTAATTTAATTGTTCTAATGAAATTTATTTACAATCCAATCTTGGTTAGTCAAGTGTCAGTGCCTACTCTGGACTCTAATTCTCTTCATATTTTTGTTATCGCAACATTTTTCTCTTTCACCCTCCATCTTTCCCACTTGGCAAACTGATTTATACAATGCAGAACTCTTTCTGAGTTAGTAGTTATCTTTAACTGTGTGTAATCATTCAAGAGGATAGAAAAAATAGGTTGAAGTTCAGAAAGCAATAAAAGGTTTCAGTCATAAACCATGACTTTACGTGGCTGCCATGATGCCCAGCACCCTTCGGTTTCTATTCTTGGGTTCAGGAACTGTAGCTTTTGCTATCTTTTTGAGGACATATTTGATATTATTTTCTTAAGTGTTTAAAAATATGGAGTTTTATTATTGATGAAAAGAATTGTTAGGGAGCAATACTAGAATGCTTTGCATATTCTGCTGTTAAAGTTTGAATTGAGTCAGTCTACCATGCAGATCTGAGAGTCTTCTGAAAGTGGCAGTTTTTAAACTCTCACAGAGGAAGGCTGAATAGACTGCTGAGTTCAAAGCTGAACTTGGTCATTTTGTATTATTTGTGTCTACTTTGGGTTGGTTTCTCATCTATACAACTTGCTGTGCTTATTTTTAAATTGAGAATAATTCTAGACCACATTTCATAAGGATTTGGAGACTGAATGGCCTGTCTCTAACACAAAATGAGTAGTTTAAAATTATCATTAATATTTAACCAAGAATATACTAAAGGATGTGAGATTGAGACAAAATGAGAACTCAAGAAATGAAAGAAATCATGTTAGTCTAAATAGCTTGAAATATATAAAAGTCTGAGTTCTTTTATCTTTCAACTGAGATTTATCCTCCATTCACTTTTAAATGATAATCAAGCACTATATTAAGAAGCATTGGCTAGACCAATAGTCATTTGGCAGATACTGAAATATAATATTTTAATAACTTGTATAAATGCTTTCTAATCCTGTTAGAAGCCATCATCATTGCATCACTTTCTAAAAGCATATGCAGAATGTATTTTTAATGGAAGATATTTTAACTATATTAAATCTGATATTCATTCCTATTTTAGTACCAAATATAAGAAATATGATAAATACACATTCATATATATATGTTATTCATATATATTCATATATGTTATTCCATATATATGCACACACACACATATATATATATGTATAGATATAGATATATTTTCAGTCATTCCTCAATATTTATTCTTTGTAATATCATTCTCCTTACTCCAGCTTCAATATATGGCATTCATTTCATGATCTCTATTACTTTAACTAAGCCTTCAAGAATAAGATTTCCTTCTGGTCACTTCAAAATGAAAGATATCTAAAAATATTTTCAATGAATACATCCTTTCTATGAAATCAAGCAGGATCTCGTTATGATCTGTCCTATAGTCATCATGCCTTTGTACACACACAGGAGCTGAAATTTATGTCAAATCTAGACATTCTATGGTTTGTGATATTCTTGCTCTGCAGCAAGTATGCTGAGTAGGAACATGATATAGTTTTGTGGAGAAAAATATCTCACTTTCTGAATCCTGTTTCAACATTCAAAGAACAGCAAACAAAATTACTTTCATACAATTCTAGCTGAAAGCATTAGCAAATAGGCAAGAGTGAACATTTATCTAGACGACATAACCTGAAGGCTTATGTACCATTCCAAAAACCATCTTCAACTCCAGGTTGCTAAGCATTTACCTTCAGAAATTGCAGCCACTGGTGATTCATATTATTTTACTGCTTAGACTTTTGAGCCTCTGGGTCATCAACAAAGTACTCAATATTTTTGTAGCTCCCTGCTTACTCTGAACACATGATATGTGTCTTTCTTTTTCAATAGTCATATTTCAGCCTTTTATCTCTTAAAAGTTACAATCCTGTAGCTTCCCATCTATTCACTTGCTCATTCATAGTTCAGATGGCAACTCCCTGGAGTAAAGCCCATTATACTGCTCAAATTTTATTATCAGAGGCAATCAGTGGTCCTGTCAAATTTTCAGATGCAAAGATATCTTCTGACACTGACCTTGCTATGGCAAGTAGCTACTCTGGGTGTACTTTAGAACCCCTATGTCTGATGTTTACTTGCTCTCATGCAAGCTTCTCACTGCTCCTTTATATCCTCTCTCTATTTACATCAGTGGTTTTTAACTCCTTGCCCTGAACTGTCCAGGAATCAAGTACTGCAGTTTTCATGTCTGGATCCCATTGGGAAATCTCTGATTTTATTAGTTACAGGAGGGTCCCAGGCACCTAGGTTTTCAAAGCTCCACAGAGAAGTTGACTGCAACTTTGCCTGAGACCTGAAGGCTCCTGTGCAGTGGATAGGCATTTTCTTCACATATGGCTGATAATTCTCAAACCATCAACATTAGTCTCAATTTTTGTTAAGTTCTGTCTAACTTTCCAATTTCTTTCTAGATAATTTCATCTAGATGTTCAACAGATATGAAAGGCATAACAAGTTCAGGATCAATCATAATACATTTTCACATTGATCTCTCTTTCAACTTGTTATCTTACTGTTTATCTTAAAATAATGGAATCTGGGAGTAGACTTTCAAGTTGAGTTTAATTAATTCCCCTTCTATATCCTAAGATTTTACTTATTTAACGATGCATGTGCAGTTAGGAACTATATATGTCATATAATGTCTTCACTATACTTTTATAAGGATGGTGAAAAAGTTTAACCCTTTAAAAATAAATTTTTCCATGAGATGATTTTTTTCTAGACATTTGGTTTGCTTATGGAAATCAATAAGGCCATACACAATTTGTACCACTTTAATGAACCAAATTTCAAAAATGTAAAGTCTATGAAACTATTTTGTTACTAGGGGGAACAAAGAATATAAGAGTCAAACAGAATTGACTGTAGTCTTTGCCTGTAAAAGGTGGAGGACTGCCCAGAAAGGGGTTATGGGAGGATTTAATGAGACAAGTGAGTGGAAGCATATGGAATCAGGACTAATCAATAGTCTCAATGGGTTTTTCCCTGGTGCTAAACCTATCTCAGAGGCTACTGTCAAAATTGGATGTTTTAAATATGACCTGGAGCCCTCAATGTCTCTGTTAAAAATTATATATCTTTAAATTCCTAATACTAGTCAGGAACATAAACACCTGGGAAGAATACAACATTTGCTTTATCATTACCATGAATACTAGCTTCTAAATCCTCATATTAGAGGCCAGTGAGATGGCTCCCTTCCCATTCAGTGATCCGAGTTTGGTCCCTAGGATACACATGTTAGAAAAGGAGGTTTGATGATTGAAGGTTGTCCTCAGATGTCTACCCACAGACTGTATCATACACATGCTCCAAACAAAATAAATAAGTGGAACTTTAAAAATCCTCATTTAGTTAACTCTTCTGGTGAAGGCCATGTCCACTGTTTACAGCCATAACTTCTTGCAGTATTTGTCCAGAAGAGCCATTCCTTTTCTAGCCTTTGTGCAAAATGGTAGGTTCCCAGGTCTAGCTGTAGGATGGTCATATGCTTAATAATTCCCCCTGATACTCTCATCACCCAGTTCAGTTGATTCCCCATGGAATCCTCCAAACACTAATGTGGTTTTATTAATGAAGATTAGCGATCCCATCCTGATGATGAGATCCTAGATTGAAGCATACTATCCCCATTGTGTATTCTAGAAAAGGTATAAAAGTGTCAACTTTACTTGGGAGGTCTGATGTAAAAAACAACCTTTATGGTTCTTAGAGGCATGGTTTTATAGGTTCAGAGTGACTAATATTTTATAAACGTCAGAACTACTACTAGCTCAATTGTCAGGGGAAGCAAGGCTTTGCAGTAAACCATTGCTCAATAGCCCAGCCTTGCATAAGTTCTACTGTGAGACCATTCCAACATTTTACAACCATCACTCTTTAAACATTGCCTATTTCTTTCTCTCTAAATAATTTATATTTAGTTTTCTATCTATGGACAGAGTCCGAAAACTATGGTTCCCTAAAATGTATCCATTCAGAGCTCCCAATTACATAAAGTATAAGTTATAATCCTCCAATGGAATCCTGATTTTGAAAGCTCATTTGCTCACTTTCATTTATCCCTCATTTTTTCTAGCCAAACTACCTAATACTGACCCCAACATTCTACTGATAGTGTTCTTATAGCTAAGAGGGTGTAAATAGTTGTTTAGATAAAGTAGTCACCATAGCATTATTTCTAATAATGTTTCAAGATTTTATGTTAAAACTTGGGCTAAGAATATAACTGTATTCCTGACATACAACTGAAGAATCAAACGCAAATGTTTGGGAGAAGAGCAAAAAGTTTTAAAGCTAACCATCATAGCTTCTTCTTTAGTTCTCAATCCTTTGAGCAAAAGGAAAATACCAGCACGTGTCATCCACGAAGAATGCTGAGTGCCAATGTTAGCAACCATAACTAGTTTCAGAACCATCATGTAACTTTATTGAGCTGTTGTTGTTTTCAATTAAAAGCATCAGTACAGGGGGAAAAATTACAAATGGACACTGTAGTTTTATTTTCTAACCAACTGTTTCTTAAAAATATAAAAACAATTGGAGTACTATATTTGGAACACAATAATACAAACTTCAGGATTAAAGCCAATGAGAGCCTTAGATGATAAATATACCTAGTGGAATATTATTAAATTTTGAATGCATAAGCCATATTTGCTGGTAAATGTAAGCTTCGAATTTTAAACAAATCCACAAGCTTTATGTTAGGATATTCTGAGACTATGCCAAAAATAACAGTGTGTGGATTTCTATAAGTCTTTTCTTTATACTTGAAGTACCAACATAAGGATAGAGACATTGCTTATAACATTATCAAATTGAATAATTTGGATGCAACTTCATCTCACCCTACCAAATACGGACCATGAATGCCAACAAAGGTACAATGTAAATAACATTAATTTTCCACAGGACTTTGAGGATTAGATACATAGAAGTACGTAGATAGAAATTGTAGCAAACTGGAATGATATGGTGGCCTGTGTATATTCACAATCCTTTTACTCTGATCCCACAGGCTTAATTTTGTGATTTCTTTCAGCACAATCTCTTATATCAAATTATTATCAAGAGTTTGAAATACTTCTATAGAAGAACTTACTTATCTCTGAAGATTAGAGATAAATAAACTCGCCATAAAACTACAATTTTACCAACAGGGCTATATAATTTTGTCGTAATAAAGGAAGAAAAGACAACTTAAAGCCTTTGCAGAGACCCTTCTCACTTTGTGGAAGGTATTCGGACCCTCAATGCCTACTGGCATCCTTTAAAAGCATGCTCACCCAGGGATTATGTATTGCCTAGTCATATATGTCAATATAAGAAGCCAGGCACCTTATACTTTTCTATTCTCCTCCCCTTTGAAAGACAGATGTGTTGTGTCTAATTATTCACTGATTGGTATCAGGAGAAACATTAACATAATTGGCACATTTGTCCTAATTAACCAAGGAAACTGCCACATGCCATCCAAGATGAAAAAGTGACTCCAGCAACCATTATGTAGAAAAATTCACATCTATCAGAAAGGTTACATTGTTAATAGCAAATTGGGGCACATCATGCCAGAACACTTCCCTGGAAATCAACACAACAGAATCCTGAAGTGTATGTACACCTAGAGAGTGGGGATTTGGTAGAGAATTGTATATAGGTACATTAATCAAACAAATGGGAAAAGCAATTATTGGGCAATTATCAAATGCACACTCAGCCAAGTAAAGCTTTTCATAGGTGCATTAGCTAGTCCCTGGGAGTCTGCCAAGTTTCACAGGCTGGTTTACAAGTGACAAGTCTGAAGTATTATTACTATTGCTGTTACTATTACTATTAATTTATTTGATCATTTTATCTTCTTAAAATATGCTAGAACATAGAAAATATGGGTAGGATTTTACAAGCTTTAGTATATTGTACATGGTACCTGTTAATCTATATTTAAGGGTAGGACATAACTGGCAGGTTTTCTAGATATTTCTCAGAGAATGCTTTTGTGTGAGCTATTATTTGTAGACTGTAAAACATAGATGCTAAAGTGGTTGTGTGTGCAGTTGGAGTGCCTAAGATTCTACCTGAGAAGGTCTCAGGCTGTGGCTAAATGGGTCAGCACCACATCCCAGGGAAAAAACTATTCTCTATTGTAACTCAAGATTTGTTTGGTTCCACCTGCTCAAGGTTTGAAGTACCAGTATTCTTTCCTGTTTTGCTTGCTCCATTGGCAATAGATGTCTTATGGTCCCTTTGGAATATCTCAAATAACCAAGAAAGCATTCCAAGAGTGGAAGGCCACATTGACTTTGCAGCTATTTGCTTCTTAGATCTCTAATAAAGATGTAAACATCTAATTCTTCTTTGATGGCATTGTTCAATATTCTTTACATCTTTCAGCAGGGCTATGACACTAAAGATATTTTTTATGCTGTAAAAAAGTGTTAGTCTTCAAGCACATTGAAATTCTATCTTTAGGCAATTGCAAAAATAAAATAGGCAAAGAATTAAAAGACTTCAAATGGAAACTACAGTGACATTTGCTCAGTTGTTGTAACTTCTGCAGAAGGAAGGGATTTGCCAAGAAAAGGAATTTGTTTTCCTCCCTTAATTGCACATATGTCTGGCTCATTGCTTTCGAGCTGAATGTACACGGACCATACTGTGGAGCCGAACTTGTCTTCAATTCTGTAAACTTCAAAACCTGAAGTTAGACCATAAAGAAATAAAATCAAACAGACAAAGAATGGGATGTAATAACATTTAATTGAGAAATAAAATTTAAAAAGAGGGAAAAGTCCCAAAGTTGAATGACTGTATATGATGCCACCACACAAGGGAACAAATCAGCCCTGAATTGTGTGTAAAAGCGAAATTTTCTACAATAAAGGTGGTATAAATTGACAAGCCCATTGATGAATTACTACTCTGCTACTACTTTTTACTAAGAACTTGACTTCCAGACAAGCAATATTTAACCTTACTTCTCTTTATCATTGTAAAGTATTTAAGATTGTGCTAAGTCTGACCATCATCAAGAACTGTAAGCCTATTGTTCTCTAGAGAATTCTTTTTCCATCCACACTGACTGAGGTAAGTGCAGACTACAGGGATAAGGACAATCTGTGAAATTCTAAGCAATAAAGTGATCAAAAATAAAAGCTACTTTTTCAGTTTCAGAAAGAGTCTTGAAAATAAAAGGCCCCTCTGCATTGTGATTATGACTCTCCTTAGAACTTTGCTCACTGCTGATGCACAAATGAGATTAGTTGTAGAAACAGATTCTATTGACCGCTGGGTTTATTTGTGTGTTTGTTTTTTGTTTTATGAGACAAGGTTTCTCTGTGTAGCCCTGGCTGTCCAGGAACTCACTCTGTAGACCAGCTGGCCTCGAACTCAGAAATCCACTTGCCTCTGCCTCCCAAGTGCTGGGATGACCACTTGGTATAAGTCGTCTATCTACAGGGTACTCTTGCTACTAGGCTATGGACATGGAATGTGACATGTGCTATATATGGATATGTAAGTTTTTACTTTCTCATGACACAATAATTCACACATTTTCTTTATTTTAGAAAAATCATATTTTAATTGCATATTCATCAAAATTATATATGTTCTGTGTTTTTCAACATGTCTTGTTACCTTCTACATTTACCTTAAGTTAAGCAACTATTTTTTCTTTTCTTTTCCTTTCTTTCTTGATAAGAGCCAGGCTCTAAATAGTCTCCTAGTCCCCATTTATATGGTCTGAAAATATGTCTCCATGAAGTAATAAGTGAGTCCCTTTAAAACCACATATTGGGTTGTGAAAATTCCTTATTTAAAATCTTCGCTAGCATCCCATGCTTTATACCATGGTTCAGAATTGCTTGCCATGTCTACAGTCCCTGAACTTCTCTTTCCCTGATGCTGAATGTCTTCCTGTCATTGGATCTCAGATGAGAGGCTCCTACATAGTCTTTCAAAGCCATCAGCTTCTGAGGGAATTTGTGCACTGCCTCTGCTGCCTGGAGCTTTCTGACCCAGTTCTTTTCAAGACTGGATCCTTCCTGTTGCTCATAGCTCAGTGCAAATTTATCTCTGCAGAGAGACTTACCTGCAGTCATCTGAACCCCAATAACCACCTAATATGGCCTGTGTTTTGTTTCCCTCTTTCACACAACCTTGCCTTGTTCCCTTTAACTGATGGTTACCTGAAAATGCCTTTGTCCTGACTTTTCATTTTGTTTTCCCTCCATCAGAACAATCATAGGAATATTGTGTGCCCAATGAACCCACAAGACATAGCTCCTGAATAAATGGATAGATTATAGAAGATAGAATATACATCTTGCATCTATAGTTTTGAAGGAACCACTATGAATGTTAGAAACTTGAGCTTGGAATCTGTAGCTGGTAAGACAATGCCTTTAAACCTTACATTTGTTACATAAATTGATATATTGATTGCTAATTTTGTCATTAATTTAAACATACACAGATACAAGGCTTGTGTGGGGCTCACTATAAATACTAGAGGCAGATTAGGAGAAAAAAACCATAAAGGTGTAACAATAGAAAACAAATTTTGGAACAATGAAAAGCTTAAAAACTGTTTTCTGGTTCTTAATGTTGTTATACTCAGAACAGGAAGAACATCTGATATATATTACAAGCAAGATTTCTTCCCAAAGAGGTCCAAGCTCTTCATTTCTCTCTGAGGTTCTTACCTGCAAAGAATGTGATATACTGCTTGGTAGACAATGTACCTGGAAGAAATTACATCTCCTCCAATTCTGAGAGGTGGTGTGGCATGTACAGCATTGTTCAGTAGCCGTATTAATAAGCAATTAGAAAGAAAGTCACCCAATGTTGCACATTCAGTAGTGCCTCCAGCTGCCAGAAGGGTTTGGTCTTCTCAGTATCTACTTAAAAAAAACCTGTTTCCTGTTTATCATGGCTAAACTCAGCAAAATAATCGGTTCTCTCACACTTCACCCCATATTTTCCCACTCACTAATTAGAGCTGCAAATGTTGATAAATAAGGAGACTGTTTTTAAGTACAACTGAGTCAATAAGTTGAACACTGGGCCCTGTTCCTAGGATTAAACTCCTATGAGAAATATAATTAGGAAACCAATTATCCCCTTGTTAAAGGTGAAACAAATCACAGGTTTTAGTGAAATTTTCTGTTTTGTTTCTTCTACCATGCCAAAAAAAAAAAAAAAAAAAAAAAAAAAAAAACCAAAAAACAACACAAACCAAACAAACAACCAAACAAAAAACCCTTGCAGCCATTAATGGTTTGATTCAGTGATCCCTATAAGGAATAACCTGGTGATATAAAACATCCCAGGCTCGTCTTATGATAGTAACATTTTCTAGGCACAAACTCAAATGAGTAGAGAGGGATTAATTTCATAGACGCTATTATTTCTTGCGAATAGCCCAGCACCCTCTTTACATCAAATTAATTTTCTTGCTTCTTCAGGGAGATAGGAGATAGACTTGTTATTGAAATGTAGTCAAATGTCATCAGACAGGGAAAGAAAGAATCATTTTTAGATTGACCTCAGGAAATGTTCTATTATAAATACCAAGTAATATTATTCAATAGTATTTATTTCTGGGATTAGTTTTTCTTTCTTTAAAATTGTCTACTTCATAATTTTAGTGGTATTATTGATAGTGCCCTTTGGGATCTTTGGGCTGAAATATCTCTCAAGTATTCTTTTATTCCTAGTCCTGGTAAGTTGGAATCCTACTCTGGGGGTTCAGACTAAAGGATCCCCTATATCCCATGGTATTCTTTAAATGTGTTATCCCACTGTAGTGGTTTGAATAGTTATGGCTTCCATAGATTTATGTGTTTGAATGCTGAAGCCATAGGGTGTGGCTGTGTTGGTGTAGGTATGACCTTGTTTGAGTAGGTGTGGCTTTGTTGGAGAAAGTGTATCACTGTGGAGGCTGGCTTTGAGGTTATACATGCTCAAGCTATGCCCAATCACATGGTCTCCTTCTGCTGCTTTCATATCAAGATGTAGAATTCTCAGTTTTACCTCCAGCACCATGTGTACCTGGACGCTGTCATAATTCCCACCCTGAAAATGGATTGAAACTCTGAAACAGTAAGCCAGTCCCAATTATAAGAGTTGCCTTGGTCATGTTGTCTCATCACAGCAATGAAACTCAAACTAAAATACTTTTATAGGTGAAAGAGAGCATTCTTCTAGAAACTTTTATTTCTTGAAGGGTAGCCTCTCTATTATATCAAACATATCTTCTTTTATTTCTCAAGTAAGTTTAATATATTTGAAGAAAGTCTTGTGTCCTCTAGTTTACAGTCATCAGAGATAAAATAAGAGCCTAACTTTGTGTTCCTTTTCTTCAAAAGTGTAATCAGAAGAGTAAATAGATGAACCTCCACACAGGTATAAAATTATGGCATGTAGGAGCTGCCGTCTATCCAGCCATATATTGTCCCTGGCATTTAATGCTAAATCATCTCTGAATACATTGCCAAATAACTGAGTTTTCATCTACCTTTTAATCCTGACTGGGTATCCCTTGACTATGAATTAGTCACTGATGGTATTATACCCAGTAAAACAAAAGTTTCTCAGGACTCTGCACCTATGATTTGGAAGCTGTGCATTTATTAAATATTTATAAAGTCTCTAGTCACATAGAAAGAATATTGTAACAAAGAATGTAGCAAGATTAGAGGAAGAAACAATAAGGTTTAGAGTTCTAAAACCCTATTGTTTCATTCCTGAGATCAACACATCTTCCTATAACCAATTAGTCCTAGAAGGCACTCAAAGTCATTGCTACTTGTGGGAGGCTGAACTGTAAGTTAGCTTTGGCTGGTTCATTCTTTCTTTGAGACTTAATATTTTTGCCATTTGGAATCTAAAAAGAGATCTATAAAGAGTAACTTCTGCTCAAATTTCCTCCTTGGGAGAAATTACAAGGGCTGTTGGACTCTTGGTACAAGAAGGACTGGATGAATGACAGCAACTAATGATTTAGTGAGGACAGTAGAAGTTCATGGTATTTGCTACTACTACCGCTTGAATGTGAAATGTTTCCCACAGGCTCATGTATGTGAATATTCTGCCTCCAGATGACAGTTTGATATTGGAATGTTGTGATACCTTTTAGAAGTACAAGCTTGCTGGAGGAAGTAGTCTCTGGAGACAGGCCTTGGGGTTCCTTATACTAGAGGTAGGTGGGTGTTGGGGTTTATAATACATACCCCACTTCCTGTCTTTTTTTGAATGTTATCTGCAATGAAAGTAGCTGTCCTCAATTCCTGCTTCTGTTGAAATGCTTTCTCCATTGCATTTGACTGTATCCCCTCAAACTATGAGCCTCAAATAAATGTGTCATCTCTGAAGGTGCTTCTTGTCAGGTATTTGGTCTTAACAATGATTTGATTAGCATCAGCAAAAGGTAAAATCATGTTTTAAGTGTCACATTCATATGTAGCACTAATGGTCTCCAAGCTAACCAATGGCTATAGAAGATAGGAGGCATCTTGGTGATTCTTCACACAGCAGAATATCATCTGCCAAGTATCCCATAGTGCTTAGGGTGAGAAAACTCAGTGTCTATATATGATATTGAGTTCAATCTTCTGGGAATTAATAACAATATAATAATAGCATAAATATTTGTCCCTTATGGTTCTACATAGGTGTAAGGTGCTTTTATATACTAGGTTATTAAATATCAAACATTTAATGCATAAATATCTTCCTTATAGGACTGAAAATCTGTAAACAAAGGATTTAAATATCCTGCCTAAAGTCAGAGAGTAAATTATGATCATGCTTGAATTTGAACCTGAAATTTATAAGGAAATTCAGTTGCTATTCCAGGAAGAGACTATCAGATACTCAAATAGGGAAGGTACCAGCCATTACCACCTGAGCAACACTTATGACATTATATGCACAAATGCAATGTGATCATGATTGGGGCTAGAATTTTAAAAAGGTGTCTGGTTTAACTAGCTAGAAGAAAAGTACTGCTTCCTGATAATCTGCAAAGAATGCATCTTCCTTCAGGAAACCAACCACATACATGTAAAGCAAAGACCAGTTGACTTGATCTGCCATGTGGTTACTGAACAGTCACTGTCTGATTTTCTCTCAGAAGTAGTTGTTTTGGACAGCAGCAAAGCATATATCGATCTAGGTTGACATCCTAGGGACTGATGTAGTGATCATAAAACAGATGCATTTTTATCTGTTGGTCTTCTGTTAAGATCAACATCTTATTTGATATCAACTTTATGCTTTCAAATTCCATAAATAAATAAATGAAAATAATATACTGAATGCATTTATATTGAAGCTAAACATGATCAAATAGTCTCTTAACTCCCATGCTACCTTTCATTTCTTTTTACATTTTCTGTTGCTCTTGAGCAAATAGCAGCCAGAAAGTGTCATGTGAAGGCATCCATTGGCTTTCTGATCTTAGTGATTTTAATAGTGTCAAAAAGAATCTACACAGGAATTTAATAGCTTGTTCTTAAGCACGTATGTTTGATCTCTACTCTGACTGAAAAAAATAGAAAGAGTAATATGTATAAAATATAGTTCTTTGAATATCAAATGGGAATGTGATTTTTGAGCTTTCAAAATGTTAATTAGACTCTCCCCAAGTGATGATACACATAAAATTCATAGCCAATTAGTTTGAAGTCATGAATCTTCACTCTTAACAAAGTGAACTACTTTGTTAAGACTGGAAAAAAAATAGCATGATCTTCTCTAGGTATGATTTTCCAAGGGCCAGCTGCTTTTAAGTTCCCTTGAGTAGAAGCCAAACTACAGATGTCTGTGCTGCTCATAGGATGCTTAGAACATCACAGTGGCTTCTGGAGGAAGTTTGCCTTAGAACCACAAGTAAAGAGACAGATGCAGTATTGCATAACTGAAATAAAATGTAGTGTAGAGAAGAGTGCCCTTCATTTCAGCACAGTAAATCAGAGCCTGTGCTTGGAGGCTGCAAGATTTGGATGTAGCATTGTGATAGAGAGTGATAATCACGTAGTTTGTGATATGGTGCTGAAGAGTCCTGAGATGCTAATTACAAGGAAAAAATTGTTTTAAATTTTCAGGGTAAAACAAGGATATATGTGATTTTGCATTAAGTAACAACAGATATATAAATGTTTTGGAAGAAAAATGGAGTCCTTTAGCATATATTTTCAAATAATTTATTTCCAGTATTAACTCAGAAGAATCAGATGCTCAGTTTTGGGCTGGTTAGCTTAGCCCTACCTTGTAGCAATTTTCAAAAGACTGGAAAGCCATTAGAAATCAAATAGTAAAATGAATTTTTTATAATTAATCACTTAAAATTTCAATATTATTTTTTCAACTTGTTGGAGAGGCAGAATTTCAAAATTTTAATGCATGAAAAGTGAGCTGATCAATGTCCACAAATCCATATATAGGCTTGAATGACAACTGGGCATATCCCTCTTTGCATGTATACAAAATAGAGCAAATCCTTCAAATGACTTTTTTGAAGTTTAGAGCCCAGCAAGAACCATCAACAAATAAGCAGCTATGTTACTTATCAAATGAGAGTACATTTCAATTTGTAGAACTTTGTAGCAGCTATGATAATCATATTGGATAATATAAGAGTCTTCTATTAATCATGTAAATGGAAAATTGTTTTATAGTTTGGAGTTATGTGGTAAGAAATGAAAGACATGGTATTAGTTTCCTTTGAAAGAATGCTCTAGTATTATAGTGTGTGTCCCCAAGAGAGCATGCCATCTCCTATGGGTCATGTAGGGCAATGCTTTCAAATATAGCCTTTTTCAAAGAGCAATATATTGCTGGTAATGAAAAGTCATGTCAAAAATACGATTCATAATATTTCATTAACAGTTCATAGGCTTCTTTTAAGTAGAACCAAAACATGGAATAAACTGATAGAAATATCACTGGATGAAAGTGAATATGTTTATGACAGTAGATATTGCTTTCTGATCTCAACAAGGACATCATAGACTGAGAAACACACATGTGCAGAGCAAGCTCAAAGGACAGACACATATCTTTCTTAAACTAACATTTTAAAATGTTAATCATCTTGATCAGTAATAAAATTGATGGTACATAAAGTCACAACATATCTTTCTATAGATGCCAAATAAAGTAAAATACTATTTCTGATTGTTTTGAAAGAGAATGATAAAATTGAACCATGCTGCCTGTGGCTTTGTCCAGTGGGGCATTCTAATTGACTTCCAAGTCATTAATCAGTTCCTAATCAATCTGTTTTGCCAGCAGCAGGCAGTTAGGACTCCATTACCAACCATCTATCATGCCATGCCCTAATTCACTGCACCATTAGCCATGGGTTAGGCCTCTGTTAGAATAACTAAGTGCCAACTGCTAAATGCAATGCATTTTCGTTACCTCAGCCAATGGGATCCCTTCAGGTGGCCGACACTGGAGTAAGACTTCCTGCTCCAAGGATACTTCCTTTCCCAAGGGTTCCTGCTCAAATGTTTTCCTTAGATCTGGAAGGTACAGGCAATAAAGTCCATGTCAAAACTCAACCACACTGGTCTTCTTACAGAAAACACCAAAATGTCCCCCAATTTAGTATTTTTTAGATCTTTATAGTTTATCCATCTGCTGATAATATAGCATAATCTGAGAAGTAATATGCTATATGGAAAAATTGTAGAAGTTGAAGGCTATTAACTGTGCTGACTTTAAGCTTCAATAAAACCTTTTAACAATTACTGAAATACATTAATTATACTTTAGTATTTCTTAGTAATCTATTGTGATGGCAACATTTTTTAAAATTAAAAGTGACCCAATTTTGTGAGTTTTAAAGGCAGAGTTCCTTATGTATATAAATATTTTCCTCTTATAATTGATATTATTAAGGTTGTAGTAACTCTGGGACATTTTTATTCATAAATCAAAAGTGGCTTTTGTTCAGGTTGGAAAATAGGACTCTTTAAGGAACCACAGTGAAGGCATATAACCTCTAGAGCTGTCTTAAAACCTCAAGGGAAAACAGAGGGTAGCTATTGAGAATAGTGTAGTAAGAATTTAATTTCTAATCATGTAGCCATTTTCAATGAGAAGATTAAGTATTCATTTCTGCACAAACATGCCAAGTACCTAATTATGTGCTTGTACGGCTAGAGCTATTATAGCAAGATGCAGAAGCTTAGGAAACTACCCTGAGATGAAAATGTCAGAAACCAACGCATCATCTTACAAACATTGCCAGTACACACAGCAGGAGACAGATTTAACTAACACATCCTTACATGAGATATAATTGTTTTGTTTTACCAGTTTGGCTTTAAAATGTAAATAAATTTTTACCTATTGTTTTTCAAGTAAAATATAATCAGGGCACTTCTTAAGAAGCTCTAGAATTTTACTTTGTATGTATAGCTCCATTCTTTACAGCATAGCATCATCTTAAGTTAACATGTGGGTTTCAATAAAAATGTAATGCTTATGTCTTTTTATCTATGTCCACAACAAATATACAAGAATCTGAAAATACCATTTTGCCTACTAAATTACTAGGTGGAAATACAAAGACACTAGAGATGTATGCTAGTAGGTTCCTTCTAAAATGAACCCTCTAGAAAAAGTCACTAAAAGAAAAGATTCACTTACATGTTTGCTATATTGTTGGATTTCGTAACAGAAGAAACTCATCTAAGATGCTGATGGTTGTAAGAAAATGATGGAAGAATGTGAAGTGGGATAAGACAAAAGATTCTCCAAAGGATGAGAAAGACAGTTTCAGAAGGACATTTTTAATATGATCGCTAAGAAATTGAGTGCATTTTGAAATGAATATTTAGAATCCAGATGATTATCATAACCTCAAAAGATATGTCAACTATATTCATGTTTCACAAATGAGAAATATGCACATTAAGTCACCCACAATATCACAGCAAAATAATTGATACTAAATTGGAATGTGCTAGCCTTTGACTTCACACATCTTGCTATCCCACACTCTCCTCATAATCCTTTCTCATCCATTTGTGTTCCAGCAGGAATATAAAAATATTGTCTTTGTTAAAATGATTTGATCTGCACTGAGGTAAAGTTTTGGGCAAGTATGGCTGCCAATGAAAACAATAGTAGCTAGCAACTTTCATAAGATAAATCACTATCTATTTTATATACCTTATTTGCAGAAAATGACTGAGGAGATCCCATCTAGGATGAACTAAAGCAGAGACAAAATGACTGGAATTTGTTCTAAAGTTGATAACATAGTGACTTTCTTTCAGTTAAATTTATCAAGATACAAAAACAGAGAGCTAGAAACAATGAAAAAGCATATATTCAAACAGTTAAAGGAATTTAATTTGTTATTTATAAATTATATGCTTATGATAGAGATTAGATGAGATGCTTAGAATGAAAGTGTGTAAGATACAAAAACAAGATTTAAAAGATGAACTTAGGTGTGTTAATGAAATACCCTTTTGCCCAGTAAGCAATGGCTAGTGCTCCAAAGCCACAGCAAAGGATTGAGGTCAACCAGCATATTACTCTTTAAATGACATACGGATTATAGTGGTAATAAGTTAGGGCTAGGGACCAGACTGTGTAGACTGGATAAGAGGATCATGGACTCAGTAGATAGTTGCCAACAGTGAGAAGGGAAAGTTTACAATGTATGTAGATCATACTTACAGGAATATTTGCACTTTTGGAGAGTGTCAGTATGTAAGGCTATTGTAATATTTGAAGCTACTACATTAAATCAAAATTCACAGTACATTGACGATAGGAAGAACTTTTCCTTGTTACATATTGAGTTTAGAGTTTCTATAGGATGCTCAAATGGCACTGTCCAGTACATGTCTAGATCATATTTTATACATTTCAGCACTGTTGAATTTGGGACTGTGTCATTTCATTTGTGCCACTGTTTTTTCATAGGAGGGAGGTTTATTGTCATCACTGATCTTGACTCACTATATTCCAGAGGAGCCTTTCTCTACTGTGACAAAATAAGTGGATGTAGAAAACACCAAGTGTTCACAGGGATGACCATCTCTTTCCCTGAGAAACACTTAGTGGAGTTGGCTGTCTCAACGGTTACTGAAGCACTAGAAATAAAGGCTGTGGCCAGGCAAGAGCATAGACAGAAATATTGGAGCAGAACAGCTTCCAACAAAAATGGCAAGGAGTGAATGGAGAGGTGGGTGGAAACTTCAAAGATGAAAGTGGCAGAGGGATCACGAGGAAGCTGAAATTTTAAGGAGAGGGAGGTCAACAGCACAGTGTGGCACACATATAAAGAAAAGGCATTCATTTGGAAAAGACTGGAGAAATGAATGTTTTGAGCACCTACTATGTTTTCCATAGTTAAGGGATAGTGGGTTTGAGTACAGCATGCTGTAATTTCTGGTAGGATGTGGTACAGCTTTTGATACAGTATTTAGATTTCTGCAAGATGAGTGCACATGCCTGTAGTCATTGCTTCTTAACTGAGAAAAACTGAGAAAGCCTAGGCACAGGAAACTTAGTCCATAGGTACCTACTACAGAGAGAGATGCACCAAAACTATCAATAAATAAATATTACATAATTAATTTGCCATAATGGTTGGGCTTTCAATTCCACATAAATTTTATTAAATTTCTAAAATAATATCAAATTTAACTCCACAAAGCAGTTAGTTTTTTTCTGAAAAAAAATCATTGTTAATTTCTGTCATCAAACCTTGCTTTGGGGTTGTATAAGGAACACAGGATATATGTTACATTGTGGCAGTGTAAGAGAGGGTGCCTCACATTCTTTATCATTCAGAGACATATGATAGAAGGTAGAGAAGATGCCTTGCAGGTAGAGGGAACACAAGGATGATAGAAAAATTGGTGTATTGTCAGCTAAGTATTAGCTGTAAAGCATGGTTCAGAATACTATGGGAATTCACGTCAGAGAAAAAAAGATGAATTTTGCCCTCGCTACATTTTGGAATCTCTATCTGTTTTCCTTTCCAGTAGCACAAAGACTGTTGCTAAAATAAATTTAACAGGTTATTTCTACAAAGTCGACTTGCTCTCAATATGATACAGTTATTGATTCTACCAATTAAAAGAAAAGTCAGTGTTGTTGTCAGCATGGATCCAGAGACAGGTTGACTCCTGAACATGAATACTGGCTTACAAAATCCATTAGCTGAAAGCCAATTAGCAGATGTTGAATCAGATCTTCAATGACAGGGATTTCAATCAACCATTTATGCTCAATCAGGAATATCTTTTTGAACATACATATGTGCGAAAAGACTCATTTGTCATTGTAATATTTCGTGGTTTTCATTTAAGCTTTTGTACAATACTGTGGTTGAAAATTATGTAGAGTAAGGAAAAAACTAACCCTCAGACCTCTGTGAGTGTTAGAGGTTCTTTCGTGATACAACTGATGGATAGCTGAGAAGCAGAAGACTTTTGGTCCTTTACCTTTTTTATTAATACAAAATAAAAGTTTGTGATTTGTACAATTCTTTACCTATTGTGACCTCTGGGTAAATATTTTAAATATGTATTTAACAGGGCAGGAATCTCATCCTTTGTGAATTAAGATGCCACTTGGTTGTAATTAGCAGAGGAAATGTCCAGAGGAAATGAAATAATAAATTACTTTGTAAGCTGTAAGAGTAGATACATCTTAGAAAAATTAACCCTACTTTCACTGAACATTTTGCCACTGGTTTCTATATATGCATAAGAAGGAAATAGAAACTGAGAAGAAGCAGAAGGATGGCTTGTACAAGGTCCAATGTCAAAATGATCAAAGGCTACACTGATAATGTCTCACCAACATGAATGGCTAAACATGAACTAAAGAAAGATGAAACAAATAGACATGCTAAAGTGAATAAGTCCAGCAGGCCTCATACTACAGAGAAAACTACGTGCTCCTAAAGAATTCTGAGAATAAGTGAAATATTCTTCCCTAGGGAAGAGTAAAGAAATTGGATATTCAGTATCAAATGGTCAGCCTGAAATACATGTACCATAGTATTTAAGGACTGAACGTATTTAGGAGTATGTAAGTAGACACACACATACACACACACACACTCACACACACACACACACACACACACACACAAAATCAATTAATGAATATAGAAGACATGATTTGAAAGAGAAAGGACAGGTATATGGAAAGACTTGAAAGGAAGAAAAAACAGGAGAAATGGTGTGATTATACTATAATCATAAAAATAAAAGAAAAATTATCAAAGTTTTATGTAAAAATTTAAAGTAATATATAACATAAAAAGTGAAAATTTGTTTATTGTACATACACTTTGAATTACTTTGACAAAAAATGGAGAATAATAGAGAAACCCATAATCAAAATAACATATAAGAAAGTTCATCATGTCAACTTGCATTTTAAAGAGAGAGAGAGAGAGAAAGAGAGAGAGAGAGAAACATTACTCCCCTGGATAGCTTTCAGGCACCATTACCTGACTGTCTGAACTGTGTACACTGATGAACGTACACATTGATGTGAAAGTTGAGGCTGGACAGAGCTCAGCTTAGAGTATGATGAACCACACTAGCACTTGGGAGCCCTGCTGATGTGCAAAGTAAGATGCATGACCTTGTCCGCAAAAAGATCTCCCAGTCATAGTTAAGCAGGCAGGTGACTAATATTATTGCCTATTCAAAGAAAAAACACTTTTTAATTTCAAGCTTTAAGGAACAGTCTATACTTGTTAACTATATCCAGTCTCTCAGGGTTTACTAAAGAAAGTTAATTTTAGACAACAAAGTTTAGGCATTATGATAGGCTGAGTCCGTGAACTGACAAATTCTCTAATGATTTAATGTGACAAGTCAGTTGAAATTCAGATTCTAATTTACATAGAATAAGATAGAAAAAATTACAGTATTGATATTGGCTGGATTTCGTCTTCGTTTAAACCCTATAAGGCTGTATAAATATTGAAATACATATTGAATGCTAGTAGGGTTTGGAAGATTTTAAAATATAAAATATCTATACTAAGTAATTAAAACCAGTATATACAGAAAATTCTAGATGATAATTACTTATGTATGTATTTTTAAAATGTATTTTTCTTATAAAGTTTTACCATATGTTGATGATCTATAAACTCTAGTGTATAATATTCTATACTGTCATCATGGAATTTCAGGTTTATTTTAAATTTATTCCAAAAAAAATTTCTTATATATTTTATAGACTTTGAGTATTTGTTCTATGAAAGCTTATCTATGAATCCAGTTTACTTTGGAATTAGATTTATTCCCTTCTCCATTTATAAGTCCTTAGTATGTTTGTTGAATGTCTTACTTGTATATTATAGAAGAGGGATGTCATCAACAGCCGAAATCAGTCTCATGTATTTGGGGTGCACAATACAATCCAAAAGTAGAAAATCTGAATGGTACTTGAAGACATTTAAGGCTAATCTTCACTTGAGTGTCCTGGTAGATAGAAAATTTCACTTTGAATCACTCTAAAACCCTGTCATAGCCCTTTTATGGATAACAAATTCTTGATATAGAATTAAAAGCCAGCACCAAAGAAGTAAAATTATAGAAAAGGAAAATATTAAAATGTATCATGGTGTTGTGCATGCATGCATGTGTATATGTGTGTATATATATATATATATATATATATATATATATATATATATATA